>CM029651.1:37681052-38261002 GCA_017311315.1 Dendrocalamus latiflorus | reverse complement strand
CCCCCCCCCCCCCTTGCTCGCGCCCTGATCGGGGGCGCCCAGCCCATAATGGCTGGTGGGCCCCTGTCGCCAGCGCTATAAAAACAGAGGTGGGGGCCGGGCGGCACGCATCCCAAGGTTGACCGGTGCCGCCGCCACCCCACCGACAAACCCTAAGACCGATCTAAGAGGGGCGCTGTAGCGACGGGAAGCTCCACCGCCGTTCACCGCCGCCAGGGAGACGCCGCCGCCCGGGACACGCCGCCGAGGAGCCCCACACCTCTTCCCGACCGTCGCTGCCCGTGCGCAGACGTCACCGAGCGTACCCGTGATGTCCGCCTCTGCTTCCTCTACATCCGAAGGTCGGTACCCCTTCTCCCTCTCGGTAGAACACCAAGAACCCTACAGAGAAAAGGATAGCCCCGCTAGATCTAACCTAGAGATCCTAAAGACCTAGAACTATCAATGGTATCAGAGCACTAGTTTTAGATCTAGACGGAGGAAAGAAAGAAAAGAGGACGAACCCCCCCCCCCCGAACCCTAGAAAACTAGAAAAGGAAAAAGAACAGAGAAGGGGAACGGGGTAAAACCCTAACCCTAGATCTGAAAAGAGACTTACCTGGCTGTCGTCGCCGGGCCGTCGTCGTCGCTGGCGTGCGGGAGATCGGCCGAGCCTTGGGCTCGCCGGCGCTCCGCGTACGGGCCACCGTCGACGCGCGGGACAGGGGCCGACACGGAGCCGCTCGACGGCGGCGCGCTCCCTCTCAGGGGAGCGCGCACGCCGGCGAGAGGGCCCGCGGCGGCGCCGATTCTTCTTCTCCTTCTCCGGCGGCGTGGATGTTGTCGCCGCCGCCGCTGCGTCCGCTCGGGCGTGAGGCGAGAAAGAGGAGAGGAGTGAAATGTTTAGGTTACGGGGGCGTCCGCCGCGCACAGGTTTTGATCGGCCGAGAACGCCGCACAGCCGTCGGATGCGATCCGACGGCTGAGATCGCGCCGAGCCGCGCGGGCGAGATTCGGCCCAGGCGGGCGAGGGAATTCCCGGCCCAGGCCCAGGTTGCGGCCGGGCGTGGGGGCGGCGCAGCGTTCGCGCGCGCGAGAGAGGCTGGCCGAGCGGGCGGCACGTGAGGTGCGGGCCGCGGGCAAGCGCGCGTGAGGCGCGACCGAGTGGGCCGCCGCGTGCGTGAGGCCGCGGGCTGCGCGGCGCGGTGAGGCGCGGTCGAGCAGGCCGCCGAGGCCGCGGGGGGCAGGCTGCCGTGGGCCGTGGACCGGGCCGAACAGGCTGAAATGCCCGGATGAACAGTAAACCCCGGAAAAGAGTGTTTAATTGATTTTCAGAAGTATTTTTTGATGAATTTGATTGAAAATTGATCCAAATCTCTGCAAATTTTTGCACCAACGTGGTATATTTTTTTCAGAGATTAAATGAGTACTGTATAATGCTTCTGAATATTGAATTATTTTTTAGAATAATTACAGTTTCCGCTGCAAAAGTTAAGATTGAATGATTTTCATTATTAAATTCGAACCAACGGGAGAATTTAATTTTGGAAAAATAGATAAAATTTTCAGAGATTTATGATATTGTTATTTTCCTGACCAACGTTGTTAATAACAGTATTATAAATTTTTTTAATGATGATTTTATGCATTATTTCTATTTCTGCCCAACGGTGATGTAGATTTAATGTATGATAGAATTATTTTTAAATTGTATGTCGTATTTTGACCAACGTTGGAAATAAGGCATATAATTTTGATGTTACGTTCTCGCTGTATTTGAAATATTTTTTCAGGAGGATACAACTTGATGAGTTGTATTAGAGAAATCCCCACTCTCAAAGGTGATAATTATGGAGAGTGGAAGAAAAAGATAGACTTAGCGTTTATCTTGGCTGAGGTGGACTGGGTCCTCACTACAGCACGTCCCACTGAGCCTTTGGCGCCAGTGAGGGAACAGAATGAGGATGACACTGCATGGCAGAAAAGACAGAGGGATCATGCTCCCTTACAGATGTCTTATGACCTTGATCATAAGAAATGGACCACAGCCAACAAGAAATGTATGGCTGTGATAAAGAACACAATTGAGCCTGCGATTCTGGGCTCAATTGCAGAGTATGACACTGTCACTGAATACCTTGATAAAATAAAGAGTCAGTTCACTGGCTCTTCAAAGACTTATGCTACACAGCTGATTAAGCAGCTGGTAACAGAAAGGTATTCTGGCAGTGGCAATGGCATAAGAGAGCACATTCTTAGAATGAGCAACTTGGCATCTAAACTTAAACCGATGGATTTGGCTCTCAAGGATGAGTTCCTTATTCATTTGGTTTTTGCTTCTTTGCCAAAAGAGTTTGACACTTTTGTTGTCAACTATAATATGCAGCCCGAGAAATGGGACATGGAAAAGTGCATAGCTATGTGCGTGCAAGAGGAGGAAAGAATCAAATCCTCACATGGTGGTTCTATCAACTATGTGAAGGATAACAAGAAAAAGAATTACAACAGTAACCCCTTCTCAAAGAACAAGGGCAAAGCCTCTGTACATCAGCCTCAACAGAATAAATTGCTGTAGACAAAGACCAGTGTCTTCACTGCAAGAAGACAGGACACTACAAAAAGAACTGTCCTGATTATTTAAAGATGATAATGGCAAAGAAAGGTGAGAACATTATTACCTTTATTAATGAATGCCTGTATGTGAAATATTCGAAATCCACTTGGTGGATTGACTCAGGAGCAACTGTTCATGTTGCTAATTCATTACAGGGATTCCGTTCGACGAGGACTACGCAAAGAAAAGAAAGATGCATTAAAGTTGCAAATGGAGTCGAAGCTGAAGTTGAAGCCGTTGGCGATCTTTCATTAGAATTAGCTAATGGCTCCACTCTTTTACTTAGAGATGTCCTTTTTGTACCCTCTTTACAGAGGAATTTGATTAGTGTGTCAAATTTGGACAAAGATGGTTATGATTGCAATTTTGGAAATGGTAAGTGCGAAATAATGTTTAATAAAGAATGTGTTGGTCTTGCCATATTACAGAATGAGCTTTATTTGTTATCATTGTGTGATGATGTGAATGTCGTATGCGATAATGAGAACGTTGCGTGCGAGAAAGTGATTGAATCCTCGTCTACGAATGTAAACAGAAAACGAAAGAGAACTCTAGATGAGTCGTCGAAATTATGGCACTGTCGTTTAGGCCATATTTCGAGGGGGAGAATAGAAAGACTAGTAAAGAATGATATTCTTCCTCCATTAGAGTTCTCAGACTTAGAACAATGCAGAGAATGCATTAAAGGAAAATATGTAAAGAAAATAAAGAAAGACGCTAAAAGAAGCACAGGAGTTCTACAAATTATTCATACAGATATTTGTGGTCCTTTTCCTGTGAAAAGTGTGGATGGATATGACTCATTCATAACATTCACAGATGATTACTCCCGTTATGGATATATTTATCCAATCAAAGAAAGAAATGAAGCCTTGGATAAATTCAAGATATTTAAGGCTGAAATTGAAAACCAACACGATTTAAAGATTAAGATAGTCCGATCTGATCGTGGGGGGGAGTACTATGGTCGACATACCCCATATGGACAAGTTCCTGGACCTTTTGCAAGGTTTTTACAGGAAAATGGCATAGTGGCCCAGTATTCTATGCCGGGCGAACCTCAGCAAAATGGAGTAGCTGAAAGACGCAACCGTACCCTGATGGATATGGTGCGAAGTATGATGAGCTACTCCACACTCCCATTGAGTTTATGGATGGAGGCGTTGAAAACCGCCATTCATATTCTCAACAGAGTGTCTAGTAAGTCGGTGCCCAAAACACCGTACGAGTTGTGGACAGGAAGAGTTCCCTCACTAAACCACTTACGTGTGTGGGGGAGTCCTGCTGAGGCTAAAGTATTTAACCCAAACCTTGGGAAACTTGATCCCAAAACAGTAAGTTGCCATTTCATTGGCTACCCTGAAAAGTCAAAAGGTTATCGTTTCTACTGTCCAGACAGATATACAAAGTTTGTAGAAACGAGACACGCTGTCTTCTTAGAGGATGAAATGATGAGGGGGAGCATGGTAGCTCGAGAGATTGACCTTGAAGAGAAGCGGGTGTATGCGCCCACTCCGATGATTCAAGAGCCATTCTTCACATTACCTGCTGTCGCTGCACCGACGGTGCAAGACACTGTGGTGCCAACACCTGTTATTGTTCCTCCCGTGGCAACAATGAATGAGAATGAAGAACTTGTTCTTCAGGATCATATAGAACCTATTGCCACAGATGAGGGGGAGCAACAGCAGCCTCAAACAGTAGATGTACCAAATGAGGAGGCCCCGAGGAGGTCTCAAAGAGTAAGAAGATCAGCTATTTCTGATGATTATCAGATTTATCATACAGAGGAATTTCAAATGGAGAATGATCCCACCTCATTTGAAGAAGCCATGAGAAGCGAAAATTCCTCAAAATGACTTGAGGCCATGGAAGAGGAAATGAGGTCCATGAAGACTAATAAAGTCTGGGACTTGGAAATTATTCCTAAAGGAGCCAAAACAGTAGGCTGTAAATGGGTCTACAAGACAAAGCATGACTCCCAAGGGAATGTAGAAAGATACAAAGCGCGACTTGTGGCAAAAGGATTTACGCAAAGAGAAGGGATTGATTACAATGAGACCTTTTCTCCAGTCTCATGTAAAGATTCCTTCAGAATCATAATGGCATTAGTAGCACATTATGATTTAGAGTTACATCAGATGGATGTAAAGACGGCATTTCTTAATGGGGATTTGGAGGAAAATGTTTACATGGCACAACCGAAAGGTTTTGTCATGGAAGGAAATGAAAGAATGGGATGCCGCCTAAAGAAATCGATTTATGGGTTAAAGCAAGCTTCAAGACAGTGGTACTTGAAGTTTGAACAGTACAATAAGAAAATTTGGGTTTAAAGAGAATGTAGAGGACAACTGTGTTTATGCAAAGTTTAAAGATAGGAAGTTTATTTTCCTAATCCTGTATGTGGATGATATCCTACTAGCTAGTAGTGATGTTAGTCTACTACTGGAGACAAAGAAGTTTTTGTCCTCAAACTTCGATATGAAAGATCTTGGTGAAGCTTCATTCGTTCTAGGGATCGAAATTCACTGAGATAGAAACAAAGGGGTATTGGGACTGTCACAAAAGGCATACATAGAGAAAGTCTTAAAGAAATTTGGTATGCATAAAAGTAGTCATTCACCTGCACCTATAGTCAAGGGCGACAGATATGGGGATTTTCAATGCCCCAGGAACCAGTATGAGATCGATCAAATGAAAGCGGTTCCATATGCTTCAGCTGTCGGAAGCTTACAGTATGCTCAAGTGTGCACACGCCCTGACTTAGCATTTGTTACCGGGTTACTTGGCAGATTCCAGAGCAATCCTGGAATAGAACATTGGAAATTGATAAAGAAAGTCTTGCGTTATTTGCAAGGAACAAAAGGCCTCATGATGACATACAGAAGATCAGACTCACTCCATATAGTGGGGTATACAGATTCTGATTTTGCGGGAGATGATAGAAAGTCTACATCCGGATATGTGTTCACTCTCGCTAAAGGAGCTATATCGTGGAAAAGCTCAAAACAAACTGTCACTACATCGTCCACAATGTATGCCGAGTTTGTAGCATGTTATGAGGCTACGGGGCAGGTGAACTGGCTAAAGAAGTTCATACCCGGTTTAAAAGTGGTTGACGACATCAATAGACCACTTAAGTTGTACTGCGATAATGAACCCGCAGTAACGTATGCCCACAACAATAAGTCAAGTGGTGCTACCAAACACATTGACATAAAGTACTATGTTGTGAAAGATAAAGTTCGGGATCAAATTATAAGTCTAGAGCATATAAGTACCGCAAAGATGTTAGCGGATCCGCTTACAAAAGGCTTACCACCCAACGTGTTCAGAGAACATGTAGCCGGCATGGGTTTAAGGGAAAGCCTATGATACCTGGACTAAAAGATGGCCCAAAAGATTAAAGTAACTATTTCAGAACAGAGAGGTGTATTGTAGCTGTTGAATCTATCGGCGATTGACCGTGACGATGAGACATGTTCTATGCACTAACCTGTGATGGAATGTGTAAAGTCAAAAGTAATTAAAGATAAAGTATAGATTGAGATCAAGGGGGAGAATGTTAGAATGATCTCAGGGGATTTGGCCCAACGGCCAAATCCCCCCCCTTGCTCGCGCCCTGATCGGGGGCGCCCAGCCCATAATGGCTGGTGGGCCCCTGTTGCCAGCGCTATAAAAACAGAGGTGGGGGCCGGGCGGCACGCATCCCAAGGTTGACCGTGCCGCCGCCACCCCACCGACAAACCCTAAGACCGATCTAAGAGGGGGCGCTGTAGCGACGGGAAGCTCCACCGCCGTTCACCGCCGCCAGGGAGACGCCGCCGCCCGGGACACGCCGCCGAGGAGCCCCACACCTCTTCCCCGACCGTCGCTGCCCGTGCGCAGACGTCACCGAGCGTACCCGTGATGTCCGCCTCTGCTTCCTCTACATCCGAAGGTCGGTACCCCTCTCTCCCTCTCGGTAGAACACCAAGAACCCTAGAGAAAAGGATAGCCCCGCTAGATCTAACCTAGAGATCCTAAAGACCTAGAACTATCAGGGAATACCCAAAGATTTTGCCTGAGCTCTACATGTACATTGCAGCTCACATTAGCTGAAGACACCTCGAATATCCAAAAGAAGATTAATCATCACGAGTATATTGGAAAAATGCGGACTTTGGAAGAACACATCGCGGAAAAAGGCTTCAAACTTCGGCTTTTTTATAGCAGTATGAACACAAGAGAAACAGCTTTCTAGTTTCTAGTCACAAATTACTTACAAGGATAAAATGTGTTTCTAAGTTTGAGCGTATAATCAATCTTGATTACTAGATGCCAAAGAGGTAATAATTGATATTCGGACTGACTAAAATTGTTGATAAAACTCGGATAATTTTGTCGATCGCGTATGCTCACGCAAGATACTTTCCCTGCATACAACTACATGTATAAGGTATAAATATTGTAATACAACAATCTTACAGGACGAGAAAGAGAAATATGGCTGCAGGCAATTGAGAACTCCAGTGCTCCATCTCCAAAAGATAACATGTCTGGCCATATGGGGCACTAGCTCAACAATTTTACTGAACTTAGTGCGTTTTACTCCCAGCAGGCATGCTAGGTTTGATTGTATGTAACTCAAGCGATCAAACTGTCTTGACTAGTGGCTGGCGATTCAAGAATTTGACCTGCAAAGAAGTATCCAAAACCAGTCAAATCCATAAGAACCTGATTCACTTTTGCACATATCAATCTACAAATTCCTTGCATCATTTTTCTCTCCTTTATCAGGAGGAATCACAGATACTTTTTACCATGGGAGTGCATGGGACAACTTCATGTCTTTTATAGGAGGGAACACAATCTCTCAAAAAAAGGAAAAAGAAGTGCGAATAAAACAGAACCTTATTTCACGCTATACAATAGCGAATGATTTGAAGCCATCCTTATTAATGTAGCTGGCTAGAGAGCTGTCACCTGTTCTCACTATCTTGCCATTGCCCTGGAAGTAACCGATCAGAAGCATTATCAACAACAATGCATCATGCATGCCCTTCATTTAAGAAGTTTAAAAGCATTGAAATACTCCCAGCACTGTTCCAGTATTCTAAAAAAATAGTGTGGTGATTATATGAGTGAACTCGTTGATGTTCTATATATTTTTACAAACAATTGTAGTGAGAGTTTCTTTTTCAAAAGGTGCTGTGGGTTGAATGCTCTAAGAAACAGTTATGTTTAAATGTGTAGAGCCTATTGATACCATAGCTCTTTGCCACCTGATCATTGAATAACATCATATATCCATCAAAATTAGGACACAAGTTCCGCCTTTTCTTTGGCACTACTCTATAAAGATGCACAAATAGATGTAATGATCAGCCAATTATGAGTCCAAAAGAAATATTACTTGAAACAAAATACAGGAGTGAAGTAAATTAAATGCATTTAAACATACAAATTTACTCCTAAGTGCAATAACTCTACAGAGTAGTATTTGGCTATGTGCCTTACCATGATGTGAACATAGCTCGGCTTAATAAGCTCCAAAAGGCGTTGGTAATGTGTAATCATCAGAAGAGAGTTTTGGGGTGTCATGAGCCCATTCACTATATTAGCTACATCTTCAATTGCATCAACATCTAATCCTGAATCGATCTCATCAAGAAGAGCTAAATCAGCCCCAACGACCTAAATTTGTAAACAAACACCATAAATCAGATGTGGAAATTTATGGATGAAGTACATAACTAGATATATAAGACAAATTTTGATGCCTGGTAAAAATGTTCACAGAAGCACTCTCTCAGACACAGAATATATGTTCTTACACCTACACAAGAAAATTTTGCTGATATTGTTTGTCACACATATATACCTAACAAGCCTCAACAAAACAAGGACTCTGCATAAAATAATACATATATAAGAGAACATGGAGCTGTATATGAAGATGATCCTCATTTGAGGAAAGAAAGGCCTAGTGTATCTCAAATGCAAGCACAACTGAATCTGGTCTTGGTATTAAATATACACTTCATGTAAAATGAATTCAGGGCTAAAAATGTATGGAGACATCAAAAGGCTGGCAGACAAATCTAGAAAGGACTTCATTGGATAGAAAAAAAAATCAATAGTTAGTTATAGCAAAGAAGAGACTGCAGGTAAGCCAACAAATATCTTTTCCTAAGATACTATATAATTAACTCCACGCTGCTTTGTGACGTTATACCTGTAATACGAAAAGTAAGCCCAAATTCATGTTGAGATTAAAATCACTAAAACGGGTCCTGTTTGGATAAAAAATATTTTTTGAGTTTTGAAGGATTACCATGGTTTCCAAAAAATACCAGAGTATAAAATACTAAGAGGTGGTTGGGTACACTTCTTATGTTAAATACTAAGAGGTGGTCGGGTACACTTCTTATGTTGGTTTTTAAAACGTTGGTTTCATGTACAACAACAGCGATGAGCGCTTCAACACCAGTAGCTTAACCTCTTAATCTACCTAGGGCTTTTGCTCCTAGTTGCCATATGGGCTTGGTGTAATTTCTCTTAGTCGTTGTTTTGGCGGTCCAAGCCCCATGTTTCTCAGAACTATGTTCTCTCTTCTACTTCAATGAATAACAGAGCTCCTGCTGCCTTTTTTTAAAAGAAAAAAAAAACTTGGTTTCACAAATACCATGGTGTTTTGGGGTTTTAACTAATCCACTCCTGAACCTTCATATTTTCTAAAATCGAGTTTTCTAGTGATTCATTTCTACTGGAAGATGTGCTTCTCTATTTTATTTTTCTACATATTGATGTTGTCGTTGACTCGTGGGCATTGTTGCTACCATTTTCGGCTCCCGGACAGTGCATGCACACAGCCAGCCTACCACCACTAGCCATCGTTGCAGTCATGACGGATGTGCAGTTGTGCACCTTGCCCATGGCAGACGCAATCGATAAGGACCCATGCATGTCCACCCCCACTATCGAGGACTCCCCTTATACTCATGACTGCCATAGACAACAGTGCCTGTGGCCGCTACTACTGTGGAGTTTGCCAATGACTGCTGTGGATTACATCAATGTGATCTCTGTTATCATCATCCTTTTGGATTTTTGGCTAAAATCAAAGCAGAAGATCGCATCGATATTAAAATCAATCCAGCAAATCAAACAATTACTATTCTTCTTGAACCTCTCATGAGATGGATTGATTGAACTCATTGATTTGAAAGTGTTAAACAACACTTCTGATCATTCAAAGTTGATTTGGTCTGCATTATCATACAATAGTGAGTTCAAAAATTGCCAGTTCAGCTTTTCTTAATAATTAATGACTGCTTGGCTAACAGCTACTTTTTTTAACAAAATACTGTATTAAATACTGTAATCCTCATATACTCGCATTATTGGTTAAAACTGCAAAAGCAATGGTTATGAGAACTGTACTATTTCACATGGTTGTCACGGCGTAATTGACGACCATAGCGTCTAGAGAGTCGCCGGGACGCCATGGCGACGCCAAGGCAAGGGCACGGCAATATAATCTCTCTCCCAATTGTCCCTCTCCCGACTATTCTCTCCCGCTCTCTCCCCACCGCCGCCTCCTCCCCCTACCCGGCGCCTCCCCTCCTCATCGCCTCCCCTCCCCGGTGCCTCCTCCCCCTGCCTGGCGCCTCCCCTCCCCGCTGCCTCCTTCCCCCGTCGCCTCCCCTCCCCACTGCCTCTTGCCCCCATCGCCTCCCCTCCCCGCCTCCAGCCTCTAGCTCCCGGTGACTCTTAGACTAGCTAGAGGAGGGCGTCGGCGGTGGGAGCAGACTGTAGGTCGGCGCTGGCGGCGGGAGCAGGCTAGGCAAATGGCCTCGGCGTCCCCCTTTAGCCGCCAAGACAACTTGGCCTAGGCGACGCCGTGACAACCATGGTATTTCATAGATACATGCAAAACTATGGTATTTGAATACTATAGTATATAAATGTTGTAACAGACAAACTAAGGTGTTGGACAGCTTCATAGTAATCTTACAGAAAGTTGCAATATCTCATTGCGCTTCCTTTCTCCACCACTAAATCCTTCATTTACATTGCGATCAAGCATCTTTGGTTCCATCCTCAAGGCCTCAATTTTTGGTGTTACAACTGAATAAAACTGTACGATAAAAGCGAAGATATGTCAGAGTTCCCTGCCACTGGAAATGACACAAAACTGCAAAATGATAAAAATAAGTTAATCAAGAAAATGTTCATCTACCAACAAGTTCACTTTAGTAATTTAGTTCGTTAAATAGAACACTGTGCAAGAAAATGGTAAGAACTGTACTGGACTACTGGTACATTTAATCTGGAACGGAAAGCTCCACTTGAACCAAATAAAGAGAAGAGAAACAAACAAAGTCAATACTAAGATTTGTAAACTTCTTTCCTGTGTTTCATACAAGATAATGGCACAAAAGGTCATAGATGCAGATAGAGTTGCACTTATCTTAGAAAACTAGGGAGCAACAGACAACACCGCATTATTCTCTTTGTATGTTAAAGTGTGAAAATTTATGTCTTATACGCTAACTGCATAGTTCAAACCTCAAGAGGATCCATTGCTGGGAGACCATTCTTCTCTCTGCGAGCATTTAATGCCATGAGCAGAAAATCAAAATTGCTCACTCCAGGAATATCAATAGGTGCTTGGAAACTCATAAAGAGGCCCGCAACAGCTCTTTCCTCTGGGTCCATGTCAACCAAGTTCTCACCCTTGAAAAGAATGGTACCACCAGTTACCTCATAATCTGGATGCCCAACAAGAACCTGCAACGAAAAGATACAACACTCAATTGAATGTCTAGATAACAGAGCAACCACGATCATCAATTTCTCGTGATTTCCTCATGAAATTGCCTGGGAGACGCAGACATGAGAAAAAAAATTATTAAGCTGCACAATTGTCATGGCATAACTTGCAACAAAGCTCACTGAATACGTAAGGAGTTGATCTCCACAAGCCCTTCAAGCTTATGCTCACAAGCTGGACTATCCTGGCCGCGCTATTTAAGCTGGACCTAAACTTACAAGTAAGGCTACCTAAAAACATCTTGTATAGATGCTATATTTGGTTTTTTAAGAAAGAAAAAAAAGTACCGATGCTTCCTTTAGTAGGACAAGAATCTACACATCTTGTCATGGATTAGGTTTTGCAACTTGCATGATGCCAAAACACACTTGGTTGAATGGAATATAAAATACAAAAATCCCCAGCAAAATTGTAAAATAAATAGTTTGCCATATTGCAGTGTTTGCCTGGAGCAGTTTGGAGGAAGTTTTGAACAGAGGGAACAAGCCTCAGGTTCAATTTAGGACTTCATTTGAGCGTTCAGTGGATCTGCTTTGCTGCAGGGTGCTTTCTTTATGTTCGATTTGCAACAAGATGGCCATTAAAGGGAAGCTGTTATCACATCTGGATGATGCTTGGTACAATTAATTTTCTCTTTGCCGCAATGGAAAGCATTGTTGAAGGAAGGGCAGCAGGAAAAATGGGCATGGCGGTCACCAGAATCAAGCAGCAGATTGAAGCAGTGTTCCCCTAGGCGCTAGGCGCTAGTCGGGCGGTAGACCGATGCCTAGCGCCTAATCGGGCTAGGCAGGCAAAATCGGCTAGGCGGCCAAGGCGGGAAGCTGGCGCCTAGCGCCTAGGCGCTGCCTAGGCGGCCTAGGCGGCCGCCTAGGGGAACACTGGATTGAAGTTCTGAAGCAAAACCAAGTAACCGAAGGAAGCCCTGGCGCATGATAGGGAAAGGTGGAACTTTTGTGTGCTCTTATAGCAGATCTTGGTAGTTTTTTGTTACTCAGGGTGTGAGCTCAACGTGATCTGTTATAAAAGTCTTTGCTTGAATTTGATTATAGGAGTACTTCAGTTCTTTTGTTCTAACAGGGGTGTTAGCTAAAGTACTTGGAGAGGGTATTTTGTTTTATATCTGAGTAGCTCTGATTGCACATTGTAAGCTGGTATCCCCACCTTTTTTCTTGCCTAAACGTCTTTTGGATTTGATAAAGCTAGGAAGAAGTTTTCTGTCTAAAATGATTTTTTTTTTAAAAAAAAAAGGCTCACGGATGGCCAACTCATCCAAACAATAGACATAAAAGGCATAATTCTCTAACTAAATTCTAACACCAGCTGGGACCTTCGAAGCACATACTGGCAGCAATTATATATCACTACAATTGATGATAATCTATCGTGAAAACTAAATTATATAAAAATTAAATTACAGGAGTAACAGTAAAGGATTTGGCCCTCTTTATCCTAGCAATAGCGAACGGGCCTCTAGCCTAGTGGTTAAAGCGCTCTAGTAGCACCCCTCAGGTCCTGGGTTCGACTCCCGCTGGGAGCGAATTTCAGGCTGGGGGAAAAAATCCCCTCGCTTGCCCCATAAGCCAAAGCACAGGTCTAAAGGCTGGCCCAGGTCGTTGGTTGCGCCAGGTTGTTGGTCTAGGGATCACCCTGGATTGGTCGTTCTCACATGGGCTGATGCCGCTGTGTCAGGGTGGGGCAAGGGTTCGGGGATTTCTCGATCTGCGTGAGAAGATCTTCTTCTTAATTGATAAGCCCGGGGGCTTCTTCCCCCCGCAGGTCGAGTTTTTTTTTTATCCTAGCAACATCACCTCCTCCATTAATTTTCCACGAAGGAATCCAAAACAGGCACATTGCAGGCAACGATTTATTCCTATATATCAGTAATTTTGATTATAAAAAAGAAAAAAGTACATGGAGAAGAAGCACATCATTATTACCTTTGTGAGGGTGCTCTTGCCGGAGCCGTTCGTCCCCATGACCGCATGAACCTACGAACACACGCAAACCGAAACCAATAGTCAACACCCTAAACCTCACAGCCCAAGTTAAGCACTACACCACAAGCCGCTAACTTCCACAGCGACACGAACCTCGCCCTCCCGGATGGTGAGGTTGACGCCGGTGAGGATCTGCTCGCCGGTATCCTTTACGGAGGCGGTGAGCTCACGCACCTCGAGAAGCGGCCTCCCGGCGGAGTCGACCGCCCCCGCGACTGCGGAGGCCGCGGGCGAGCGGCGCCGCGGCCGCAACGAGACGGAGCTCGGGGGCAGATTGCGGCGGAGGACGGGGCGGGAGAAGAGGGGCGAGGAGGAGGAGGAGACGGCCGGGGCCGCGGCCGCGGCGGCGAAGGGCGGCACCATGGGAAGGTGAGGTGAGGCCGGAGGTGCGCCTCCAGATGTTTCGCTGGTCGCGGCTTCGGATGACGGGGCGGCGCCGTAGGCAGAGGGGTATTTGGTGGCGTGCTCGAGGTTCGGGCGCTGTCATTCGCGTGGGCCTTTTTCTTGGGAAGGTGTCGCGTTTGTGTGGGCCGGCCCGTCTTACAGTCCACAACTCCACTCGGCCACCGCGAGTCCCGCCTGGGCCGCGCTTTCCACCAAGGTGGCTCAAACCGCGCGGGTACAAGCGCGTTTCAAGGAAAGAACAGATCGCGACCGGCCGGGCAGCGGCGGAGTTAACAAAAATATTGTTCAACAAATTAGCAAAAATAACCTAGATAAATGGTAGGTGTCAAAAAGTTGCAGCAGGGCAGCAGTTAGTTGTGTTATGAATGTAGAAGATGTATTATTAAGATGGAAAGTGTGGGAACATACAACAGTAAATTACTAATCTTAAGGCCTTATAGGTTTTTGTAAATACACTGGAAAAATACATTCCTTTTTATTTATTTTTCAGAATAGAATCCACAATTTAGCCAAATCCTAATAAACAACAAAGGAACAAAATCTCACTTGCTTTTACACTGATCAAACTACAAAGAGAGGACAATGTCAAACTGCAAAGAGAGGACATAAAGAGAGATCACACTACAAACAGAAGATAACAAACTACAAAGAGAGGACAAAAAATTTTGAGGACAAGAGAATCGAAAATGGATAAGAGGAGATGTCACTGACCAACTGACCAAAGCTAGTTTGTACTGTCACACAAATGGTTTTAGCAAATATTTTGAGTAGCAACTGAACATTTATGACCCACAGTAGGTCCGCCACTGTGGCCAGATGCATCGACATCCACAATTCCAGCCGACGGTGGTAGATGCCCTGGTTCATCTACGCAAATGGAAACAAACAAGGAGGGCCTATCTCACATGTTTCCGTAGATGAGGAGTGGGCATTGTAGATATCGAAACCTCAATGACATCTACACCATGTCTGAGGAGATCGATGGCATGGACGAGTTGTACCTCCTAGCTACAGAAGAGCCAGCGGTTTATCACGAGGCTACATGACAACAGCATTGGCAGGAGGTGATGAAGAGCGATCTTGAGGCCATCAAGAAGAACAAGACTTGAAATCTCACTGAGTTGCTGCCTAGTCATAAACCCATTGGGCTCAAGTGGGTGTGCAAACTGAAAAAGGACATGGATGACAACATCATGAGGTACAAGGCAAGGTTAGTTGCCAAGGGGAACATGCAACGGTATGGGATCAACTTCGACAAGGTATTCACTCCTGTGAGACTTCTCCTTGCCCTTGCAGCGCAACGTGGATGGGAACTCCACCACCTGAACATCAAATCGATGTTCTTGAACGACGACCTCTAGGAGGAAGTGTATGTCACTCAGCTGGAAGGATTCATCAAAGAAGGAGAGGAGCACAAGGTGCATAAGCTCTCAAAGGTGCTTTACACGCTATATCAAGCTCTGAGGGCATGAAATATTCAACTAGATAAGAGTATCAAGAACCTAGTGTTCATGAAATGTCCGCAAGAGCAAACCATCTACAAGAGGTGTAATGAAGTGAAGGTACTTATTGTTGGTGTATTTGTAGATGATCTCATTGTCACCGGCACAAGTACACATGAAATTGAGAAATTCAAGCACTAGATAAAGAGGGAGTTCAAGATGAGTGATCTCGGACTGCTTGCTTACTACATTGGGACAGAGGTAGAGCAGAAGGCGTATGCAAAGAAGATCTTGTTGAAAGCTGGGATGAGCGAGTATAACCCAGCAAGGTATCCCATGCAGCCAGAGATTAAGCTTGAGAAGGATGAAAACAAAGTTCGAGTTAATGTGACCAAGTATAGAAGCATCATCGGAAGTCTTCGATGCCTCACTCACACCCGCTCGGACATTATGTATGCAGTTGATATGGTGAGATGGTACATGGAGAGACCAACTCAGATACACATGCAAGCCGTGAAACATATCCTTAGATATGTAAAGGGGACAACCAACTTTGGTTTGGTGTATTCCAGAGGAGGAGGTATAGAGAAGATTGTAGGTTACAACAATAGCAACTTGGTAGGCAATGTGGATGACAAGAAAAGCACAAGCAACATGTTGTTTTACTTCAACGAGAACATAGTAGCTTAAGCATCTCAAAAATAGAAAAGTGTCACCTTGCCATCATGTGAAGCTGAGTTCATGGCTGCCACAACAGTAGCATGTCAAGGCATATGGTTGTGAAGTGTGCTAAGTGAGGTAACGGGAGAAGCCCCAAGTCTAGTCGTTTTGTACGTTGACAACAAATCAACAATCGCATTGATAAAGAATATGGTATTTCATTAGAGAAGCAAACACATTGATACGTAGTGTCCATGCCTTGCATGATAAGATAGATGATAGAGTTCAGATGCAAATTCACATCAAATTAGTTTGTTTTCTTATTTAAGTTATTCCATAGATAGGTCAATACATGTACTATAAATACTAGCACTAAAGTTAAGATGAAGCAAAGAATAATAGAGAGAAAATTGCCCTAAATTTTTTGTGTTCTCTCACATGTGTTCCTAGGGTTGAAACCAACACTCATGACCCTGCCCCTCCAGGGGATTGTGCTAGACGACGGCTTCGGGCATCAGCTCAGCACCTCCAGTTGCCCTCACCTGGAGTAACTCGAGCTCAAGCACTACTCCATCGGCTTTGAGGAGGTTGTCACCTCTCGCAAGCTAAAGAGGTTGGTCCTCAACTGTTTCTTGATGTCCCCAACTCTGGATGATGCAGCAAGATCAAGAATGGGGAAAAGAGAACCAACAAAAACAAAAACAAATCAACCAAGACAAGAGAGATCCACAAGAGATAAACAAATTTGATTATATTGCTACTTGAGGATGAAGGTTTTCACTCCATGAGGAGGACAAGAGAGCACACTATAATACTCACTCTTATCTCCAAAACACTAACTCTAAGTCTAGAATAGTTAGAATGGTTAGCATGCAAGCCTTCACCCTATCTACTAAATAGATGGAGCAACCAGCTCATTTCTAACCCTAATGGCTACTATCCACTAGCACAATTAGGGAAAACCCATTAATCTCATACAACACGGGTTTTATACTCATACTTAACTCATGCATGCTTTTCAAAGTGCATGAGGCCGAACCCGCTAAGTCTTTAGCCTTTGATCTACTTGATCTTCTTAGTATTTGCTTAACCTAAATCGCTTTCCCAAGCACCATTCAATCACCGTGATTTTGATCCAACAAAGTTTTTGCTATTTAGCAAACTACCAAAATATCATTGCCTTGATCTGGTCTTCATCTTTCTTTGCAAGCAACCACCATGCTTGCCACATGCAGGAGCACCAATAGCTTGCAACGCATCACCAAATCCCTTCCGTTCCGATTCCATCGGACCACACCTCCCTTGGACCAATCATGCCACTTGGTGCTATCCGTTGCTCAAACCTTACCTTCAACATTCTTTGACATCCCTGTGCCATCCTTGAGCTCAATGATCGTGCACAAATAGCACACCCACAAGTGCACGAGTTGGCACTGAAAATATTGGCAAGTGTCGTATTCTCCATAGGGACTTGACTAAGGCTATGATGCTTAGCTAAAGCTAGGTCAATCAAAATAAGGGATAAAGAGAAAAACTAATGCTAAAACGACTACTGAATCAGTCAAACAACCTAAACAATGAAAACAATTGAACGAACCCCTAGTCACATGGACGAAATTGACGAACGAACTAAACATATGCACGAACAAAAGACGACGGGATAAATGGATGTCATACGACCGAACGAACAACACGACGAGTGATTACACAAATGAACACGCTAACGACAACCACAACAACTACATGAACAAAAATGCATAACTACCGAATGACACTAACTAACTACCGGTCGTGAGACAGAACGAGGAAGTCGAGAAGTACTGGGGGAGTCAAGAAAGAAAGAGGGGGAATTGGTCAATAGCCAACTAGACGATGCAGGACAACACAAACACATATGCTAACAATTGTACAAGCACAGGACATGAACACTGATCACAAACACAACTCACAAGGTAACCTCTAACACTAATAACACATAACATAGTTAACAGAGATCACAAGTGACAATTACTACTAACAAGAGATTACCTACACTAACACACAGATAACAATGCATAATTACAAATATTTTCTCACAACTATAAGCACAAATTCTAGAATTAAACTATTGGCAACAGTAACAACACTAAATTAACAACAATTTTAGAACAATCACACAAGCATATTCTCTGATCCACCATGGATTACAGCTTAATCAGACATGGACATATCACATGTATACATCATAATTCACAAATCAACATGCAAAAATTAGCAGTAAAGTGGAACAATAAAGGGAGATGGGGAGTGGATTCAACCGAGATGAAGAGGAAGCAGAGGAGGGGTTGAAGCAAAGTAGCACGGGGGGTGAAGGTGTGCTCACTAGTGTCGATGGAGATGATGGCACAGAGGGAGCCTGTGGTGCTGTGGACGATTGGCACGGATCTGGCAGTGGCGCTAGAGAAGGTGATGTAGGGTGGCGGTGTGGAGGTGCGGTGGAGCAATAGAGGTGGTAGCTCGTGGAGGCTGTACTAGGTGGTTGTGGCGCCGGATTTTGGGGAGAAGGTGGAGAGGTGGTGGCAGCTGGCTGCTGGAGGCAGAGAAGGATGGCGGCCATCGACAAGCTGGCCTAGCCTCGCTGGTCGTGGCTGGAGAAGAGGGGAGGGGAGAGGAGAAGCAAGGGAGGCCAAGGAAGAAGAAAAATGCAAGCCAAGCTCTAGCGGTGGGAGTAGTTGCGGCAGCGCTTGGTGGAGTAGCGGAGGGAGCGGTGGCGTCCGACGAGGTCAAGCTGCAAAGGAGATGGGTGGTGCTGCACCGACGGGCAGGTGGTAGAGGTCACGGTGGCGTGGAATGGAAAAGAGGGGTGGAAATGGTGGTGAATGCAATGAGCTGTGGGTGGCCCGGGCAAAGGAGATGCAGTGCCGATTTGCCGTGGCGCACCGACGAGTTGGCCCAGCCTTGCCGGCAACCGGAGGTGGAGATGGAAGGAGAGGAACTAGTGGGGGCAAAGGGAGAAGAAAATAGAATAGTTCCGAGCCTGATTGGAATTGCTGGATGCTAGAGATTTTAGGGCTGACTGGGGATTGGCAATTTTGTGATGCAGCCCTTTGATTTTTCTAAAATTGCAATGAGGTCCTTCTCCATTGCTGTTTTCTTCCATTTTGGCACTCAGAAGTCCCTATTTCATCGTGGTTTGATCCTAAGGCCAGTCATACTACAAGCCAGTTACACCTCCGACCGGTCGAACCACTAGCCTAAGGCTAGTCAGAACGCCGCCACTCTGATAGCAAAGACCAGAGAATTCAAAACATAAAATCAAACTCAACCAAATAATAGCATAGCAAGAGCAAGGTCAAATACTTATCACTATCATAGGACTACCACCACATGGACTTACAAGTAGCACCGATAGGATTGGTGTTTTGACTTTCAGTTGGTGGTAGCACCGATTTTTAGTTCTCAATAGTTATTTTCCAAAGAAGATGTTTTGCTTGAAGGTTGAGAAAGGTAGTACCACCATTGAAAATGCAGTAGCATCGATAGGATTGGTGGTGCCGATTTTTAGTTGGCGGTCATACCTATCTAGGACAAAATTGTTGAATTGAGTTGTGAATTGGTTTAAGGTATTGAGAATAGGTGCATATGTGTTGCAAGATATATTTTTGGACTAATGGGGGTCAAGTTATGAAGAACTTGTGCTCGAAAGTGGTTTGCTTAGTTTGTTGTGCAAATGGCTTGAGGTTTATAATGAGAATGGCTATGAGCATTATTGAGGTTTGTGATGCCAATAGAGCTTTGAGGTTGTTGACTACATGCTATGTCATGCATGTTGAGGTTTTATGAGACATGGTTGAGTGAGTTATGATGGTCCTGAGTGGATGAGCATGGCGATGCTTGAGATGATATAGGTGAGGTACAGTTGGTGCATTTGTGAGCCATGGGATGGTTGTGTGGTTTGGTAGTGTTTTTGGGAGTGAAGCATGGAGGTATGTATTCTTGGTTTAATAATTGTGCTAATTAATGATTATGTGTGTTGTGCAGTACTACGTAATAGGTTTGCGTGTTGTAATGGATGCATGACTTCAAAGCTACGTCATGGTGAGGTGGAGGGGACTAGGACATAGTTAGAGAGCTAAGATCTAGGATGTAACATCCTGAAAATTTGAATTTGAAAATATGAAGCTTTTGAATTTATTTCTGCAATATGTTTTATTTGAATTTGGAGTTTATGGTATTTTTCTGAAAAATCTAATGAAGGTTCCAAAAAGTTAAAAGTACCAAGGGGAAACAAGCATATTTAAATATTAGAAAATTTAATACGAGTCATGAAAATAAAAGTTATCATAATAGGACCCTGAGGGATATATGCAAATAAAGGAAACTCAAAATCTTAAATTCGAATCTGAGAAGGTGATCCATAAAATACCACAAGGGAATTGGGTGTAAACATGAAATCCCATCTCTAAACGTGATGGCATGAATGACAAGGAGGTGAACAATTAAAATGCTAACCTATATGGGGGTATATATATAACTGAAAATCAAAGAAAATACAAAAGAAAATAGAAAAAGGAAAATCGGCCGGGCCGGCCATCACCCCGGCCCAGCCTCCTCTCCGCACGCGGCCAGCGCGCCCGCGTGGGCCAGCGCACGCGCGGCCCAGCGCGTCAGCGCCCGCGCCCCGCTCGCGCTGCCCCGCGCCTCACTGCGCTGCGGGCCCGCGCCCCTGGTCGCGCCTCTCCTCCCGCTGCCGCGTGGCCACGCGGCGTTGCCCCGACCGCGCCTGCGCAGTGGGCCGCCTCCACTCGCGCTTCTCTCCCTGCCCGCGGGCCCGGCGCCCTCCCGCTCACACCTGTTGGCCGGTGGACCCGCCTGCGCTCGCGCTCCTCTCTTTCTTCCTCCCCAGCTTCTTCTCCACGTGGCCGCGCCCCTCGCGCCAGCTCCCTCTTGTGTTGCGCAGCAAATCCCCCTTCCTCTCTCTCACCTCCAGGGCATGTCACAGGAGGGGGAGTGCACCTTCCCGCCACCTCTCCCCCACAAAATCTCGGCAAGATTTGGTGAATCTCCCCCAGGCTCCTTCCTCTCCGCGAGCACGCGTCGCAGCTCCCCCTCACGCTCGCTCTCTCTCTCGCTTGCTTCTCTGGCCGCAGCAAATCTCTCCCTCTCTCTCTCTCACCCCCGCGGGCAAGATTCAGCGCACCCCCTGTTCTCTCTCTCCCGCAAAATCTCGGAGGAGATTTGGTTCATCTCCTCTCGCGGGCATGAGCAGGGCGGAGCCAGGTGCCGCCCTCGCCGTGTGCCTCTCCCGGCTATAAAAGCCCTGCCAAGGAGCCGCAAATGCGCCGCAACGCTTCACTCTTCCCTCCCCTGGCCGCAATTGCACCATAGCGTCCCAATTCCCCGCCGGCCTCCCCTTCTTCCCCAACTCCGGCGCCACCCTCCCCGCCGATTCCGGCCACCTCCGGGCGATCCCCAAGCTCCCAAGCTTCGCGGGAGCACGGTGAAGCTAACCCCCTCCTTCCCCGGCCCTCCCATCACCGGAGCAACGCCGGCGTCGATCACCTCCCCGAGCCGCCGCCACCGCACGCTGCCGGCCTACCTCCGGCGCACCTCAGCCTCAGACGCCACCACCACCAGCATCCCCGCGACCCCGACATTATATTTCACGCAGCTCCCGAGCCTCTCCGGCCACCGCTCGCCGCCGGCGCCACCGCCTTCTTCTTCCTCTGCTCGGCTCCCTCCCGAAGCTGCTTCAAAGGGAATTATTACCCTTATAGGGTAAGCATCGCTCGGCTTGACCGAGTGGCTTCCTGCGCCATCTCTCCCTCCCTCCTGCTCCCGCGTCGCGTGTTCGAGCCCGGCTCCGCGCGCGCGGTTGAGCATTTCTTTTGATTTTTCTCTCAGGCTGACAGGTAGGCCCCACTTGTCGGTCATTGTAACCAAAGCAGCCCGCTGACCCCTGGGTCCCACATGTCAGCGGCACAGGAAGTAAGAAATTAAAATAAAAAGATAATGAATTAAAAACTCCAGTGGGACCCACTGTCAGAAATTTAATAATTTTGGGATTTAACTGAACTGAAATATTCAAATGGGCATAACTTATTCATTTTAACTCCAAATTGGATGAGACAAATTTCTAAATTCATCTAAAATCAAGATCTGTCCAATGGAACTGAAATCATGAATTTTAGAGCTCATTAGAATTTTAGTGATATTTACTATGGTTTGCATAATTGAATTAAAAGACTAAAATGCAAATTAAGGGAAGTAATAAAAGAAATCTATTTTGGTTAAATGTTCAAATTTAAAAGACTACCAATAATTATAATTAAAATCTATGCCCGTATTTGACATGCCTCCATTACATAAAATTTTAGCCGTAGGTTTTGCTAGTTAATAAATATTGAAATACAACTTTGTACCGCAAGCCTTGTTAGACAGATACGTTTATATTAAAAACTAGTAACAACTAAAATGTAGAGCCTTACTAAGCGAATATATATATAAGCATCTATAAGTATATGGAAGTAAGCAGTTAGAGAAATGTGGATAGCATGTATGCGACCCATTAACAATCATACTAGTGCAATTTTTATACACCTTAGACCCTATTGAAAATATAAACCCTATCATTAGCATACTGCCAACCATAAAATCTTAAGTAGCAGCTAAAGTAGGAGCAAGCTAATAATAGTGCAATTAATTAGGTCTTGACACTAGCTTTGGTACATGGTACATAATAAACATTAAGTGTAATGGTATATAAAGCAAGTTGGGATTCGTACCAATGGATCCTAATTTAACTTAAACTAACGATAAACGAAGATACATAAAGCATGATAATGGGATTATTAAAGATTTATAGAATAAGTACAGATCTCATCCATCAGTCCAGTTTGCCCTTACTATAACCCGAGTTGCAAGGAATGCATAACCAAAAGATAAAATTTGGGACACTAAACTCCTACACCAGTCCATAGATCTAACCTAACTCATGGAACTTCCTTGATAAATATAAAAATACTGAAAGAAACTATTAATAAAAGGTCAAGACATCATTCTCTGCCACCAGCCTTGCCTCGAATTACCCAAATCACCCAATTACTCATAATAATACAAAAGTTGAATTTACTTGGAGTTATTTGGATCTTTTGAGTTATTTGCTTTCTTTTTGGATTCAGTCGTTTGTCGCGTAGTTAGAAACTGAAGTTCGAAGATTCCACGGATCAAACGAGATCAAGAGCGAAGCGAAGAAAAGATCCGAAGCTCAAGAGAAAGCATTGCGTGAGCTCAAGACCGCGAACTGCGCCAGGCGAGTCAATACTTTGATCATGTTGAACCTACATTTCTGCAAATTACTTTGTTTTAAATTAACAAATTGCATTGCTGTTATTTTTATGCAAATGCATGCTAAATTTGATATTCTAGTTATATGCCATTGTTTACCTTGAATAATATTACCCCCTCCTTTGAGTATTTGAATGTGTGAACCTTGTCGCCCTAGCAAAAATATAATAGTAACATTTCGAAAATAAGTCCGTAACCGTATGCCATGCTTAGCATTGATTAGGAACTCGGGGCAAGAAATTGTCCCAAGCATCACTTTTATTCATGAGAAATTGATTTGGGCAGTCATGACGGGAATGACTGGTATATGTTGGTATGATTACTTTATGTTCCCAAAAACCCCAACATGCTTGAATATCTGGGCGGATTGGTTCGAGGGTGTGTATGTGTGGTGCAGTGGATGCACAGTGTGGTGCAGTGGATGCACAGTGTGGTGCAGTGGAAGCACAAAAATTTGAGTTAGTGATGGATCAACAGTGGGTTAGTGGTAGACCGCCCAGATAACCCTAAGGACTGAATCTTGTCATGTCACCCCGTGTATGACAAGCACAACCGCAAGCTGGCAAAATGTAGGCAGGGTTTACTAATTTGTGTGGCTCTAAGGTGGTTACGTGAAGGTATGACCACGAGCAAAGGGATGGATGGTCGCATCTCCGCCTTTGCCCGTGATGGCTCACGAGGGACCCTTCCCGAGGGATGGTCGTATCCTACGGAAGATAGACCTTAGCGGGCGTAACCACAGTAGGACTATGCATTGTAACAATCCTGTGATATTCTACTCAACCGCATGGCTAAGGAATCATGTGGGGCAACGGGTGGATTTATCTCTTGTGGGTAAAGTGTGCAAAACTCTGCAGAGTCAAAACTATTCGAATAGCCGTGCCCACGGTCAAGGGCAGACATGGGAACTTAACTAGATATAGTTCTATTTAAAAATGTTTGAAAAATGGGAATGGAAAAGTGGAAGGGCAGAGGAAAGCCCTGATTTGAGTTGTCCTGGGTGTCGTCCCAGTGGTAAGTTAAGCGGCTATAACGCTGAAAAATGTCATACGGTGTGATGCCGTAGGTATGAAGAAATTATGGTGATATTAGGCATATGGTGTGATGCCATATGTATGGAAATTCATATTAATATTCCTTGAACATTATGTTTTTGCTCAAAACTTCTAGGTCTCAGGAAATTGTATGTATTATATTTCAAATAGTGGCATTCCTATTCTTACAAAATAAAATATGGGTGGAATAAACAGGGTCGCGAGTTAAAGAGAGGAATGTTTGTAGAGTACCTATAAAGGCATTGGTGGATTCATGTCGATCTTGAATAGGAAATGATAGTGTGGGTTCTGGAGGAAATAAATTGGTGAAGTCTAGCTAAATGATAGGCTAGATAGAGGATTTAAGTGATTTCTGGAGATTTAGGAATTGCACAGATAGATATTGGATTATGACACTGATAAATAAGTTCTTGGGAGATGTCAATATTAGAATTAATAGATTCAGTTACTAGATGAATCAAATGAATTTTTGAGGATTTGGTGGAATAATACAAGTATTGGATTATAATTCTTGATTAATGATATTCTTGGTGGATATATAATAGTGATTGTTAATCCTTGGAAGATGTTGTCAATATAGGGAATTAATAGGAGTTGATCAATTACTAGAGGGACGAATTAAATTTCTGAGAAGATTAGAGGAGTCATGATAATTAGTGGATTATAATCTTGGTAAATTGAAATTTTGGTGGAGGTATATCTAAGGATTAGCTAGTGATAGATAATGGAAAAATGAGATGGATTATTGGATTATGGGTTGAAATCAATGACAAAAAGGATTGAATACAAATGACATCGGTGGATTTGAAAGTAATTATGTTAGAGAATCATTAGAGTTCAGAGGTAAGGGGCTGATGAATAATAAGGACAGGATTGGATTATTAATAATTCAAAGTACAAAGTATGATCGGTGGATTAAATAAATGATGATACTTGCTGTTTGGAGTTTTAGACAGCAATCAATAAATAGAGTACATTCTCGGTGGATTAAGTCGATTTTGGTAATTGTAGTGTGGAGTTAGTTAGTAATAATAAAACTTTGATTAATTAAGAATAATAATGCCGCTAAAAGCAAATTTTAGGCAAATAAAATAACCCGAGCCTTTCCTTTGTTATGCCATGCATACTATTTATTTGCATTCTGTGTATTGGCTCGCGGAGCACGGGGTCGGAGTGCTCACGCTCGCTTTTGCGACAAAAATTCAGAATCAAGGATCAAATCACCTCGCCTCGGCAACAAGATTGGACAAACTGGCAGAAAAGATGAAGATGTCAGGAATTAGGTCGCGAACCTCCAGTTGGCTGCCTGTGGGCATGTCCTGAAGGTCCCACCTGTGTGCTTCTTTCTTCCGCTGCTGCAATTTAATGATTTCGGCCTCATCGGCCCATGTGTAAGTTTGCTATTATATTTACGTTTCCGCATGATATGTACTTTGATAATCAGAACTGTAACTGTGTGCACTATCTACTGATCCAGGGAATAGTGCAGCTAAACACAGTAGATTCCAGATTATAAAATCTGGGTCTGACATAGGACAATAATGGTTCCGTAGGAAGATGACCGAAGCTAGCGAAGTGGACAAGACTTTGAAGCTACGTCATGGTGAGTCATAGGGGATTGGGACTTAGCTAGGAGAGTTAAGGCCCAGATGATCATAGTGCCACTAGAAGATGACTGGGGCTTCTGAAGTGGTGAATATGGCGGACAATGGCAAGGTGGATTAAGACTAAGTTCAGGTAGAAGGTGAGGTCTAGAACGATTAAGAAAGTCGGGTGTGGTTATAGTGCAAGGTGAGGTATGTGGCACACTAAGTAACTTAGACTCGTTTACAAGCAAAGACAGTTCGGTGGGATGCGAGAGACTTAGCGGGAAATTATTAGGGCCAGATGGAAGGTGACAGAGTATGGACGATACTTCGGGATGAAGAATCCGAGAAATGTGACTTAGGTCAAGCTAATGGAGGATAATAGCATGGATTGAGTTATTGGAGCAACATGGTGAAGAGCGCTTTGAAAAGCATGCTCAAGTGTTAAGTGCAAAACCCGTTGTGTTGTTGGGTTAGTGGGTTAGCCCATGTGTAAGTGGATAATATCCACATGTATGGTTCAGATCTAGAGTTTTGAGGTGAAGTGGTTGGTTTGGCCATCAATATAAAAGGAGAGGTAGAGGTGGCTTAGGGATTAAGCCTTGTAAACCTTTGTGAGAGAGTGCTCTTGAGAGAGTTTTGGGGAGAGATGAGTTGAGGTACTTGTTCACGAGTTTTTTTTGTCATCTTTACGCTTGTGAGTGTAGTTAGGGAGTGACTGTAAATATTTATCTCCAAATTTTTACAGATATTTAAAATTCATCCAAGTCTTTTTTTCTCTTTGTTCAAGTGTTGAAAGTTTGATTTGGCTTGATTT
Organism: Dendrocalamus latiflorus; assembly: GCA_017311315.1. NCBI lineage: Eukaryota > Viridiplantae > Streptophyta > Magnoliopsida > Poales > Poaceae > Dendrocalamus > Dendrocalamus latiflorus. The sequence continues at coordinate 38,234,303 of CM029651.1, read as the reverse complement.
TTTGTGTATCTTTCTCACTCTTAATCTTGCTTAGTGCTAAGGACATGCAAGTGATGGAGATATGCTTAGACACCACATCACATCCATCTAGGCATCCCATAGCAAGTTCTTGAAGTTTATCTTGAGTTTGCTCGGTTTTGACTTAAAAGGGGTGAAATCTTAAGAGCTTTTGTTCTTGGTGTTTTGGCTTGGATTTTTACAGTGGTTTAGCTTGTTAGGACATATGGCTTGTTAGGACGTGTGGGAATTGATCTAATGTTATCTTGACCATCCTTAGCTCACGAGCAAGCTCTTGGCTCCGGTTTAGTTTTTGGCTCAATTTTGATGCAATTTTTCTTGAAACTGATAAAGGTTAAAAGTTTTACAATGATCTCTAAAATTATTGATTAGAATAGGTTCAGTGTGTCCTAAGAAAGCTTTGTTTCAAGTTTTAGTGCCATGAAGGGAGCTATGGAGCATATGCTTATCGAGACGGATGCTTCTAACCTGCCGAGTGTGATCCATCCATGGTACTGTATATATGATCTGCCTAATGGATCTACCGCCTAATGGAGTGTACTTCGGGGCGGCAAAGACGGTTTCGTCACTTCCCTTCTCAAGCTATGTTGATTACCATGTTCTGGTAACAAAATGTGGGTCATGAGTAATGTGTTAGTCTAGGTTCGCGATGGTATGGGTTCTGGTTTGGCTAGTTTGGTACAACCTATACATGGTTTATGTACTTGTTGCCATGCCCAGCTATCTAATTACAAATTTTGTAGAAATTTTATTAAAAACCAGTTTGACCCGTAGAGGTTGCAAAAAACTTCGCGCTTTCTGAACATTTGCTCAGGCCAGCCTCGCTAATTTTGGTTTTAACTTCGGATTTCTGATTTCTAGTTTACTATTCTTTAATTTTGTCTTTTTCTAGCATTTTGATTTTTTGGGCTTTTTGTCATCTCTTTTTTCTATATTCATTTGCATTGTAGATGATGGATTAATCTGTTTTTTCTATTTTAAAATCTTTTAAATTTAATTACGCCAAAAAGGCATCAATACTTATAGTGCAAAATAAATCAACTATAATACAAAAAATCATAAATCAACTTATTTCAGCTGAATTGAACACCCCTTAACGAAATCATCATGTTCCATCTTCAATAAAAAGGGGAAAAAAGAGAAATCGGTGAGAACTGAGCTACAGTCACACTTCAGTCCTGACCAGGTGGGCCCCGCATCTGGCCATGACGAGCGGGGGCAAAACTGTAAAAGAGCATAGCCATGGGCAAGCAAGAGGAGCGCATTGTAGCCAGGGAAAATTGAGTATATAGGACTGAGTTGGATGTGATTTTGTGGAATAGGACCAAGTTATTTGGACTTGTAAATATAGGACTGAGTTCACCACCTCTTTGCAAATATAGGACTTTTCCCATTTTAATTTCATTTTCAATTTCCAGCCCCTTTTCCCCACGCGAAATGACTATTTTGCCCTCTTCTTCCTCCCTCGCCTGGCCGCGCCGCCGCTGGCCGCGCCGCCCCTCGCCTGGCCGCGCCGCCCCCTCGCCCGCCCCGCGCCGCCCCGCGCCGCCGCCACTCCCTCGCCTGCCCGCCCCGCGCCGCCGCCGCTCCCTCGCCCGCGCCGCGCCGCCGCCGCTCCCTCGCCTGGGGAGGGAGCGGCGGCGCGGCGCGGGCGAGGGAGCGGCGGCGGCGCGGGGCGGGCAGGCGAGGGAGTGGCGGCGGCGCGGGGCGGCGCGGGGCGGCGCGGGGCGGGCGAGGGGGCGGCGCGGCCAGGCCAGCGGCGGCGCGGCCAGGCGAGGGAGGAAGAAGAGGGCAAAATAGTCATTTCGCGTGGGGAAAAGGGGCTGGAAATTGAAAATGAAATTAAAATGGGAAAAGTCCTATATTTGCAAAGAGGTGGTGAACTCAGTCCTATATTTACAAGTCCAAAGAACTTGGTCCTATTCCACAAAATCACATCCAACTCAGTCCTATATACTCAATTTTCCCTTGTAGCCAGCAGTTACGGCTCTAGTGGCTGTCAGGCTCTCCAACCTTCCTCCGTTCATCGTTTTAAACGCTCCCTCCCGCTTTACTGACCGTCGCTTCATCACATTTCACATCACATCCATCTCTCTCCGCGCGCAGAATCATCCCCCACAGTTTCAAGCTCCGCGTCCATTTCAGGGAACCATTCCGCGCGCACTGGAGGTACTGCACCGCTCTTGCGACTGTGTTTGAGGGTCTCTCCCTAATTTTCTAGTGCTCTTTTTGTGTCTGGTTGCTGTTCTTGGTGGTTTTATGTTAAGGGTTGCGCGTTACGCGCTAAGCTTCTCTCTATCTGCGAGTTTCTCGAAAAGATTACCACTGTTGCTGGTATCGAGAGAGAGAGATGTAGTGTTCTTCTCGAATTTGTTGGGTTCTTTGATTGTTTACGTTTGTACTTTATCCCCCTTTTCTGTAATTCGATTCGTTGAGGTGTTTTTGCGGCCAAATGGGCGTTGTTTTTTCCTTCTCCCTTCCCCGCTTTGGACATTCAGTTACTGAACTCTTCTATTTACACCTCTTCCCTATTAGGATCATGTATCTATCCATGTGTTCTTAGGTGCAATTTACGGCACTGGGGCGTTTCCCCCGGCTTTCTGAGCTTCCAATTTGTAGGTTATGTTTGTAATTGTACTCCATTTCGCTGTTACGGCAAGACCCAACTGCAGTGGCGGAACCAGGAATTAGAAAGACCCGGGGCGAACAGTGGCTCACCTCAGTACCTCACCGGTTCACGGCCGGTGCTGGCGGACGAGCGGAGGGCAGACGCCTCACGGCCGTGAGTCTGTGACCCAGTGTCCCAGCCGCCTAGTGACCCAGTTCCACACCTTGCAGCGCGTGCAGCAGCCCCCGCGCGTCGCACCGGGCCACGCCGCAGCACCCGGCCACCCACCGAGTCGCCGACCGCCGTAGCCTGATGGGAGGAACTGAGGAAGAAGAACCGAAGAGACGGTCGACGGTCGTCAGTACAGAAAGAGGTCGTCGGCAGCGGCGTGGACCTGCGGCTGCTGGCAGCTGGCGGGACGGAACTATCGCCGGGGCGGCTGTGCGATGGGGAATTAGGGATTTAGGGTTGTCTTGGAGAAATGGAGCCTACGTTGCTGCTGTAGATCCAAATGACTTGAAACTTGACATATACCTTTTCTAGAATGTCAGGAATCTATTCCAATCAACGATAAGAAAAATCATTATCAAAATTCTGATCCCTTTCCATTTGAATGAATGTTGCACTAAAACTAGGCAAAAACAAAAAATGGTGAATATAATTTTCTCGTGGGTGAATGATGGCGAATATGGCTCTAACTGTATTTCCGCATGTCACAGCAAACTAGAACACCTAAGGAAACGAGGCAAAAATAAGTAGATCAAGAAATCACTTGGAAGCCAAATCAAGCAAAAATCGAGCAACTTCAAGAACTTGCCAAATCTGATATCTAGATGGATGCATATTGATTTTCATAGGACATCTCCATCACTTACATGTCCTTGCCATCCAGTAAAATCAAGAAGGGGTAAGAGGAGATCAAAACTAAGCAAATCAAGAGCAAATCAACAAAAATAAGAGAGATCAATGAGAGATGGACAAAGTTTATATATTGCTACCTAAAGATGAAGGTTTTACAGCCACTCCACCTGGAGGACAAGAGAGCATACTACAACACTTACACTTTTCAAACCCTAACCTTAAAACACTTAACTTCAATGAGTAAATTTTGGATGACTGGATGGTTAATAAGTAAGTTTTCATCCCAATCCATAAAATAAACAAGGCAACTAGCCCTGTCTAATTATAATGGATACTATCCAGTTAGCACATATGGGGAAAAATCTGTTAACCCCACACAACATGGGTTTTACTCACACACTACACTTATGCATGCTTTTCAAACCACATAAGTCCGAATTCGCTAAGTCCTTAGCTTTTAATCCAACTTGATCTTCTTAGCTTCTTCCTAACCTAAACCACTTTTCCAAATGCTGCGGCTTTGATCCAAAGTAGTTCTGGTATTTTAGTCAACTTGCTAAAATACCCTTTCTTGATCCAGTCTTCACCTTCCCTTGCAAGCAATCATCATGCTTGTTATGTGTAAATGTACCACTGGCTTGCCACACGTCTGCAAGTCTCTCTTATTCTGGTTTCACCAGACCACGTCTCACTTGGACCAACCAAGCCACATGGTGCGACTCGTCGCTCGAACTTCCCTTCAAAATTTCACGCCTTTCTTGTGCCATACTTGAGCTCAGTCATCTCACACAGCATTCTTGATCATTTTGGGCCTCAGATCCTCCATGAGTGTAGCTCCGATTCTCACAATTGACCATGGTTGACTCCAAACATCCCCGCACATCCAAAGATTGAAAAAAATGAGACCTAGTTCTTCCTCTAGAATGCTCTCGATATGCTCATCACTCAAGACTAAAAGATAGAACAACAAAAAGCCAGAAACTCCAAAAGAACCGAAAGAAGAAACGCCAGAAGACACACCCTTCTCGGGATTTGCTACCAAAGCCATAGAGTGATCCTTTGGCTTCTTGTCCTGAGCAATCTCATAAGTCTTCGACTTAAAGGGAATTAAGAGTCAAATCATTGAGCTTGTTACACTCTTGTATGGCGGTAGCCTTTGAATCCCACGCCGCAGAGTCAAGAGCACTCAAGATAGCTCCAGTTTTCTCAAAATCAGACAAGTCTATGCCCACAAATCTCAATTGGCTCACAATCCTTTTGAGCCTAGCACATAACTCATCAATATACTCACAAGGTTTCATCTCAAAGGCATTGAACTCAAGCTTGTAAAGATCCTGGCATTGTTCCTTGATCTGGGATGAGCCCTTATGATAGGTCTCAAATGTCCTCCAGATCTCATGCGAGGTAGGCAAATGATAAACTATATCATACTCATTCCTACCCAAGCCAGAGAAAAGAATGTTTCTTGCCTTGTCATTGTTCTCCACATCAGGGGTGTTCCCCGGAGTAATGACCACAGACACTTTGAATAGATCTCGAACCATTTTCCAAATTGCTTAACCTTGGCTCTGAATCTAGCATGACATTCTATTCTTTTAATAGGAATAGTCAACCCCATCTAAGATAGAGGGCTTAGTTGAATAGCTCTCCGATGCCATGCTTCACAGACTGGTGAAGATCCTATAGAAAATGAAGTTACCTTGCTCTGACACTTCTTGATGCCTCTTTTTCAACTATTACAAAATCAACCCCTTTTGGCTTCTTCAGTCAATTAGCTATGAGAAATTAATAAGGTTAGATATACAGTAGAAACAAACACAAAACAGAAGCAAACAAGCCAGGAGAACAAAAGAAGCAACAAACGGGCTAAGGCATCAGCTGGACGGTCTGACCGGGCCTGGGCAGCCTGACGAGTGACGACTTACTGTTCCAGAATAGAGAACAGCCCACTGCCGAGAACTCAAAATGGCCTAACTTGTAATCTACTCAAGCAAATGAGTTGAAACTTGAAACATAGCTTCCTCAAGGTCCCACGAACCTATTCCATCAATGAATCTACAAGCAACTTAACAAAGTTTTGACTTGTGCCCAAAATAAGGCAGCTTACATCAAATCCGGGCAAACCGAGGCAAACACTAAGAACTAGCTATACGATTGATTAGATGGATGGGATCTAGCATCTAGCAGGTTTTTTATCATCCACACATCCTTGGGAACTAGAAAGATCAAGAAGAGAGGAAATCCAAACAAAAAAACCAAGCAAATCAAAATCACAAGGAGAAATCCATGGCAAAACTCGTTTGGATGAAATTTGAGTCTTTATTTCACTTGGAGATGGATGTTTAAAGCCACTCCACTCTTGGAGGACAGAGCTCCCTCTTCATAGAGCACATACACAAAGTTTCCCTCCTAGAAGCCCTAACCCTCAAGGGCTTAGCCAAGACTCCCAAAGCTTAACCCTTTGTTGAAGTTAATCTTGTTTTGTAAGTGTCAAACATGCTTCAGTGTTTAGTCTGAACAACCGAACTAAAGTTCAAAACCGAACTGAAAATTCATAACACAGATTCTGCAGTTCAGAGAGTGTTCGGAACTTCAGATCGTGCGTGATGCTGTCACGTTGGTGATTTTGGTCCACGATCTGACTTATGTGGGATATGGCCGAGTCATGAGTGGGTTACTGGCTTAGAAGATGGAATGGTTGTTGAAGTCTAGTTAGTGTGTGCATTTTTGGCTATTTGACGTTTTTCTTCAGAACTCTGTAGCAAGTTCAAAAAAAAAAAACAGAGCAGAGCCTGAAAACGGTGCGCAAGTTCAGCACCACAAACCGAGTCCTCTCTGTTCGTTTCCATCTCTGGTGAGTGTCCAATTGTGTGAGCGTGTATTTAGTAATCTTTGATGCGAGGATTGATGTGCTAGATTAAACTTGGTTTGTAGTAACTGGTAAGCATACTTCAGTGTTTCATTCAAGAAAGTTGTACATGCTGTGATATGCTCATCCTTGAGGCGAGCATTGATGTGCTTTAGTTTCCTTGCCTCCCCTTTCTCTGCTTTGTTGATGCCTTTTGGCTTTTACATGTCGACCCTACCATTTCAGTTGTTTTTGCCTTTAATTGTTTTCTTCCTGCGACTTCTTAACCATTCTTTAGAAGTAGAATTCTTGTCCCTTGCGTTGATTAGCTATTGGTTTTTTATTCCCGTGATTTAACATTTCTTCGTGAATCGTGGCAATAGAGAATAATCTCTTTAGTGAACGAGGAGGCTCAGTAAAATGCTTGGCTCCCCTAGTAAAATTTTTGCTTTTTAGCCCAAAATTTGAAAGTTTTTTACATAAGAACCCCTGGAGAAAAGATTTGCAAAAATGGACCCTTCACTCGGCGCCAAAACATATGGCGCCCAGTGTACACGTCACGGCGCCATATGCTTTGGCGCCGTGCGTGGACACGTAGGATCCACGGTGGCACAGCACGGCGCCACAGCACATGGCGCCGTGACATACATATACGACGCTAAAGGCCGTGGCGCCGTTTCCTGGGACTTAAGACCGAGCGCAGCCCCCGGTCCCCTCACTCCACTCGTCAAACCGACACAGAGAACAGCCGCCGCCGCCCCTCTCTCCCCCCTCAAAATCCACCCAAATCCATCGATTTTTTTCGCGATTTTGCTTCCAAACCGAGCTAGCAAGGTGAGCTCCCTCTCCTCGTTTGATTTTTTGCAGTAGATATGGATTATTTGAGGTACATTTCGTAGGGCAAAAGTTAAAACCCTAGATGAAATTTGTTGGATTTGGCTCGGTTTTAGGTTCGATTCGCAATAGATACGCGTAATGTATTAGTAATAGATCCGTTTTTAGGTTGAAATTAGTTGGATTAGGGTTTGATTTGGGTAACTAGCTAACCTAGGGTTAGAAACAAGAAAAATTATAAATCTTATTCATTTCGCATTTTAGGTTGTCATGGGCTTCACTCGTTTGCCACCTCCATCCGGTGTTCCCGTGCCGATGTGTTATTGCGGCGATCCTTGCAAAGTGGAAAGGTTGGATGATCCGGATACATATAGGCAGAGGTACTGGATGTGCGCCAACTGGGCGTTCGATCCGCCACGTGCCGCCGTTGTCATCGGCAAGATGGTATGTTGTATTGTCGATTCATCGAATTGGTATTAATTCTGTTGGTTTAACGAATACGTACATTTGCAGGAGCCTCCACCGCTTTGTGATTTTGAGCAGTGGATCGACACTGCGATCGCTGAGGATGACAAAAAATATCTTGACGCCAATAAGAAGTGGGATGAAGAACGAAAGGAGAGGTGGGAAAGGGAGAAGAAACAGGAGGAGGCCGCGAGGGAACACCATGAGGAGGAGCGTAAGAGGGCCGCGGCAAAGCGCAAGGGAGAAAGGCAGAAGAAGCTAGAGAGAGCGCGGCGTGCCAAGGCAGCCCTTGAGCAGTACCCTGATGCTCAGAGGAAGGGGAAGTGGCCTCGATGCACTCAGTAGGTTATTGCTATGTATATTTAATGTTTGATGTATGCGGACGTATGTATTTTCTGAAAATTTATAAACTATGTATGTGGACTATGTATGTATGTGGACGTATGCACTCAGTATGTAATTTTGGGCTGTGCTTATTCATTTGGTGAATATCAATTAGTATTGTTTCTGCGGATGGAACGAAACAACTAGGAGCTTGCAGTTTTAATGCAAGTGCAGTAATCACGGCGCCAAACACCCTGGCGCCGTATGTAAGTAGCACGGCGCCAAACACTCTGGCGCCGAGATATTGAACTACGGCGCGCAAAACTTTGGCGCCACATCCTGGCGCCAAAGTTCCTGGCGCCGTTTTTCAATACCTCGGCGCCGGAGTGTTTGGCGCCGTGCTACGCAAACATACAGAAAAAACAACAAAGAGCTGTCTGTTTTTCTGCATATACAAAACACATACACACATATACATACATTCACATATAAAACACATACGCATAACTCTCAATAAAGTCTAGATGCATACATTCACATATAAATCTCAAATCATACATACATACATATATGCACACATACACATACATATATGCACGCATACACATACACATACACATACACATACACATACACATACACATACACATACACATACACATACACATACACATACACACAACTCTCATCATCATGGGTTGGAGGACGCAGTATGGGAATCATCGTGAGCTTGCCGCGGTGCTCTCTGTCGTAGAACTCGTCCACCAGCCGGTACCTCGCCATCCTGCGCATCCAAAATTATGTTAGTGATAAGAATAACAAAATATCTAAAAATTATGCTCTCTAGACCTAACGCCGCTAACCTGAGTGGAACAACGTTGACACGTCCGTAAATTGTGACCCATTAGACCACACATACCGCAGTGTGTCTCCTGTGGGTCCTCAACGAAGGGATTTGCCCTACCCCTCTTGGTGCGACCAGGTATCCGATCCATGTCCATCTTGTACCTTGACCGCTTCCTGCTGCCCCTCTTGTGCCAACGTAACCCCGCGTCCGCTATGTACCTGGGACCCGAGTAAAGTGGCCACTCGCTTTCATCACGATATGGCTCGAACCGTGGGGCCCATGTCCTCACCAACGCATCCACGCTGAATAGTCTCGGGATTTTGGTCTCAACATCGACATTTCGGGCCCTACATGCGGTCACCATGTGGGAGCATGGAAAATGGAACTTGTCGGGAACACCGCATGTGCATGTGAAGGATGTAATCACGACCTTATGCTTTCGGGCCTCTCGGAGCTCTCCATTCTCGGTTGTCCCTCCACCCTCGACAACCTCATACGTGCCCGTCACATGGTCAAAACTGTGGTACTCCTGTTCATTGGCTTGCATATTCGCTTTGGTAATGAAGCCGTGAGGACGAGGTGGCCAACGTGCATGTGCCTTTAACATGTCTGAGGCTTCCCGGTGCCGGTTGACAAACCATGCAACACACTTGTAGAAAGTGAACGCCGCAATTGCGGTAACTGGCAATCCACGTGCCCCCTTAAGCAGCCCGTTGAAGCATTCTGCCATGTTGCTAGTCATGAATCCATACCTCCTTCCCAATGGGTCATGAGCCCTTGACCATTTGTGCACATCCCTCATTAAACCCCTTATCCAATCACGACCCTCGGCATTAGTTTTCGTTTTCAACTCCTCTAACTTCTCATCGAACAGCTTGACCTCCCTCTGGCGACATACCTCCTCGAAAAGTGCAAAGTTGGCCTTCACCCCATCTTTTTTGAACAAGTTCTCTGCAAGGTGCCTTGTGCACCAACGATGATGTACAGGTAAATGTCCTGGTATCACTTCCTTAACGGCGCTCAAGATCCCAGCGTGCCTGTCAGACAACACACATACCTCCCTCCCCGGGCCAACCACATGGATCCGTACAAGCCGTAGAAACCAAGCCCAGCTAGATTTGTCCTCCTTCTCCACCAAAGCAAAAGCCAACGGCACAAGCGAGTTGTCCGCATCACAGCCAATAGAAATCAACAACGTTCCCTCATACTTGCCCAACAGGAACGTCCCATCAATTGACAGAACAGGCCTACAATGTTTGAAAGCCTCGACACACTGACCAAAGCACCAGAATGCTCGAAACAAAATCTGTCTTCCATTAACCCATACATCGGGCTTAGGCACGTACTCATACTGCATTCCTGCATTGGCCGCTTTCATTGCGTTCAACATGGCCGGCAAACGCTCATACACCTCCTCCCAATCACCATAAATCAACTTCAAAACACGTTGTTGCGCCATCCATGCTTTCCCATACTTGATTGTGTAGTGCCACTTTAGTTTAACAGCCTCTATCAATGCTGCCACGCGCATCGTCGGCATGTGCTTTATCATGGGGTACAGGCGGGTTGCAATGAACCGAGAAGTCAACTGACGATGTTTCTGGCTGGGCTCGGAAGATCCACAGCTGTGCGTTCCATCCACAGTTGTAATCTTAAACCTCTCCGTACCCTTCACCTTCCTGGCACAGCCTTTCCATGCACACCCTATGCTCTCACATTTGATAGTGTATCGACGTTTGGCGTATGAGTTCTTAACCCGGTATGGACGGTTGTGCACGATCGAGTACTCTTTCAACCACGTCTTCAATGCCGACATATCCTCAAAGACATGACCCTTCTGAATTATGATACTAGCCCCAGGCCTAGGTACGTCCCTCTGCATTTGCCCTCCATCCGCGACAGCCCTATGTGCGTTGCTTAGGTCATTATAATCGGACACTAGTGGATCACGGCCAGGAAACATTCTTCTCAACATCTCAATTTCGCTAGACGTCAAACCTATGATTGGTCTGTCATCATCTGAGTCCACAGCCCTCGCATCCTCATAAGCAGCCTCGTCTCCTGCAAGCTGTACATCCACCCTGTTAGATGCTACACAAACCATGGGTTCCTCAAACACTGTCTCCTCGTCGAATCCACCAACAAAGCGGTCATCGACATCCTCGGAGTCAGCTTCTACCTGAGTCAATGGAACCTCACATACTTGAGCCGAGGATACAACTTGCACCTCGACCTCTTCATGATCCGGTGACCCAACCAACGGTGAGTCATTGGGATCCAATGCAGCCCTAGGAGGTGATTGATCTCTCACCACCCTCTGCACAAACAAGTCAGGTGCTCTGACCTCTGAGTCGAAAACAATGGCCACATAGTTATCCCATTCATCGTCGCCGCCAATCGAAACTAATCTCTTTATACGCGGCCCCTTTGACGACCCAACATCAATAAATCCTTGCATAACGACATCATCATGCTCATCTGTCCATCACAACCTCTCTTTCAAGCGATAAATGACCTCACCATACGACGGACGTGAACTAAATAGCAATGTGGTCTCTTCCATGCCCTCCAAATCAACACCCCCATTGTCATTTCTCTTCACGGTACCACCATGGTGCAAAGTCACAACCTTATCCATCTATAGCACAACAAACAAACATACCTCAGTCATTACGTACAATAATCAAACCCTAGAAACGAATCTATACACATTACTACTAATACATTACGCATATCTATTGCGAATCGAACCTAAAACCGAGCTAAATCCAACTAATTTCATCTAGGGTTTTAAATTTTGCCCTACGAAATGTACCTCAAATAATCCATATCTACTGCGACAAATCAAAGGAGGAGAGGGAGCTCACCTTGCTTGCTCGGTTTGGAAGCAAAACCGCAAGAAAATTCGATGGATTGGGATGGATTTGGGGAGGGGAGAGACGGGCGGCGGCGGAGGCTGCTCTCTACTCGGTCTGTTCGAACAGAGCACTGAGGGGTGGTAGGGGGCCGGGGGCTGCGCTCGGTCTTAAGTCCCAGGAAACGGCGCCACGACCGTTAGCGTTGTATATGTATTGCACGGCGCCATGTGCTTTGGCGCCGTGCAGTGCCACCGTGGATCCTATGTGTCCACGCACGGCGCCAAAGCATATGGCGCCGTGACGTGTACACTGGGCGCCATATGCTTTGGCGCCGAGTGAAGGGTCCATTTTTGCAAATCTTTCCTCCAGGGGTCCATATGTAAAAAACTTTCAAATTTTGAGCTAAAAAGCAAAAATTTTACGCTCCCCTACACATGTTTTCCAATGATTCACACTGACCAATTTGGCAGGATAACAAACAACTTTGCTTGCATTCTTTGATTTCTTTAAGGAAAAAGCAAGCTGCGCTAGTTTGGTACAAGAGTCTTAAAATTATTTGGCTTTGATGGGAATTCCTTTTCTTTTGAGAGTTTTTTGGTTTTTTCATGGCATGAGACTTGTGGCTTGTGGGGGCAAGCTTCCTCACTGTGGCTTCCACAGGCACGCGTCTCTACACATAAGCACGTAGAACCGTGCTTCCTTCTGGGCTCAGCACACATACATCTGCTGTGATTGCCCATATGGCTATGCTTTCTCCGGGGTTATGATGAGTTAAAGACGCTTACTTATGTTTGAAGTTGTACTTTCAGTTTTCATATTTTAGCACTAACATTTTCCATTTTCATTGTTGCAGGGTTGGTAATTACTGTGACATAAACAGATGGTGCTGTTGCTCATTTAGTCCCCTTGGTTCAGAAATATCTCTTATGGGTCATCTAAATCTTAGAGGCTCTTTGCTTCTACTACTCTGTCTACATCTGCTGTTATCAATATTCATCGCATTGGCTACCGCAGACATAGCCTCTGAGAAGCAAGCTCTCCTTGCTTTTGCCTCTGCAGTCTACCATGGCAACAAGCTCAACTGGGATCAAAATATCTCATTATGCTCATGGCATGGTGTAACATGCCATGCAGATCGGTCACGTATATCTGCCCTTAGGGTACCAGCTGCTGGCCTGATTGGTGCAATTCCTCCAAATACTCTTGGCAAGCTTGTCTCCCTACAAGTGTTAAGCCTGAGGTCTAATCGTTTGAGTGGAGGCCTTCCGTCTGATATCACCTCACTTCCTTCTTTACAGTCCATATTTCTTCAGCACAATGAACTGTCAGGAGTTTTGCCTTCTTTTTTCTCTCCAAGCCTTAATACCCTTGACCTCTCCTACAACTCCTTTACAGGAGAAATCCCTGAAGGTTTGCAAAATCTTACCCAATTATCTATCCTGAATTTAGCAGAGAATTCTCTGTCTGGACCAATCCCCGACCTTAAACTTCCATGTTAGGATGATCTCCACCCCGGTAGGCCCAACGGCCTACCGGGCCTTGAGCTCGCGCCCTGATCGGGGGCGCCCAACCCTAATGGTTGGTGGGCCCCTGTCACACTGCGCCATATATAAAGGTGGGGGCCGGCGGCTCTTTTAACGAGGTTGAACGGAGCTAGCGCCACCCCACCGAAAACCCTAATCCGATCTAGCGAGGGGGGGCAGCCAGTGACGGGAAGCACCACTGCCACGCCGCCCCTGGACAGCGCCGCCACCGGACTTCACCAACGCCGACTCCCGACTCCACCGACTCCATGGCGGACGCCTCTGCACCCGCAGCCAAGACCACGGATGGTTAGTACCCCTCTCTCCCTCTCGGTATCTCTCAAGAACCCGAACTAGAGATGAACCCCGCTAGATCTAACCTAGGAGATCCTAAAGAAAACCTAGATCTAACAATGGTATCAGAGCCCCTAGGCGTAGATCTGAGATGGGGAAAAAGAAAGAAAAAAAGAGGGAAGAAGAACCCTAACCCTAACCGAACCCTAACCCTAGAAAAGAATAGACCGGATCTTACCGGGGCCGCCGTCGTCGTCGCCGGCGGAAGAAAACCCCGCCGCCGCCTTGCCGGCACGCGGGAAGAACAGCCGCTCGTCGCCACGAGCACGAGCTCCGGGTCGGGTACCGCCAAAGGACCGCTCGACGGCGGCGCGCCCCACTCTCGGGCGGACGCGCGCGCCGGCGAGGGGACCCACGGCGGCGCCGCCGCTCTCTTCCTCTTGTCCGATGGCCCCCCGCGCCCCGTCGGCTTCTTCGCTGCTGCGGCGGCTGAGAGAGAGGAGAGGGAGAGAAATGAGAAGAACGGCTAGGGTTTCGGTCTCCGGCCGGCGCGGGGAGGTTTTTGCTCTCCCGATCCGCTCGCTCCTCCGTCGGATCAATTCGGACGGCTGACGATGGTTGGACCGGCTTTGAGCCCAGGCGGGATCGGGAAATCCCGGCCCAGGCCCAGGTTGTGGCCGGGCGCGGGGGAGGCGCGGCGTCCGCGCGAGCGCGTGAGACGCGCGTGAAGGGCGCGTGCGGTGCGCGTGGGCGTGTGCGCTCGGCGCCAGAGAGGACGGCCGAGCGGGCCGGCAAGAGGCCGCGGGCGCGCGCGCGCGTGTGGCGCGGCCCCGTGGGCCGCTCGTGCGCGAAGCAGGCCGTGCGCGCTCGGCCGTACGGGCCAGGCCGCCGTGCGCCGTGGGCCGCAGCTGCGCAGGCCGGGCCAAATGGCCGGTTTGCACAGTAAATTGAGAAAAATTGATTTTATTCTTTTTCAGAAGCATTCTTTGATGAATTTTGTTAAGTTTAAGATCAAACTTCAGTGCAATTTTGATCCAAAATCAGAATTTTTTCCGCTGCGAGCTAAAGTTTATTATCTTCTCATTAAATTCGAACCAACGGGAGAATTTAATTTTGAAGAGCAGAAATTTTTAAGTTTTTCTCTAATTTTAATTGGAACCAACGGGAAAATTAAAATTAGAGGAATAGTTACATTTATTTACAGTTCATGTTTATAATTTTGCTATTTTCTGACCAAAGTTGATGATAGCAATATTATAAATTGATTTATTTATGAATGTATGCATTAATTCTATCTTCTGCCCAACGGTGATGTAGAATTAGTGTACAAGAATTTTTGCATGTTTTAATTTTGACCAACGTTAAATCAAGGCATGCAATTATTATATTATTATGTTTCCTCATTTTTCTGATACTGTTTCAGGACTCAACCCAATGGCATACATCTCGCACATCCCGGCACTTGATGGGAACAATTATCGGGTCTGGCGAGAAAAGTATGATTTGGCACTTGCGCTGTCCGAGAATGACTTAGCCCTCACCTCTCCGTGTCCTACTGAGCCAGAGGACCCGGTGAGGGCAGAAAATGAGACTGATGCTGATTTCACTGCCCGAAAGCGTGATCATGCAGAAGTCAGAATGAAATACGATCTTGAGAAAAAGAAATGGGACATCTCGAATCGCAAGTGCCTAATGGTGGCTAAGGCCACCATTGCAGATCCAATAAGGGGATCCATCCCAGACTGTGACACTGCCACAGAGTATCTACAGAAAGTGAAGAATCAGTTTACTGGTTCTTCAAAAGCCACAGCAAGCACGCTGATTAAGAAACTAGTGAATGAGAGATACTCTAGTGGTGGAATAAGAGAACACATATTAAAGATGAGCACAACGGCAGCTAAGCTAAATTCAATGGATATGGGGCTCAAGGATGAGTTTCTAATTCATTTGATTTTTGCTTCTCTGCCAAAAGAATTTGACACTTTTGTTGTTAATTACAACATGCAGCCCGACAAATGGGATATAGAAAAGCTCATTGCAATGTGTGTGCAAGAAGAGGAGAGGCTTAAAACTTCACAGGGTGACTTTGCAAACCTTGTGAAGAACAACAAAAGAAAGAACTTTAATGCCAAACCACAAGGGAAACCTCAGTGGGATAGTAGCTCCTCTTCTAAGTCACAGGGAAAGGTTCCCCAGTTTCATAAGCCCAACCAATTTACAGTAGACAAAGACACCTGTAAATTTTGTAAGAAGAAGGCGGGGCACTATCAGAGGGATTGCCCAGAGTTCCTGAAGCATCTGTTGAAGAATGGTAAGGATGTCATTACATTTATAGATGAATCCTTGTATTTAAGTTATGAAAAATCTACTTGGTGGATTGACTCAGGTGCAACTGTTCATGTTGCCAATTCATTACAGGGATTCCATACGAGGAGGACCCTACAAAGAGGAGAAAGAACAATTAAAGTTGCGAATGGAATTGAAGCCGAAGTCGAGGCCATTGGAGATCTCTCTTTAGAATTTCATGATGGTTTTGTACTTAGGCTTTCAGACGTTCTTTATGTACCCTCTTTGCGCAGAAACTTAATAAGTGTGTCGAAATTAGATGATGATGGTTATGATTGCCATTTTGGTGAAGGCAAATGCAGACTTGTGTTTAATAATAAATGTGTTGGTCTTGCCTTCCGACAAGACAAGCTTTATTTATTATCACTTTCTGAGAATGTGAATCATGTAACCATTGAGAATGCGAATACCTCTTCGTCTATGAATGAAAGAAAAAAGCGGAAGATAAATCATGATGCATCGTCGAAATTATGGCATTGCCGTTTAGGCCATATTTCGAGGGGGAGAATAGAACGATTGATTAAGAAAACACTTCTTCCGCCATTAGAATTTTCAGATTTAGAACAATGTATTGATTGCATAAAAGGAAAATATGTTAAGAAAATAAAGAAAGACGCCAAACGAAGCGCAGGAATTTTAGAAATAATTCACACAGATATCTGTGGTCCATTTCCTGTGATAAGTGTGGATGGTTATGATTCATTTATAACATTCACAGATGACTATTCGCGTTATGGCTACATTTATCCAATTAAAGAAAGATCAGAAGCATTGGATAAATTTAAGATATTTAAGGCTGAAGTAGAAAATCAGCACAATTTAAAAATTAAGATAGTAAGATCCGACCGTGGGGGGGAGTACTACGGTCGGCACACCCCGTATGGCCAAGTTCCTGGACCTTTTGCAAGGTTCTTACAGGAAAATGACATAGTTGCCCAGTACTCTACACCGGGCGAACCTCAGCAGAATGGAGTGGCTGAAAGACGCAACCGTACCTTAATGGATATGGTGAGAAGTATGATAAGTTACTCCACGCTACCGATAAGTTTATGGATGGAGGCGTTAAAAACCGCCATTCATATTCTTAATCGAGTACCAAGCAAGTCGGTACCCAAAACACCGTATGAGTTGTGGACGGGAAGAGAACCCTCACTTAACTATTTACGTGTGTGGGGTTGTCCTGCTGAGGCTAAAGTTTTTAACCCAAACATAGGGAAGCTAGATCCCAAGACAGTCAGCTGCCATTTTATTGGCTATCCAGAAAAATCGAAGGGTTATCGCTTCTATTGTCCTGACAGACATACGAAGTTTGTAGAAACAAGACATGCTGTCTTCTTGGAGGATGAGATGATCAGGGGGAGCAGAGTAGCGCGAGAAATTAACCTAGAGGAAAAGCGGGTACATGTGCCCACCCCGATGGTTCAGGAACCATTTTTCACGCTACCTGTTGTTGCTACACCAACAGTGCCAGACACTGTAGTGACAGCACCTGTTGTCAGTTCTCCTGTGGGAACGATGAGTGAACATGAGGAACCTGTCCTTCAGGATCCCATAGAACCCGTTGTCACCCAAGAGGAAGAACAACAACAGCCTCACACAGAACAAGCGTCAACTGGCGAGGGACTCAGAAGGTCTCAAAGAGCCAGAAGATCAGCTATCCCTAATGATTACGAAGTCTATGAAACTGAGGAATTTGAAATGGAGGGTGATCCCACCTCTTTTGAAGAAGCCATGAGAAGCGCTCATTCATCTAAGTGGCTTGAAGCTATGCAGGATGAAATAAAGTCAATGAGCACCAACGGTGTTTGGGACTTAGAAACTATTCCTAAAGGAGCCAAGACAGTAGGCTGCAAATGGGTCTACAAAATAAAACATGACTCTAGAGGGAATATAGAAAGATTTAAAGCGCGACTTGTGGCAAAGGGCTTTACGCAAAGAGAAGGCATAGACTACAATGAGACATTTTCTCCAGTCTCGTGTAAAGATTCTTTTAGAATAATAATGGCACTTGTAGCTCATTATGATTTAGAATTACATCAGATGGATGTAAAGACGGCGTTCCTAAATGGGGATTTGGAGGAAAATGTTTACATGGCACAACCGAAAGGTTTTGTTGTGGAAGGAAAAGAACGTATGGGATGCCGCCTGAAGAAATCCATTTACGGATTAAAACAAGCATCAAGGCAGTGGTACTTGAAGTTTGATAGTACAATAAGAAGTTTTGGGTTTAAGGAGAATGTAGAGGACAATTGCGTGTATGCAAAGTTTAAGAATGGGAAATACATTTTCCTAATCCTGTATGTGGATGACATCTTACTTGCTAGTAGTGATGTTAGCCTATTACAAGAGACCAAGAAGTTCTTGTCCTCGAATTTTGATATGAAGGATCTTGGTGAAGCTTCGTTCGTTCTGGGAATAGAGATTCACCGAGATAGAACTAAGGGGGTTTTAGGTTTATCTCAAAAGGCATACTTAGAAAAGGTTCTAAAGAAATATAGTATGCAAAATTGTAAGCCTTCACCTGCTCCTATAGTCAAGGGCGACAGATATGGGGAATTTCAATGCCCCAGGAACCAATATGAGATCGATCAAATGAAAGTGGTTCCATATGCTTCAGCTGTCGGAAGTTTACAGTATGCTCAAGTGTGTACGCGCCCTGACTTAGCGTTTGTCACCGGGTTACTTGGCAGATTCCAGAGCAATCCTGGAATAGAACATTGGAAATTAGTAAAGAAAGTCTTGCGTTATTTGCAAGGAACAAAAGGCCTCATGATGACATACAGAAGATCAGATTCACTCCATATAGTGGGGTATACAGATTCTGATTATGCGGGAGATGATAGAAAGTCGACATCCGGATATGTATTCACTCTCGCAGGAGGAGCTATATCGTGGAAAAGCTCAAAACAAACCGTCACTACATCATCCACAATGTATGCCGAGTTTGTAGCATGTTATGAGGCCACGGGGCAGGTGAATTGGCTAAAGAAATTCATACCCGGGTTGAAAGTGGTAGATGACATACATAAGCCACTAAAGTTATACTGCGATAATGAACCAGCAGTATGTTATGCTCACAACAATAAGTCAAGTGGTGCTGCCAAACACATTGACATAAAGTATTATGTTGTGAAAGATAAAGTCCGGGATCATATAATCAGTCTTGAGCATATAAGGACAGAAAAGATGCTCGCGGATCCGCTCACAAAAGGCTTACCACCCAATGTGTTCAGAGAACATTTAGCCGGCATGGGTTTACGGGAAAGCCTATGATTCCTGGACAATAAGGGCCCAGTTGAGAGTTCATTTCAAAACAGAGAAGTACATTGTGGCTGTTGAATCTAATGGCATAAGACTGTGACGATGAGGCACGCTCTATGCACTGATCTGTGAAGGAATGAGAAAAACAATGAGTGATAAGTATAGAGTTCAGAATATAAGTTGAGATCAAGGGGGAGAATGTTAGGATGATCTCCACCCCGGTAGGCCCAACGGCCTACCGGGCCTTGAGCTCGCGCCCTGATCGGGGGCACCCAACCCTAATGGTTGGTGGGCCCCTGTCACACTGCGCCATATATAAAGGTGGGGGCCGGCGACTCTTTTAACGAGGTTGAACGGAGCTAGCGCCACCCCACCGAAAACCCTAATCCGATCTAGCGAGGGGGGGCAGCCAGTGACGGGAAGCATCACTGCCACGCCGCCCCTGGACAGCGCCGCCACCGGACTTCACCAACGCCGACTCCCGACTCCACCGACTCCATGGCGGACGCCTCTGCACCCGCAGCCAAGACCACGGATGGTTAGTACCCCTCTCTCCCTCTCGGTATCTCTCAAGAACCCGAACTAGAGATGAACCCCGCTAGATCTAACCTAGGAGATCCTAAAGAAAACCTAGATCTAACATTCCAAGCTTAAGGCTTAAGACAATTAAATCTGAGCAACAATGAGCTGAATGGTTCAATTCCTCCCTTCCTCCAAATATTCTCAAATAGCTCATTCTTGGGGAACCCTGGATTCTGTGGGCCGCTTCTAGCTGAATGTTCTGGTCTTCCTGCACCAACACCCTCACCAGAATCTTCATTGCCACCTCGTGGGAAGAAATTAGGCACTGGCTATATAATTGTGGCTGCTGTTGGGGGCTTCGCTGTATTTCTGCTAGTTGCCGTGATGTTCATTGTGTGCTTTTCAAAGAAGGAGAAGAAAGAAGATGGAGTGGACTACAATGGTAAGGGGGCTGATAGTGTGAGGATTGAGAAGCGTAAAGAGGAACTGAGTAGTGGTGTTCAAATGGCTGAGAAGAACAAGCTGGTTTTCTTGGAGGGATGCAGTTACAACTTTGACTTGGAGGATTTGCTGAGAGCTTCTGCAGAAGTCCTTGGCAAGGGAAGCTATGGAACTGCCTACAAAGCTATACTTGAGGACGGCACTGTTGTGGTCGTCAAGAGGCTAAAGGACGTTGTGGCAGGGAAGAAAGAATTTGAGCAGCAGATGGAGCTCATAGGGAGGGTAGGTAAACATGCAAACCTCGTGCCTCTTCGTGCTTACTACTACTCAAAGGATGAGAAGCTTGTTGTTTATGAGTATATTGCTACAGGCAGCTTTTCAGCAATGTTACACGGTATGCATGCCTTTCACTGTTACACGTTTATGTTAATGTGAAACTGATTAATTGTGCAAACTAGGAGCTTAACAATCCATTATTAGCAAATATCACAAACATGTCCATCCCTGATCTAGCGAAGCCCATTTACATGTGAAAAATGCCATGCACATCAGAAGCTATAAAATGTAGGAAATATGAGTTACGTTACCCGCTGAAGTTACAACATGGTCTAAAGATACATGGACTTTATTTCTTCCATTGAGTTAATAGGACTCCCTGCATTGTTGATCATCCGCTCACTGAAGTTGGGTTGATCTTGTTACCAAAAGTTTAGCTTAAAGTATTTGCGTGAAGACGTTACTTCTGTAGATGGTGTAGCAATATTCGTGTAGTCCGTTGATATCTACTCATTGAAGTGCTGATGAACAGGTATTAAGGGTATCGCTGAGAAGACCCCATTAGACTGGAATACCAGGATGAAGATTATACTTGGAACAGCATATGGTATTTCACACATTCATGCAGAAGGCGGCTCCAAGCTTGCCCATGGCAATATCAAGTCAACCAATGTCCTCCTTGACCAAGATCACAATCCTTATGTCTCGGACTATGGGCTGAGCACCTTGATGAGTCTCCCAATGAACAGCTCCCGAGCTGTTGTCGGTTACCGTGCTCCAGAGACCTTTGAATCCAGGAAATTCACTCATAAGTCAGATATCTACAGCTTCGGTGTGCTCCTCATGGAGATGCTGACCGGAAAAGCTCCCCTCCAGTCACAAGGACAAGATGACGTCGTCGATCTACCAAGATGGGTGCATTCTGTGGTCCGAGAGGAGTGGACCGCCGAAGTGTATGATATTGAGCTGATGAAGTACTAGAACATAGAAGATGAGCTGGTCCAGATGCTCCAGATTGCGATGGCGTGCACGTCGCGGTCCCCGGATCGGCGTCCGATAATGGTGGAGGTGATCAGGATGATTGAGGAGCTCCGGCAGTCCGCTTCAGAGAGCCACGCCGCCTCCAATTAATAACTTCAAGGATCCTCCGTCGGAGTAATGCTGACGAGTTGTATGTTTAGTTTCTCACGAGTTTCTACGAATCATTAGATTTTTAAGCTAATCTGTGATTCCGAGTCCATGCGTTGCATCATGAAGGACTATGTGAGAAAATCTAAAAAAAAAATATTGTAATGAACTATTGCAATGTTTTTAAAGTGGTTAAAGATCGTTTTCTGCTTAGGCTATTTACTTCGACCGTAGAAGGTAATCAAAGGCGTAGACTACGTTCAGTAGTCTGATCGGTTTTGTGATAAGCAGTCTGAACGGTCCTGTGTTAGGCGGTTCGAACGGTCTTGTGTTAGGTGGACAGAACGGCCTTGTGTTGGGCAGTCCGAATGGTCTTGTGTTACGCGGTCCGAACAGCTTTGTGTTAGACGGTCTGATTGGCAGAACAACCACGGATGGTCGTAGTTTTAGTACCTGGTCGATGCTCGATGATCGGTAGTCATAGACTTTGCGATTGGTAGTCGTAGACTTTGCGATCGATAGTCGTAGGCTTTGCAATCGGTTGTCGAAGACCTTACGGTCATACTCGTTGGCTTCAAGTGTTCCATTTCTTATATCCTTCGAAGTACCTTGAGTACTCGTGTCTAACCGGTTGGAATAAGTAGTCGGATCACCCAAGGGCTAGTAGTCAGACCAACTGTGAATCGACCAAATAGTGGGTTTTCGACCAGGTCTGATCCTTGATGTTTTTGAGTCATGAGTTGTGTTCGATTGATCTAGATTGTTGCATGTGTGCACAAGGGCTATTGTTTAGTCCTAAGCTTAGAATCAATGGTTTAGTTGCATACATTTTTGTATTGTGATGACTTTGTGTATTATACGGTGCTACGTGATGGTTTGTTTATTTGTGTTGGTAACAAGACTTCGGAGCTTGGTCATGGCGAGATGTTGGAGGATCGGGACTAGGCACACGGTGGTGCTGAGGTCCAGAAAGGTCAAGGAGACACCGAAGATGACCGAAGCTATGCGGAGTGGTTGCAAACCCGTGGTGGACATGACGGGCAACGACAAGGTGAACCAGGACAAGGCTCAGGGAGGAACTGAGGTCCTATGCGGTTAAGGAAGTTGGGCGCTCGTCATACTCAAAGGGAACCTTCACGAAAAACGGTAAATGGGCATTTTTGGTAAATTTCCTAATACCAAAAAAGTGACGATGTGTGAAACTGCAATGTTAGCCTAAATTTAAGTCTTGCATAAGAGAAAGTAAAACCTTAGGGTTATCTGGGCGGTTCTACCACAAACCACACTCTCGTGCACCTCTGCACCATACCCCCGAACCATCCGCCCAGATAAATAAGCAATTGGAGATTTTTGGAAGCATAAAATAACCCTATCCAACATACTCCAATCATTACCACCATAATTGCCCAACCAAACTTTCTCATGATTAAAAGTGATGATTGGTCGTTCTTGCGCCCATGAGTATCTAAGCAACACTAAGCATGGCATATAATTACAGACTTATTTTTGAAAGGTTACTATTGTAAATTTTTCTAGGGCGACAAGGTTCACATATTCCAATATTCCAAAAGAGGTATAATAATCAAGTTAAATAATGGGCATATAACTAGAATCTTAAATTAACATGTATTTTCACATAAAATAACAGCATGCAATTTGATAATTTAAACCAAAGTAATTTGCATAAAATGTAGGTTTAACATGATCAAGGTATTGACTCGCCTTGCGCGGTTTACCGCGGTCTTGAGCTCACTCAAAGCTTTCTCATTTGTCGATCTTGAGGTTTGGGTCTTTATTTCCACTTCGATCTCGGCCTCGCTTGATCCTTGACTCTTCCGGACTCCAATTTCTAATTATGTGCTAAGCAACTGAATTCAAATAAAAGCAAATAACTCAAAAGACCCAAATAACTCCAAGTAAACTCAATTTAGCTTTATTATGAGTTAGTGGGTGATTTGAAGCAAGATTGATGGGGCGCGGAGTATTGACGGAGCCAATTGGGGTTGGAGCGAAGTGATGACTAGTAGAAGGAAATTCGACGAAGCAGAGGCTAAGGAGGGTTCGTGATACAGGGATACTAACGACGCTATTCTTACTTCAGATTTGAGGATGGCTAGGTTTAGCCAGCCATTGAATACCATGGGTTAACCCATTTTATTTAATAACTTCTTTTTATTATTTTTATATTTATTAAGGAAGTTCCATGAGTCACACTAGACCTATGGGTAGATGTAAGACTGTAGTGGGGTGTAGGGTATTGCCTTGCCTAGTGTTATCTTTCAAGAGTTAGGGCACGAGTTATATACACGATGATATGATTTCTAGTTTGTCGGATTAATCTTATAGCTTATATTTTTAGCAATCCGAGATGTATTATTTTAAGTTGTGCTACTATTACCTTGTTCACTAAAATGCAAGATGGCAAGATTATTTTAATTACCGGCGACATAGGTATTTTAGTAGATACGCCAACATGACTCTTTAATTAAAGATGCTCTTCGGGTTAGGTATCGTAGATATTTTATGTACATTTTAGTTACTACTATAGTGTTATTATTATTATTGTTATTGTTATTTAAATTTATTTAACTAGGACCGAGCATGCCATACCAGGTTTTACTTTAATATCAATATTTGATTAATCTACGGTTGAGAGTTATTTATCGATGACACGCTAGTGATGACTACTATTTACATAGCTACATTAGGTAGATTACTTTTAACCATCCGATGATCTAGGGGTTCATAAATTGCCATTAATATAACTTGCATTCAGGGCTAATGGTTAGTCGATATGTTGACAATTTTTCAGCATTATGTTCCCGAGTGTTATATTTATTACAGCCTTTTATGCAAGCCACGTACTTATAGTTTAAATAACACCTCAGTTTATTTAAGGGTTGTTAGTGAAAGTATATTTTTTATGACTTCTCAAAGATATAGGAACGACTGTCATACTTTAGATGGTTAATTGTGTATCACTTAATGATATACCACTTTTGTCGTGCAAATAGTTTATACACTATATTCTAGAGTCATTTTATGTAAAATGCTAATCTAAACACCAACTGTCACTATTAACTAAACCTAGCGTTTGAAATTTATTTCTTGGTGATATACTAATGGTGGGGTTTATAAATCATGACTTTCTAATTTAAATATATATTTCATTTTACATCCCAACCAAATTTATTAACCTCTCTACTTTATTTCCTTAACTTTAACTTGGATATGTTTATTAAGTTTTAGATCCATCTCTTATGAATACCTTTACTTAACAATTAGATTAAAATAACAAAGTCTCGTTATTTATTTCTATATGGTAATTAATTAAAATTTTAAACCTCTAACAACCTCATTTACACCCTAATTAAATTTTATTAGCTTCTCCAAATTATTTCCAAATTTTCTCTTAATTTTTCTGAATTAAATTGGGTTACGAAATGTAGAATAAAAATGTGGGGAGAAAAGTGCAGAAGGCCGGGTTCGAACAGGAAACCTGAGGTCTTGCAAATGATTAATGTATGCTCTGTTAGCCAAGTGGGCCGTCGGCCTGGGCTGACTTGAGAAGGCGCAGGAATTACTTAAGGCTAAGGCGCAGCTGAGCAAAACAGAGGAAGAAGACCGGCGCGGCCGAGCAGCGGGAGCTCCGGCGAGAGATGGGCGGGGATGCTGGGTAGGCCGGTAAAATGGAACCGCGAAGTGGCGAGGAAGCTAGTCGGGAGGTGGCGCGGCCCGGAACAGTGGCGAGGCAGGTGGGCGGCAGCCCAGAACGGCCGGCGGTGAGGTGGAAAGGAGGCGCCGGCGGCTGGGAAGGATAGGGGAGAGGACGGCGCACGCATAAGTAGGAGGGAGGGTAGGGGAGGCTTACCGACGAGTTACCCAAGCCGGAGATGTGCCGAGGGAGGCTGGCGGCGGAGACCGGTGGTGGCGCAAGCATGCCTACGGCGCCGGCGAGCTAGGGTGGAGGAGATCCGCGGCCGGTGCTTGGGGAAGCCTCAGGGCGCCGGGTAGAAGCTCTCAAGGCGAGGAATCGGCAGGAGATCGACGGGGGAGGAGGCGGCGGTGGGGATGGCAGTGGCGGCCGGACTTGCGGAAGATGGTCGTCCCGGCGATCTTGGCGCATGGAATTCCAATAAAAATGGAGGGGAGGAAGAAGAAATGTAAGGGCAAGAAATGACGTGCTCAATTTTGTGATAGCCTCACCGGGGAGCAGGGAATGGTTGGCCGGCGCACGGGCAGGCGCCCGAGTTTGGGCCGAACGGGGGAGGAAGGGAAGGAATCCGGGTGAAAGCAATGGGGCAGAGGGTCCTTATAACCGTGGAGAGGGGTCCCTGTGGCATCTGCAGCCGGTGACCGGAGCACATGGCGCGGGACGGGACGGCGGAGTGGGCGCTGGCGTCGTATGCGTGCAAGGCATGGCGCAGCGACGGGGGCAGGTGCAGTGACGTGAGCTTGCGGGGTTTTCGGCGACAATCGCGCGGAGGCGACGCGCGCACAGTGGGGAAGGGACCGGAGCGATGTGCGCGCGCAGTCGGGCTGAAGGCCGTGCAAAGCAGGACATGGCATGGGACGGTTGGCGCAGGCATTGCTGTGCTACCGCCAGGCCAAAGGAAGAGCAGGTAAAGAAGGAGAAAAAAAGGGAAGGAAAGAGAGGGGCCGGGGCGCTCGGGCCTGGTCTGCAGAAGAAGGAGGGGGAAAGAGAGGCCGGCGGGGTGGGGCCGTGTGGCAGGAGGAGAGATAAAAATAAAAGAATGAGATAGTATGAAACTCTAGCAGTTTTTTTAGATTTTAAATCCTGAGTTTGAATTTCTATTTCCTAATTAGAATTGCTGATTTTTAATACTTGAAGCTTTTAATATTTGTTCAGCCATCCTTTTCTCTACCTAGTTTTCAATTTCTAATTTGCACTTCAATTATTTTTGAAGCTTAAGCTTGTCTTTGAATTTTAGGTTTTCCAAGTTTAACACCATTTAAATTACTTGCATTTATTTAGTTAATTTGAAATTCTTATGATTGCCATTTTGGTGCTCATGGATTATTTCTAGTCATTTATTGACTCAGCACAAAACTCAGAAAAAACCCAAATGAGATTTTGGTAAAATTTTCAAATGCTGACAAGATGTAAACAAAAATTTTAAATTCTTCCCAATTTTTGAACATTCCAAATTCGGGGATGTTACAAACTAAATGAATCTCGACCCCGAGATTCTGATAGATTAGAAAGAAGTAGGTGGGGTTAACTGGTTAGCAATAGGTTCTAGGGTTTGGCTCAACATACCAATCTTTCTCCCTGGCAAAGTTGGAAGGAAAAGAATCTGCCTAGGACTAGATTAATATCTAGGAAGGCAGATGAGAAAGGAGAGATCTTATTTTTCCGGATAGATCATTGTCCTCCAGACGCTTGCTCTTTATCATCGTCGTCTTCACATCCTTTGTAAAATGGAATAGTCGCATCGCCTATTGGACATACAGCTGCAGGCTTCCTTGTTGATAGGCGGGTAGTGATAGGCTGATAGCCTATGCCCCAGGGAGTAGACGACCTTAGGGATGCAGATATGGTGATGAGTACCTCTATATGGTGGCCTTTTGTCCTTATCACTGTAGGGCTCCCAGTTTTGCAGGTTTTCCTGTACTGGTTCGATTAGTGCTGAGACCAGGTTGTCGCACCTCTAACATATACATCATAGTAGTTCTTTGACATTTTGTCTCTTAGTGCTACCCCCCTTAAAACGGGTATCATTAGTCATTATTCAACTCTTCTAACTCCAGGCATGATGGGTCCTCCAGGTAAGTAAGGAGAAAATGTTGGCAGGGCAGATGCTCGAGTCTTGGTCTTTGGCTATTTACCACTTTGATTCCACAGACCTGACTGGATTCGCAGCAACAGGATGAGAGGGAATAGCATGAGGTGAGGATTGAGTCGTGGGGATAAGGTGATCTAACCCATGCAAAATTTTAAAGGAGCACACCCAGAGAACTGGGGTGGTAAAAATCACTTGATCTTTCAAAACCAGCTTTTCCCCTGACTGCGAAATAAGACACCCGAAGGCAAGAAGGCAGTACACAGGGTCCAAATAGAATCTTGCAAAAATGCAACGTCTACTCGAGGAGCACGCATAGGAGGACACAGGGTCTATGCACACAGTCTGTTTAAAAATGAGACCACTTTATCTTCATGACCATCTTCAATGTTTCTAACCTTAAATTTTTTTTGGAGTAAGGTACGAGAAGAGGATCAAATTTTTTTTAAATCACTAGAAAGAAGAGGGAAGTGTTTGGGGGTAATTTGATTGATATCAGCACTCACTCTTGTATTATCATTTTGAATTCGGGATAAGGAAGTTTTAGAAGTAAAAATAGCTAAGGCAGCATATAGATGAGGGGAAATCATCTAAGAGAGATGAGAATGAGCAATACTACTTATATTTTTTTAAATAAATATTAAAGAAATAATTTTAGTCATGAAACTAATGGCCAGGCTAACTAGGTCACGACCTGCAGTCGATATGCTCTGATACCATCGCTGTAGGAGCCCAGATTATACAATCCAGATTCCTCTGTGATTCCACCACACTATTCCCTGGACCAGAGCGACGTGCGCGCGCAGTCAGGCTGAAGGCCGTGCAAAGCAGGACATGGCATGGGACGGTTGGCGCAGGCATTGCTGTGCTACCGCCAGGCCAAAGGAAGAGCAGGTAAAGGAGAAAAAATGGGAAGGAAAGAGAGGGGCCGGGGCGCTCAGGCTCGGTCTGCAGTCTGCATAAGAAGGAGGGGGAAAGAGAGGCCGGCGGGGTTGGGCCCATTGGCAGGAGGAGAGAGAGAAATAAAAGAATGAGATAGTATGAAACTCTAGCAGTTTTTTTAGATTTTAAATCCTAAGTTTGAATTTCTATTTCCTAATTAGAATTGCTGATTTTTAATACTTGAAGCTTTTAATATTTGTTTAGCCATCCTTTTCTCTACCTAGTTTTCAATTTCTAATTTGCACTTCGATTATTTTTGAAGCTTAAGCTTGTCTTTGAATTTTGAATTTTAGGTTGTCCAGGTTTAACACCATTTAAATTACTTGCATTTATTTAGTTAATTTGAAATTCTTATGATTGCCATTTTGGTGCTCATGGATTATTTCTAGTCATTTATTAACTCAACACAAAACTCAGAAAAAACCCAAATGAGATTTTGGTGAAATTTTCGAATGCCGACAAGATGTAAACAAAAAGTTTAAATTCTTCCCAATTTTTGAACATTCCAAATTCGGGGATGTTACAAAACCCGATTTCTGCCTGTTCTTGGCCTCATCGAGAGATTTCTATTTCAAGGGGGTTTGGATCATTTTCTTCGGTGTTTCTAGCCTGCTATGACATGTGGGAATACATCTAGAGCCATCTTGGCCATCATCTACCCACGAGCAGGTTGTATTCATCGATTGGTGTTTTGGCTCTGTTTGGCGCTATTTTCTTTCAATTGCAAAAGGGTAGGAACTTTGGGAATTATTCTGTTGATTGTCAAATGGACTAAGTTCCTGTGACCTTAAGCGATTCATGTTGAAGTTTCACAGCTTTTGAATCAGTCAATCAAAAGTTACGTGTATTTGGGATCTTGTGATCATGCCAAAAACCCCTATTCCTTCTTACTTTGGTGTAGAAGCGGTAGTACCGCTAGTTTCATAGCAGTAGTACCACAACTACTAGCTATCGGCCACTTTGGTTTTTGACCACTCACTAGTCATTGATCACACCAGTCGGGTTTCAACTTGCTTCGAACACTCGGGTTTGCGACCACACTCAGATTATCGACCACCTCAGTTTTAGACCATTCATTGGTCTTCGACCACGTTGGTTTTTCAACTACTCCTTGGTCATAGACCACGTTGGTTTTTTACCACTCTCTAGTTGTTAACCACGCCTTGGTCATCAACCACGTTAGTTTTCAACCACTCACTGGTCTTTGACCATGTTGGCTTTTGACCACTTTGGTCTTGTTTCGACTTCCTTCGACTATACTGGTTTTTGACCATTCACTGGTCATCGACCACCCGAGTCTTTTAAATACTTAGTAGGAAATTTCTAAGGCACCATTCACCCCACCCCCTCTATTGCCTGTCTGATCCTACAAGTGGTATCAGAGCCCGATTAGCTCTTCATATAGATCTTAACTGGTCTTTAGAGCTATGGCAGCAGACAAGTATTCTACCAAGCCTCCTATCTTTGATGGGGTCGACTATCTCTTTTGGAAGAGTAGGAAAGAGTTTTACATTCAGGCTCAAGGCTATGCGATTTGAAAGAAGGTTAAGACTCGGTTCGTCGTTCCTGCCGAGGATGACATCATGCTTTTGAATACGCCTGATGTTGAGGCAAATGCTAAGGCAAGGAACATCATCATTTAGGGTCTTAGCTGAAGCGAGTTTGATCGCATGTCTCATCTCAAGTCGGCATATGACATCCGGGTGACCCTCGATGCATACCATGAGGGCACCGTTCAGATCAAGACTGTCCAACAGGACCAATACAAGCGAGAATACAACAAGTTTGATATGCTTGCTGGTGAGTCCTTAGATGAGTGTGTCGATAGATTTCATAAGATTCTAAGCAACCTCCGAGCTGCTGGTCTTACACACTCAAACTCAGATAACGCTCGAGAGATGATGTCTGCATTAGATCTAAGAGCTTAGGAGATGAAGGTGACCACCATCAAGGACACGACTGATTTATCGACCTTGACTCTTGACATATTGTACTCACGCCTCAAGACTCATGAGATTGACTCGATGGTCTTGGTCACCGATCCCACATCTGCTTCTAGAGCATATTCTGATGGTATCTCTGATCTTTCCTTGGCTGCTCTATGTGAGATAAGTGACGACCAATTCAAGCAGTTTCCCGATAGTGATCTAGCCCTTTTAGCCAGAAAATTCTCCCACGCATATAAGAAGGTCAGAGGAAGGAAGAGAGGGGGTCTGGTGATCTGTTTCGAGTGTGGTGGCCCCAACCACATTCGAGCGAATTGCCCCTAGTTGGAGAAAGGGAAAAACGACTACGGTGGGGTGAACAAGAATGACCACATCAATAAGAACCGCAACAAGAAGCTATCAGCTCATGATCCAGGCAAAGAGAAGAACTACCACAACTTTGGTAAGGCCAAGAAGCTCTTCCGCCACATCCTCACTACCTTCGACAACTTTGACTTCATCGACATGGAGGGCTACAGTGACGACAATGGCGAGGACGATCCGCAGAAGGACACCACGGACGGCGGCGACTTCACCAGAATGTGCTTCATGGCTGATGAGAATGGCATCAGCGATGATGATCTCTATAGCGACTCCGATGAGGTATGTGCTTCCTACAACCAACTCAATGATGCTTTTCTCAAGTTTGGAAAGTTTTATGCTAGATCTAGGCCTAGGTGTGGTGAATTAGAGAAAAAGGTAGAGAGCTTGTCATGGGAACTTACTTCACTTAGATCTACTCCCTCCCATGATGACTGTGATGTATGTACTTCTTTGCTCGGAGATATGGAGACACTAAGAACCTTGCATGATAGTATGATTTCTGAGCTGGATTTGCTTAAGGTGGAAAATGTTAGTCTGCTAACTGAGATAGAATTGTCTAGAGTTGTTCCTTTACATTTTGATTCTATTGAAACTATATTCTGCACCTCATGTAAGGATAAGGACAATGCTTTCAGAGGATTGTATACCATACTCCTTGATCTACCTGAAATTTATGATAGTTGTAACAACTTAAAGATTAATTTAAAAAAGGCAGATCATACAATCACTGAAATGCAAGCTGCCCTGATGGAGCTTGTTGCTTCTTGTGCTAACTGTCCTAAATTAACTGCTAAACTTGAATCCGTTTACAAACAATTTTAGGAGATGTGTTATCATAATAAGAAAATAGTTCAATATGCTTCTAAGGCCCCTGTTAGCTCACTATATAATAATTGTGAAAAACTAAAATCTGAATTGATTGCTTTGGATGAACAATGTGTGAAGCTAACTAAGGATCTACCAAAGAAGTCACAATCTGATTGCTTGTTCTGTGCTGAAGTTGGGAAGAAAATGGAGAATATGCAAAAAGACCTTTAAGGAGAGCAACGAGGCCAAATGGCTAGGATTAGAACTACCCCCTGTGTGTCTTGCAAAGCCCTCAAAGTTGAGGCAGCCATGCATAAGGAGAGATATGCACGTGCTATTCGATCTTCTCCTTCTAATTCTTCATCCTCTCCTCCTAGTTCCTCACCCTCTGCTTCTCCTTGTGTTTCTTGTTCCTCGCTTTTTTGGGAGTGTGAGTACCTCATAAACACTCAAAAAAATTGTTGGAGGTAAGAAAAGACTTAATCTTATCCTGGACAAATCCAAGATTTGTAAGTTCAATCAAACTCTATGATATGATTTTTTAGAGGATGTGAGAAAACATTCATCTGCAGTTGTTAGAACTGTAGTCAAATGAGTGATCGAGGTTGCACCCAAGGCTAAAAAGATAGTGTTTAAGTCTCCAGGCTTTGTCTAGGGGATTTCTGATAGTAAGGGCATTCCTCTTGCTACTTCGACCACTCCAAAGGTGAAGTATCGTGGCACTTTCTGTTAAAAGGATGGACATTTGGTCCATTTCTATTTCAAGCGTGCCAAGGTCGCGCGTCGTAACCGTGGTCATACTCGTAGGGGTATTCAGAGTCAGCCTCAGACTTCGAGTGCTTCTAAGATCAACACGAGGTCCAGAGTTGCGGGTAACGCTCGTGACCTTCTTGGCTCTAAGGCGCGCCGAGGACTTGGTTTTTAGGTTTTTTTCAGGTTTTGGTCCTCAAGTTACGTCTAGTCAGTGTTCCCACCATCTTGAGGATAGACCTCGCTTCCCTGGTCAAGGTGGCTACCTGCGGTGTGATCAGTACCCTACTTTTGGTCAGACCAACTCTTCGAAAGCGGTCGGACCTAGTAGAGGCTTGAGGTCTACTTCTAAACCATCTGGTTCTGTGATAGGCAAAGTGTGTAGAGTAGCTAGAGCTCAGTCGTCTATTTCAATGACTGGATCTACTGCTCATCGTGTGACTCAGTACTGGGTTCCAAGATATGCTCTTATTTACCCAGTACTGAGCCATCGATGTTGTCTTCTCACTGACTTAGGTTCGCCAGGCTGGGAAAGGAGAGGTTTGGCTTGTCGACTCCGATTGTTATCGTCACATGACCGGAGACTCCCATTGGTTCTCTTCCCTAGTCCGAGCTCCAGGTGATGAGACGATCACCTTTGGAGACGCTTCGTCAGGTCGAGTCATTACTAAAGGTACTATGCGCATTAAGATTCTTTCATTCTTAAGGAGATTGCCTTAGTAAGTAAGCTGTGTTATAATTTGCTATCTATTTCTCAGTTTATCGATGATGATTTTGAGGTACACTTTAAGAAAAATGCTTGTAAAGTCTTTAATTCTTCGGGAAGTCTAGTTTACGGAATTTCTAGGTTTGGGAGAATCCTTCGCGCTAATTTTATTGAGTCATCTGGTGATTCCCTCCAGTTTTAGTTGCTTCTGAGTCCCATGATCTCTTCTTCTGCCATAGGAGACTTGGTCACATTGGCTTTGATCATTTGACCCGAGTGAGCAGACACGACCTCGTCCATAGTCTACCTAAGCTCAAGATGGACAAAGACTTAGTTTGTGCTCCTTACCGGCATGACAAGATGGTTGCTACTTCTCATCCCCCACTCACTGTGACTATGACCGATACACCAGGATCGCTCCTTCATATGGACAGTTGGACACTGTTGGTCTAGCTAGAGTGCAATCTGTGGGTGGGAAGTGATACATTCCTGTTGTGGTCAATGACTTTTTGAGGTTTTCTTGGATACTTTCTTAGCCTGGAAGGATGACACCTTCAGTCATTTTCGTGATTTGTTCAATAGGTTGTCAGTTAAGCTCCCTGCTGCCTTACGAGCGACCCGCAGTGACAATGGCATGGAGTTCATGAACTCCTACTTTGAGAGCTTCTGTGATAAGACAAATGTAGAGCATCAATTTTCTTCAACGTATGTCCCTCAGCAAAATGGTATTGTGAAGAGGAAGAACCGTACCTTGGTCGAGATGGCCAGGTTGATGCTAGACGAGTATAGTACACCTAGAAAGTTTTGGGCTGAGGCTATAGCCACCGTGTGCCATGTTTCGAATAGAGTTTTTCTGAGGGCACACTTGCATCGCACTTCTTATGAGTTGAGGTATGGGCAAAAGCCCAGTATCTCTCATTTTCGTGTTTTCGGTTACAAGTGTTTCATTCTAAAGTCTGAAAACCTAGATAAGTTCGAGTCACATTTATCTGACATTATCTTTCTAGGTTACTCGACTTCGTCATGGGGTTATAGGGTCTGGAACTACAAGTCTAGTAGGATTATAAAGACCTGTGTAGTGACTTTCGATGAAGCTAGTCCTGGCACTAGCCCTGACATTTTAGGTTCAGTTGTGCAATTCGAGACCATCTTTGCAGATGATGAGGAGGATGGAGATGAAGGTTCTTTACCTGATCCAGTCCCCTAGTCTCCTAAGGTGCCTGCTTCTACCACTGTGCCTTAGGGAGATCAGGCTTTACTTTCTAGCTCTTCTAGAGGTTATGACTCTGATCCTACCTCTACAACTCATGAGGTAGAGGTCACTTCACCTTCTCATCTAGGACCTCCCAGACACATTCAGCGTCAATATCCTCTTGAGCAGATCATTGGTGATCTCCTCTAGCGTGTCACGCGGTCAAAATCTGGCTTATCTCACTTCTGTCTATACTCTACCTTTGTCACTGCATTTGAGCCGAAAGATATTTGCCATGCACTTTCTCATAAGTTTTGGGTCAATGTTATGCACGAGGAGTTAGAAAATTTCGAGAGAAACAAGGTCTAGTCGCTTGTTGAGCCCCCTAGTGGTCATAATGTCACACGAACTAAGTAGGTCTTCAAGAACAAGTAGAGTGAGGATAGGGTAGTCATTCAAAACAAGGCTAGACTGGTAGCTCAGGGTTTCTCCCAGGTTGAGGGTTTAGATTTTGAGGAGACCTTCGCCTCTGTAGCTAGGCTAGAAGCCATTAGGATTCTGCTTGCCTTCACAGTGTCTAAGGGCTTCAAGTTTGACC
This sequence comes from Dendrocalamus latiflorus, assembly GCA_017311315.1. NCBI lineage: Eukaryota > Viridiplantae > Streptophyta > Magnoliopsida > Poales > Poaceae > Dendrocalamus > Dendrocalamus latiflorus. Next base: position 38,199,741 of record CM029651.1, on the reverse strand, counting down.
AGATGGATATCAAGAGTGCCTTCCTCAATGGGTCTATTGAGGAAGAGGTCTATGTTAGACGGCCTTCAGGTTTCGAGAACCCCAATACCCAACTATGTCTTTAAGCTTTCCAAAGCCCTGCATGAACATAAGCAAGCCCCTAGAGTTTGGTATGAGAGGCTGAAGTCCTATCTGTTGAGTCATAGGTTTGAGATGGGTAAGGTAGACAAGACCATGTCATTCACAGATATGGCAATGACTTTCTACTCATCCAGATTTATATGAATGACATTATCTTTGGTAGCTCTTCTCATACTCTTGTTTCCTAGTTTTTGATGTCATGAGGTACAGAGTTTGAGATGAGCATGATGGGTGAGTTGAATTTCTTCCTCGATTTCTAGATAGGAGGGTACCTTCTTGTATCAAGGCAAGTACACTTTAGACCTCCTGAGACGCTTCGACATGAGTGATGGCAAGCGGTGTCAACTCCAATGGTGACCTCGACTACACTTGAACCTAACGAGGATGTCAAGCCTATAAGGAGTACCGCAACATGATTGGCTCTCTCCTATACCTCACTGCTTCGAGGTCGGATATACATTTCAACGTGTGTCTGTGTGCTCAATTTCAGGCCTCTCATCGTGCTTCTCACCGCCAGGTAGTGAAGCACATCTTTAGGTACCTTCGAGCTACTCTAGACTATGGTATCTGGTACTCCTCTGCCTCTTGTCTGTCTCTTAAAGCTTACTTTGATGCAGACTTTGCTGGTTGTAGGATAGATAGGAAGAGCACTTGTAGCACTTGCCAATTTATTAGTATTTCTCTTGTTTCTTGGTCTTCTAGGAAGCACTTCAGTGTTGAACAGTCCACTGTAGAGACCGAGTATATTGCAGCCACTAGTTGCTGTAGTCAGATGCTTTGGATGGTTTGAACTTACTGGACTTTGGGTTAGCTTTAGATAGTGTTCCTTTTTTCTGTGATAACACTTCTACCATTAACATTGTCAAGAACCCAGTGCAACACTCTAGGACTAAGCAAATAGATATCAGATATCATTTCCTTAGAGACCATATGGAGAAGGGTGACATAGTGTTTCAGTTTGTGGAGAGTAACCATCAGTTGGCTAACATTTTTCACCAAGCCTTTAGATAGCTTAATGTTTATGACCTTGTGGGGAGATCTTGGGGTGGTCTGTCCTTATGGTATATTCTAAGGGGGAGCATCATGTACTTTCAGTATTGTATGTACATTTTCATTCCATAACACTTTGTTTATTGGGTGTATTTAGGTTAGTCTTTCTAGCATAAACTAGAATAGTTCTTATTCTCAGTTGGTTAGACTTCTTCCTCTCATCTTGTGATCCTCGAATACTGCTTATTAGTTGCTTCTCTTCTCACTAGGTTGAGTTCACTCACATCTTTTAGGTCTCGGAAGGGTTCGGGCCCCTTGGGTAGACAGGGAACGTGTTTACTTCCTTGTGTTTTAGATCAGCAGATACTAGTCCTAGAGTCATATGGGGTAGAAGAAAGCGAGTCTGAGCTATAGTAATCCTTCTATCTTGTCAATGCTTTAAGGGCAGCTATTTCTTCGTTTTTCCAAGCTTCTTCTCTCATGCTTTTTACTTTTTTTGCTTTCATTCAAAAAGAGTTCATTTGAGATTTTCTTGAGCTTAATACTGACATAACCCAACTTAAACCAAATTACTTCCAAAACTGACTCACTGAGGGGAAGCTAGAATCTTTTATGCCATCATATTTAAATTCATTAATATGCATTGTAATATAAAAACATGGAGCCCTGATTATTATCCTTATGTGACATGATAAACCTGCTTTAAATCTTGCCATGACTTGTGTTAGATTGCTAGATTTATCATGACCTTCAATATATAGCTTAGCTCTTGCCATGTTAACTTCTTTAAATGTGAAAAACTTGAATTAAATCATGTCTTACTCTATTGAATTCTCTTTTGATTCATGCCATGTCAAATAAGCTAAGTTGAGTCTTGAATCTACATTTAGCTTTAGATTGAGCTATACTAGTTCATTAGTGAAGCATAAGTTAATACTAACTATTTGTTCTTGAACTAAGTCAAGAAAATGCAAAAAAATCTCTTTTATGCGAAAAACTGATCTCACCAATTCTTTATCATGAGACAGCTTGTCATTCACTTGGCATGAACTCAGAGGAAGTTTTGGATGACCAAAATCACTTCTTTAAACTTCTTGCTTGGAATGATCGTATAAGGTTTGAGATCTTACACATAGCTAAAGAAACTAAATTATGTGAAAAATAGTTAAGTTCAGCTAAAACAAAAAATGAATTTAAAATTTGCCAAGTGCGCTAACTTTGCTCAACTAGAAGTAATATCAAGTGCTTGAACAAAATATTTCAATTTTGAACTTATAGCACTCTAAATTGACTCATTGGTAGCTTCTTGGTTCTATTTAGCAAATTGACATAGCCTGGCTCATTTTTGGATACTCTTGGCAAGATTATGAACTTGAGCACCTAGACATGTCAAGAATCTATTAATTTTAGATCATTGCTTATGTGGCTTTAGCTTGGTTATACATATTTCTCCATGATCTAGATAGCACCTTCACTTTTTATGGCTTGGTGTATGTAACATCCCATTTTTGATTGGCTTGGTGTGTGAGCAAAAAATTTCAAAGAACTAAGTTCAACTTCAAAGCTTAAACCTAAAATTTTAGAATGTAAATTCTTTTGGTGGGAAATTCGATTTTTGCAAAGCTTTTCAAACTTTCCCTTGGGCTCCAACCCCTGTCTCCACCCAGCCTGTTTCCTCCACCCATCTCCTTCCCCCTCTTCTTCCATTCTCTCCCCTCAGCCAACACTGCTCCTCGTTGACCCATGAACACCCACGTATAGTAGTGTTCAGGCGTGTCACCTCTGCCAATCACTGCCACGACAGCGCCTCGTCTTCAGTTCCTCTACCAAAGCAACGCCTCGTCTTCAATTCCTCTGCCACGGCAATGCCTCCTCTTTAGCTCACTAAAACTGGGCCCCACAGCCATTATCTCAGCATTAAACCGTTTCAAGAAAAATGCAGGCTGACATGCGGGCCCCACTTCTTTTTCATTAAATTCTTTTATTTAAGCCAAGGGCCCATCTGTTAGTCATTGCAGACCAAAAACATAAATAACCCAAAAATTATTTAAAAATGCCAGACCTCAACTATTAGGGAGACATTCCACTCTCCCCTGCCATTTTAGGGGATTTTCCTAAGATTAAAACTTCAATGAGCTCATTTTCTCTCGTCGTAGCTCCAAATTTAACGAAACTTGTTTATAACTTTTCCTAAAATCTATATCTATCTATTGGTACCGAGTCGTCGCCCTCACCGAGCCACCACATCCAAGCACTGTCGTCGTTGTCTTCGTCTTCGCTTCGGCTGTCGTTCGTCCTTGTTGTGAAGCCATCGTCTTTGTTCTCCATCCCAGTCACCGCCTCTACCGTCTTTGACTTTCGATCCACTTCGTCATCACCACCGGTGAGTAGCCACCGATGAATCATGCTCGCCTCGCTCGGTCGGATTCCTCGTTCGCCCGCCCGAGACGCCACCTTGGTTCGTGCACCGCCGTGTCACCCCACACCCCACGTAGCGTGACCCTTAGCCTTCTCAGTGAAACCAATCCACTGTGTGCTGAGTCTCTGGCAGTCCAGTCCCACCGGTCAACGTCCCTGTTTCATAGACTCATAGACTGAACCTAGTCAGCCGCCACCTCACCTGCCACGTCAGCCCTAGTGCCACATCAGCACACCTAGTCACCGTGCACTGTTCCATGAGCAGGGTTCATGGTAGACTAGCCTTTCCGTGCACTAGGTTCACAGCACAGTAGCTTTTCTGAATTTTCAGCCTTTTCCCTTTAGGTTAGATTTTTCGAGAGCCGTTCTTCTCATCCTAGTTCCGATTGATCCGATTCTTTTTCCTAAATTCATCTAAAATTGAGCTCTATCTTTTGGTTCTAGTTTTATGGTTTGTAGAGTTCATTTGATTTTTGTTTGAATTTGTTTTGTGTTTTGTTTCATTTTCTCTCTCGTTAGATCACGCTTTCGGAAGAAGTTGAAGCAAGATTTGAAGATCAAGAGCCATTAACTAAGCAAGGCCAAGGCAAGTCGTGTTTTTTGATCATGTTGAACCTAGTTTTTAAATTTATTTTGTATTATTTTATTTTAAATTATCATGCATCGCTATTTTATTATAAACCTTTGTATTGGTAGTTAATGACCTATTTGATTCATTCCTCCTTGATAATTTGAATACCATAATTTCATTGTCACCGTATGATGGGTAATTATCTAGTGAGGCAATACTAGTCGTCACATAGGTGATACGTTTAGTATGCTTAGTCGTGCTTGTAGTTACGTTGGGTTTATCATCACATGTGATTAATTAATTTTGATATAATGATATATTGGAACGTGGCGGTCAGCCACAGTTATAAAATTTGAGTACTATGACATGGGTAGTGTCATTGGTGTTGGTTATACAAAATTGGTTTTTACTTGGGCGAATAATCGTGCAATAAAAGGAGTGCAGTTTGCACATTGGGATGTGGATGTTTCGCCTGGGTAATATCTAAGCACTTAACTTTGTGCACCATTGATCTAAGCCTTGCCGCACAAACCACATGTCTAGTATGGGTTAGACCTGGCATAATAATTTGTGAAGTCTCAACTTTAGTTTCACTACTGATGTTGTATTGGCGCAAGAGGGGGCAATTATCGACTTGGTGGTTAGCCTTCTCGATAGGCGAAACCTTAGCGAGCGAAATCAGGTTGAGATGGAGCATTGTAAAAGCCTTGTTGTGATCTTCTTTAACGTGACGATTATCACATCGTGTGGGTATAGTTGTGCAGCCTTTGCAAAGTGTAAAAACTATTCGAATAGCCATGTCCCTAGTTATGGACAATGCTCGCTGATTTCATATGAGGGGTAGAGTTTTCATACAAATTTGAGCCGATTTGTGATTTTTATATCTCCAAATGCGTTCAGATTTAAAGGAAGCTAAAACAATGAAAATTGATCCTCTATAGTTGGTCCCCATTTTCAAATTTTATCAGAATTTATAAAGAGAATTTGTTCAATTTTTCATCTCACTCTAGAAGCTTAAGTGAAATGCAAAAGTCTGAAATTTCAGATTTCAGTTTTTCTGAAAACTCATGTTTTGAGCTGATTTATGATTTTTGTATCTTTAATTAGGCTCATAATATGAGGAAGCTATAATTATGACTTTTGACCCTCAGATATTCATCTATACTGACAAATTTTCTCAGTTTTATTGGATATTTGTAAGTCAGATTTTCAGGAAGATTTTGAAGGCCACTTGGATTGCAAAATCAGAAAATGATCCACATGCTTCAAGTGCTTTATTTACAAGTGGTATCAACTCAAGTGGCATTATATCAAGTGGCATCAAGCCTTCAAGGAGCTCTAATGAGTAAGATCACTTGATTGTGTTTCAAATATCAATAGTTGATTTAAGTGGTATCAATTGGTCATCTGCATTTCGTTTCATATTTCTTCATGACCAGATCAAGTTAAATCAATTGGTATCAAGCTCCTCATTTCTTAAGATTAAGTGGTATCAAGCTCCTCATAATAAAATTGGTATCAAGCCCCTCTTAATGCAAAATCTTCTTTAAATGGCTTAACTTGTCTTCTTCCCTTGCTTTTAATACTAATCTATGCTATTTAAGTATTAATTGTCTCTTTTTGGTGCTTAATGCCAAATGGGGGAGAAATTTGTGATAATAGCAAATTGATAATGGGAAGAGAAATTAAACTTATGATAGTGCCAAATGGGGAGAAACAATAGCTTTGCATATTAGAAAATTAGAAATGCTATTGCTAATGGGGGAGCAATTGAATAATGTTAAAAAGGGAGAAATTAAAATTTCTTTAATCTAAATGTTGATAATGCTTTCACCTTCTCTCATATGATTAATTGTTTATCATTTAGTCATTTTCATCCTTATGCTATTATCATAAATGGATTTGTCATCAATCACCAAAAAGGGGGAGATTGAAAGATAAAACTCCATTTAAGTTGGTTTTGGTGTTAATGACAAATGCCATTATGACATTATGATATTAATGACATATACTTTATAATGTTTTGGTGAAAATGATAAATGAATTTATGAGACTAATATGTTTATTTGAGTTTATCTTTGGTTAGTCTCATTTGGATGAAAAGGTGAAATCAAAGAGGTATGCATTCGAAATCGCTTTCTCATTTACAAATGCATTCCTTAGATCCAAAATATAGATTGAACTTCTCAATTAGTCTAAAATGAATATCTGCATATGTCTTCACTATATACACTTGTATGCACACATTTAGGGGGAGCTCTCTATATATTTTGGAGTTTCATAAGTATTGATCCATGCTTTCTTCAATACGCATATTTGGGATCTTTACTTTGAAATACATTCTTGAGTATATATAACTTGTGTAGTTCGTATATACTCATGTGCAATCGGGTTGTCATCTAACTTCTCCATTATGTGTTAATGGTTGAATGCCTAAATGACAACCGGATGAGTAAGCTTTGTCTAAAGCTTATTTTAGAGTATACATTTGTTGTGTACAAGGTGTATACTCGCAAATCATTTTCATATCTCATTATTTGTTGAGATTGTCATGAATTACCAAAATGGTGAAATTTGGTAATCGATGACAATTGTTCTGTTGGACTAACGGTTTCCATGAGTTGGATGCAGAGTTTAGGTTCCACAAATAAGAATGACTTGGAATGACTTCATGTGTTGAAGATCATCAAGTCAAGATTGAGAAGAAGATAGTTTCATGAGTTGAAGGCTATCAAAGAAGAAGATGGATTCATGTGTTGAAGGCCATCAAGAAGAAGATGCGTCATGAGTTGATGCATGTTCAAATGGAGATGATCATGTGTTGATCATCAAGACAAGTGAAGACCATCATGTATTGATGGAGTTGATGAAAAGAATGCATCATGAGTTGATGCCTATCAAGACGATGACCCAAGGCAAAGGTATGACTAGTTAGGGCTAAGGATGTGTTCCTAGTCTTTTACCGGCCTTGGTGTTTGGTTGGAAGACCGGATTGCTAGTGTAGGTTGCCGTACTATTAAGAGGGGTCATGTCTAGTAGTTTGAGTCTCATCATGTGTTGATGGCTCAAACCTCACTTGCTCTAGCTCATCTCGACATGAGGCTTATATTTGCGAATGTGTTTTGCAAATAGTTGAAACTCATGTGGTGAATCTTTGCAACATGGGACTATGCATTGCGAATGTGTTTTGCAAGTGCTTGAAGTCCATGTTTTTTATTTTTTGTGATATGAGGCTTATATTTGCAAATGTGTTTTGCAAATGGTTGAAACTCATATATAATTCTTGTGGCATATGACTTAGGTTTGCGAATATGTTTCGCAAATGTGAGAAGTCCATGTACCTAATCCTTGTAGCATGATCTAAGTTTGCAAATATGTTTTGCAAAAGTTGGAGATCATGCATTATCCCTTGGCGTGGTCTTAAATTGTTTGTTGCTATTTCCGTTGACATTAGACCATGGTAGTGACGTTTTCCTGATTTTTCAGGGGTTTGGCTCCAACGGCTAGTTTTCTTGTGTGGGGTATAAATACCCCCTTGTGGCCGGTTGGAGATGTTCTTGCTTGATCCATTTCTGTTGTCTTGAGCTAGAGTGAGGCTCTCCACTCAATTGTGCATGTGTTGCACTTTGTGAGAGAGGAGAGGTGATCTAGAGTGCATGTGTTGCATCTAGAGGAGGACTTTGTGTCCGGATTGAGCTTGTGCATTTGTTGCACGTGGTGAGAGTCAAGTGAGGGACTTGGCTTATTACTCTTGGAGTTTGCCGACTCCTAGACGGCGTGGGAGGCGTCATGCGCGGTGATCTTCTCAAGAAGCTTGTGAGAAGACCCGGCAAAGTTGTGAAGGTCGGAGCTCACCTACCCGGAGCGGGAAAGAGCTACCACTAGTGGATTGGAGGTGCTTCGGCTTAATTCGTGGAGCCGGTCCGATTTGTTCGGGCTAACCTCAACGTGGACTAGGAGAGACCGGCAAGTCTCCGAACACCACGGTAAAAAGAGAACGTGTCATTGTGGTTTACTTTCTTGTACTCTATTTACTTTTAAAGCAATTTACATACTTAGAACATATTTGATTGCTTGTCAACCTAGGATTGCAAACCTTGACCTAGGATAGAATTGTTGGTGCACTTAGGCGAACTCATTAGTTTTAGGCGCTATTTGTACTAAATCATCTTGTATTTAGCTTCCGCATTGTATACTTGATTTAGGCAAATAGAAAAGCTCTTTAATTGCTATATTAATTTGTAGAGAATTTTTAGACCGCCTATTCACCCCCCTCTAGTTGGCCACCTCGATCTTACAGCGGAGCGGTGCGTGCGCAGTGAGCAGCGATTCTACTGTGTGTGTCAAATAGCTGATAGCAGTGGCGGATCCAGCGGTGGGGCGGGGGGGCTCGAGCCCCCCCTACCGCTACCGGACCCTTGGAGCCCCCCCCCTAAATTTTTAGCCATAGATGTATAATGTAGAAGGGGCTGAGGTCGAGCTGAGCGTACTTCAGCCCCTCCAAAAAATTTTCCTGGATCCGCCACTGGCTGATAGCGAGAGGTAGTAATGGTGCAAATCGATGATTGAGCGGAGCGGTGCGTGCGCAGTGAGCAGTGATTCTACAATGTGTGTCAAATAGCTGACAGCGAGATATAGTAACGGTGCAAATCAATGGTTGAGCGGAGCGGCACGTGATCAGCGGTAGCGTTAAGACGAGATATGGGTGGTGATCGGTTCGGCTGAAAAGCTCATGGCTTATGGCTGAAAACACTGTAGCGGCTGAAAAAAACACTGTAGGTGACAGAGGCTTATTTAGCATAATTAAATTTAAAAAAATTAAAAATATAAAAAATATGTTATCTCATTACGTATAATACAAACAAATACGGGAAAAAAGAACCGGCAAAAAAGCTCAACAAAAAGCCAAAAGTTCAGAAAAAAACGAAATTTATAAATAGTGAAAAATAAACCAGAAGTCGAAACCGAGTTGATCAGTTGTCGGTGAGATGGTGCCAATGCTGTTTAACTTTTAACGCGCACGTCCGGGCTATTGTACGTGCCCCCACGCCGCTGTTGGGCCCAACCGGAGCTGGACGGCTGGCTCACAGCTTGGATTTGGCAGCTGCTGGCCTTATCTGTACCGCAGCCTGGCCACCGCGTCCGCCTCCACCACTCCCCCACCACACTCTCTGAGTAATGGGCCCGCGTGTCATTGACATATACTAATAGAAAACGGAACTGTCCACATTGCCTGATCTGATTAAATCCCGCCTCGTCGTAGGTAGCCAGGACGGCTGGCACACCCGATGACACGCGGGCCCCATGCCCCAACCTAGCCCACCCGCACATAGCCGCGATTCCCACCACCGCGTCTCCGAGGAGGAAAAAGGCTTTAAAAACCCAACAGAAATGAAATCCCAAAACGAGACGCGCCAGCGCCAGCGCAACCGAGCGCGACAATGCGAGCTGCCCTCCACCTCCGCCACCGTCACCGCAAAACCGTCATTCGCGCCACTGTTCCGCGGGCCCGTCCACTCCCCGACCCCACCGCCAGAGAAAGAAACGACATCCACGGACACCATGACGCGGCAGTAAATAGAGCAACGAGTAAACAAGCAAGCGAGCGCAGTAGAGTTGATGAGCAAGCAGATTAGGTCGCCGAGTAATGCCGCACCTCCTCCCCTTCATTAGCGCCACCTCCTCCTCCTCAGCGGCTGCCACTTTCCCCTTCCTCCTCCTCCCCAAGCTCCCCTCAAATCTCGCCTCCACCGCCGGCCGGGCCGCAAATCTACCACCCCAGATCGGCGCCGCCGAGCCGCTTGATGGCCGATCTGTGATCCGCGGCACGACGGGAGAGAGAACACGAAAGCTATAGCTAGCTAGCTAGCTAGCTCAGACAGCCATGAGGAGGCCCAGATTTGTGCTCGCGCTCCTCCTGGCCGCCGCCTGCGCGGTGCTTGTGCTGCCCGCGGCCAGGGCGGCGGGAGGGGACAACTCGACCGCGCCCGCGCCCGCCGCGGCGGGGGCGCCGTTTGTGCCGCGGGACGACATCCTGCTGGACTGCGGTGCGACGGGGCAGGGCAACGACACGGACGGGCGGGTGTGGACGGGGGACGCCGGGTCCAAGTACGCGCCGGCGAACCTCGCCTCGGCGTCCGCGGCGTCGCAGGATCCCTCGGTTCCGCAGGTACCCTACCTCACCGCGCGGGTCTCGGCGGCGCCCTTCACCTACTCCTTCCCGCTTGGCGCCGGGCGCAAGTTCCTCAGGCTGCACTTCTACCCGGCCAACTACTCCAACCGCGACGCCGTCGACGCGCTATTCTCCGTCTCCGTCGCCTCCGCCAACGTCACGCTCCTCTCCAACTTCAGCGCCTACCAGACCGCCACCGCGCTCAACTTCGCATACCTCGTCCGCGAGTTCTCCATCAACGTCACCGCCCCGACCCTCGACCTCACCTTCACCCCGGAGAAGGGCCACCCCAACGCCTACGCCTTCGTCAACGGCATCGAGGTCGTCTCCTCCCCCGACCTCTTCGACCTAGCCTCCACCCCGACCCTGGTCTCTGCGGACGGCAACAACCAGCCGTTCCCTATCGATCCTGGTACTGCTCTGCAGACCATGTACCGGCTCAACGTCGGAGGCCAGGCGATCTCCCCCTCCGGGGACACAGGCGGGTACCGGTCGTGGGACGACGACTCGCCTTACATTTTTGGTGCGGCGTTCGGGGTGACGTACCAGAATGATGCCAATGTCACCATCACGTACCCTGACAATGTGCCGGGGTATGTGGCGCCACTGGATGTCTACGCCACGGCACGGTCTATGGGACCGGACAAGAATGTGAACTTGCGCTACAATCTCACCTGGATAATGCAGGTAGATGCTGGGTTCACATACCTCTTGAGGCTCCATTTCTGTGAGATACAGTACCCGATCACTCGGGTCAATCAGCGGGTGTTCGACATTTACATCAACAACCAGACCGCCATGGCGGGCGCTGATGTGATTGCATGGACGAATGGGAACGGGATTGGCAGCCCAGTTTACCAGGACTATGTGGTGGTCACATGGGGCTCTGGAACTATGGATTTATGGGTGGCACTCCATCCGGATGTCGAGTCGAAGCCACAGTACTATGATGCTATCCTCAATGGGATGGAGGTGTTCAAGTTGCAGCTTAGTAATGGGAGCCTTGCAGGGGTCAACCCTGTCCCGAGTGCTGAGCCATTGGTGGATGGCGGGGCGGTGAAGAAGAAGTCAAGTGTCGGGCCTATTGTTGGTGGTGTCGTTGGAGGTTTGGTAGTTCTTGCGCTTGGATATTGCTGCTTCTTTGTGATCTGCAAGCGTCGGAGGAGAGCGGGGAAGGATACTGGCATGAGTGATGGGCATTCTGGTTGGCTGCCGTTGTCACTCTATGGCAATTCACACTCTTCAGGCTCAGCCAAGTCGCACACTACCGGGAGCTATGCTTCATCTTTGCCATCAAACCTGTGCCGCCATTTCTCTTTTGTGGAGATCAAGGCTGCAACAAACAATTTCAATGAATCGCTCCTCCTTGGTGTGGGTGGGTTCGGTAAAGTTTACCATGGAGAGATTGATGGGGGATCAACCAAGGTGGCTATCAAGCGTGGCAATCCCTTGTCTGAGCAGGGTGTGCATGAGTTCCAGACTGAGATTGAGATGTTGTCGAAGCTCCGCCACCGTCATCTTGTGTCTCTGATTGGTTACTGCGAGGAGAAGAATGAGATGATCCTGGTCTATGACTACATGGCTCATGGAACTCTGCGTGAGCACCTGTACAAGACCCAGAATGCACCACTTACCTGGAGGCAGCGCTTGGAGATCTGCATTGGTGCAGCTCGTGGGCTTCACTACCTTCACACTGGTGCAAAGCATACCATCATCCACCGTGATGTGAAGACAACAAACATCCTCCTGGATGAGAAATGGGTCGCCAAGGTTTCAGATTTTGGTCTGTCCAAGACTGGGCCATCGATGGATCACACACATGTGAGCACTGTTGTCAAGGGCAGTTTTGGTTACCTCGATCCTGAATATTTTCGCAGGCAGCAGCTCACTGAGAAATCTGATGTCTACTCATTTGGTGTTGTGCTGTTCGAGGTCCTTTGTGCTCGGCCTGCCTTGAACCCCACTCTTCCGAAGGAAGAAGTTAGCTTGGCGGAGTGGGCATTGCACTGCCAGAAGAAGGGCATTCTCGATCAGATTGTTGATCCCTACCTAAAAGGAAAGATTGCTCCACAGTGCTTCAAGAAGTTCGCCGAGACAGCTGAGAAGTGTGTTGCTGATCAGGGCATCGACCGTCCTTCGATGGGAGATGTGCTTTGGAACTTGGAGTTTGCCCTTCAAATGCAGGAAAGCGCAGAGGAGAGCGGAAGCCTTGGCTGTGGGATGTCAGACGAGGGCACTCCCCTCGTGATGGTTGGAAAGAAGGATCCCAACGACCCGTCGATCGAGTCTAGCATCACTATAACCACAACCACCTCCGTAAGCATGGGCGACCAGAGCATTGTGAGTATGGACTCAGATGGCCTGACGCCCAGCGGCGTCTTCTCACAGATCATGAACCCCAAGGGGCGGTAAGGTAAAAAACCGGCTCTGTTTGTCACCCTGCAGGCATAATTTATTCATTCAGCATATTTTCATGAGTTTGTGCTCTTGATGTTCTCTCAAGTTATGGACCGGAAGTCAAGAGAACTGTTTCATATTAGATATCTTGTCTTGCCTTGTATTTTTCTCGTGTTGTAATGACTTATTATATGCATATTAGTTTGTATTGTACCGCCACTGCTATAGACCCAACAAGTAATACTGTGAGAGAAAGTGATGAGCAGTTGAGCACGATCCTCTCCGTTTTCTATTGCCTTTGTGATGTGTTTGGTCGGAGCCCGATCTCGACAGCCGCACTTCATGTCAATTTTGAAGTGTTGGTGGATCGAACATCTGATAGATCGTTTTCGATTATTGGCAGAGCCAGGTATTCCGCCTTTTGACAGAATTGATGTGTACAAAGTTGTGAATACGTGGCGTTGGATTACAGGTGTGTGACCGATGATTTATGAAAGCTCTTGCGCTGTTGTATTTTGGTACTGTGCTATCTATACGTTGATTGTTGCATCAGTCATGCTCATGCATATATACCGGGCTATGCTGTGTTCGATGTGAACTATTGTGGGTATTATGGACTTTTCATCTAAACTATTGTGTGTAAACGGAACACCCGCCGACGCCTCTCCACCGACGCCGCCGCCGCCGACGCCATCTTCCTGGGGCTTGGGTTCTCAGATTACCCAGCCGGCGGAAAGGTGCTGCTGGGTCCGGCGTTCGACCTCGGCTCTTACTGGAGCGGCATAAGTTGTACTTCTTGTTCGAATTTTTACTTATTATATCTAATGTTATTAATCACTTATAAATTGGCGCCTAACAGCTAAACGGAATTTAAACTTATTTGAAACTCCCCGCAGATGAAGCTACTTTTGAATCAAGTAATTGGCCTGTCTCTCTACGCGACCCAATCAGAACGAACTTTAAGGCCACTAGAGTTTCGGAAATTACTCTTATATCACGTGTTTTCTTTACAATTTTATATTTTTCAGGATTTTATTACTGGTAGTGTTAGTGGTATGGTAGTATAATTAAATCCTAACTAATCTGATTTATTGAGTAAAAAATAAACAGTTTATATTTATTTTAAGGTACCTAAAAGAGCTCTATGTGTAATGCCATTATCTGGACATTCGTTGTCCGTTTCCTTACAGCTGTGTGGATGTTTTAAGTTTGTGGATCCAGAAAATGCTGTCCACTCAGATCAGTGTTATTTTGATGATCGCATCAACTCTTTTTTTTTATATGTCAGCAATATATTGTATCAGGTCTGCCGATCCAATTGCTCGTCTTCCCTGTGGCAGTTGATTTATGTTTGCTTACAGCTGTGCACATCAGAAGAACGAGGGAATCGAATAAATTTAGCGCCCAGCTGTTCTGCCAAAGAGACGGAGGACTTCAATATGATTCCAGTGTCCAGTCTGTTTAGCGAAGAATTGGTAGATGGAGGAAAGAGTCGCAGAATCTTGTCGATGCTTTATCGTGAAATCGCAATGGATGGACGCCATTGTTTCCCAGTTTTGTTTAACCAAACTGTACATTTTGAGAGGCATTGATCGATCGATGAAACGATGACGACGCCAACCCGAGCCAAGTCTTTTGCTTGTCTTGATGCATCTTCGCTGGTCTTTCATTTGTCACTTTTTTTGCCCAGCTTTTATACCTTCTTTGGAGACCGAAATCTGTTGTGCCCAGATCATGCAAGGAGACTTGCCAAACCCTGATGATCTATCTGCTCGACAGTACAGACAACCATATCCAGCTAGCTCTGATCGTCACAACCACGAGGCGTGTGACTCCATGTCGGTCTTTTTTGTGCCGAACATTCCAAGAGCTCACTGCGAACTTTCTTGCAAGAAAGAATCAATTGCGATCTGCGACCAGCTATCCAGCTAAATTCCATCTTTCTTGCAAGAAAGAATCAAGCGATCGTTTCAAAGTAACATAAATGTATCCAACTACGATCCGCGACCTCAATTGCACATTCACACGTATACGTCCCACTGATGAATACTGTGTGGTTATAAACCAAACAGTAAATTGGAGGAGCTAACCGAGAAACTTCGAAGGGGCTATCCGGAGCTTTAGAAGTCAGTACTATCTAACTTTTTGTTTGAAAAGGAGAACTCTTTCTTCTCCATAGCGAACTCAGGCATATACTTATAGCTATAGAGGCTGATTACATAAATACATTTATCTATGCCTATTTTTATACGGGTACACATGCTATTTTTCCTACTTAAAGTTACATAAACACCCATTTCTACATCTACTTTTATAGGGATACACATGTCATTTCCCTAACCTTCTAGTTTTCAACCAAGATACCAGCTATCGTGCTGACGTTGTGGGCTGACTGAACCAAGGTGAAGGCCACTTCCCTAATAAATCCATTAACGACCATTCACAATAGCACTAACCTAGACATACAAAACGTATAGGGCATGTTCTTTTGTGGTTGCGACTTATGGGTGTGTTTGGTTAAGCTGTGGATTTTGAAAAAGCTGCTGTGAGCTGTGGGCTGTGGAAAAGCTGCTGTAGGTTGTGGACTGTGGAAAAGCTGTAAGATGTTTGGTTCAAACAAGTATAAAACTTACCTCCTATCTCTATTTTCTTTGAAACAACTGTGAAACAGTTCTCTATTTTCACCATTTCAAAAAGCAGAAAGCCAAAAGCAAAATGCAGAAAGCCAAAAGCCAAAAGCAGTGTCCAAGGTGCTTTCAAAACTGTACTACCCAAAAGTAGCTGCTTCTGAAAAAGCAGCTTCTGGTTTCCACCCCTTTGGTTGGCTTTTGGCTTTTTGGAAGCAAAAGCAGCTCCCAAAAGCTCAACCAAAGGCACCCTATGTCTTTTGGCTGCGACTTGTGGCTTTTGACTGTTCGTGTGAGATATTACAGAGTAACTGAAATTCACATGCGGATTTTGCCGATATAAATGAAGTCGGTACAATATGTACTACAATTAACTAGTAAACTCTATCTTAAAAAGACACTTCGTATAAAAATTAATTATTATAGAAAAGCCAAAAGCTGAAGCTAAAAGCTACAAAAGAATAGACCCATAATCATCTTTTTTTTGTTTATGATACATGCCAAAACATAGTGAGAAAAACACGTCTCTTTTATGCATGATACAGATTACAGAAGGTTGAATTTATGAGTGTCGTCAGGAGGTGTGCCGCCAAGTCTGAACCCCATCCGTTGTTCTCCAGCCCAGAAGACAAGGAAAGGCCAGGACTCAAAAGTCAGAGCAAATTCCGTCACACCGATCAATCAAACCTTTCCGGTGCATGGAGGAGCAAGCAAGCAAGTTAAAACGATACCCTACACGCTTGCAAAATGTTGTCGTCTCTCTTTCATCGGCTTACTTAACTTATGGCTTATGGGATATAGATTTCCCTAAATAGTTTATAGATGATTTTTTGCCTTTTTAAAATAATTTATTAAGATAATTTTTTTCAAAATAATTTATTAATAATTAATTTATTTATATAAATATTTATGCTAGAATTATAAACTATCAGCTACAGTTATCTCTACCCCTCTATAATCACCAAAATTTTCTTTACTAAATCCACCCCCCTCAACCACCCCCACAGTCATGCCTAATCTAAATCCACCCAGATTTGTGTACCAAAGTAATCCAACTTCATACAAATGAATGGTCTGGATCTCTCCTCAAGCCTTCTTCTCTTACTCATTGAAGATCATAAGGCCAAAATCATCCGGATCATGCACATCATTGAACCCAGAACCCCACCCCGCACCGCCTCCTCTTCCGCCCCCCCACGCGCTGGCGCCGGCGCCTCCTCCTTCCCTCCCCACCCGCCGCCGCCGCCTCCTTCCCTCCCCACCCTGCATCTCCTTCTCCCCATCCCGCACCGCCTCCTCTTCCGCCCCCTACGCGCCGGCGCCTCCTCCTTCCCTCCCCACCCCGCATCTCCCTCTCCCCATCCAGCACCGCCTCCTCTTCTGCCCCCCACGCGCCGGCGCCTCCTCCTTCCCTCCCCACCCGCCGGCGCCGCCTCCTTCCCTCCCTACCCCGCATCTCCCTCTCCCCATCCCGCACCGCCTCCTCTTCCGCCCCCACGCGCCGGCGCCTCTTCCTTCCTCCTTTTCCTTCCCTCCCCACGCGCCGTCTCCTCCTCCTTCCCACCCCACACCGCATCGCCTCCTCCTCCCATGCCCTGCCATCCCGCACCGCCACCTCCTCCTTCCCTCCCCACCCCGCATCGCCTCCTCCTCCCCATCCCTGTCCTGCCGCCGCTTTCACTGGATGAGGAGGTCGCCCCCGCGTCGCTTGCCCCCACCTCCGAGGAATCGGAGACCTCTGAAGAGGAGGAAGAGGAGGAGGGGACGAGTCATCGGAGTCCAAGTCTGACAAGGACCGTCGCCAAAGCCTGATCCAAAGCACGACTCGTGGGGCCCGTAGATAAAGGGGCTGATTGGGTCGGTGGAGCCGGCTGACGACGAGATCCTGCGGACGGACGAGGAGGCCGGCGCCGCCGCGGCGTCGGCGGCGGAGGACACGGTGAGGGTGTCAAGGTTGTTTAAATAAACAAGTTTGTTCATTTTATTCTTGCACGTCATGGAAGATTGGTCTTATACTTCTGCAATTCTGCTACTATCTTATACCTTGATAGCATTCTACTCTGGATCCCCACGTCATGGAAAATTGTCTTACAAATCTATTCATTTTATTCTTGCACATCACGGAATATGATTTTGTGTTGGCTACTAGCTGGACGAAGCATGCTTGCAGCAGTGTTTACTTATGGTGGATATTGTTTGGTACATGCGCGCTCTCTCTCTCTCTCTCTCTCTGAAATTATAGATTTGATGTGAACTCTTTTTGAGTCCTGATTGTGGCAATTGCTTCAGGATCTAAGTTTTGTGAATGGTTCAGTAGCATTTGGCACTTCTGAAAATCAAGCTAGGAACTGTTAAGCTAGAAGAATGTCTAGCTAAGCTATACAATGCAGTTAATCTGTTAACACTTCATTTGTAATCTTATTGTTCTTGTTTATTTAATTTCAAATTCCATGATATTTTTTAGGGGATTTTATCTACAGTTTCCCAACTCTGTTGGTACACAGTTGTTCCCTGTTATCTGATGATGCATTATTTATGGTTCATAATTTCATTAAGTGATTGTGGTTGCCTACTACAGGTTGTTAGGCTGTGTGCAAAATCTAGAGAAGTCGTTTCATCCCCTGTTGAGCATCTGACACTTCATTATCAGGTTCATTCTTAATTCCTATCTTGCTGCTTGCACGCAAACCTGGTGGATGTTACTGATGTGTTTGTGCAATCATGCAGGTTCAGCATCTTGATACATCTGAAAAAAGCGAATTGCATAAGCTACAGCAACTGAAAGATGAACAAGGTCTATAATCCAGTGTTAACCATTGTGATGCCATAGTTGAACATTTTCTTAAAGAGATGTGATATGCCTGCATTTTGTTGAATTGGAGCTGTTATGCTAGCCTTTTGTTTCCACAGGTGAATTGTCGAGCAGTGATGAGAAAAAGTACAAAGCACTAAAACGATATTTATAAGGATATTTCTCAAGACATGCTTTTATAAGGATATTTACTCTTGTAGTTTGGTCCTTAGACAAATATTTGTTTCAGACAAATATTTGTTTCTATGGATTGAATTTTTATATGAAACACATCCATGCATTTGGAAGTAGTGTAGAAGGCACCTAAGGTATTATCTTGTACATTTCATTTTCTAAAAATATTTACGTTGTTCGATGCAAAAGAAAATGTCAGTTACTTTTTGTAAAAGAACCTTTGAATCACAGGGTATTATTATGTACTTTACTGTACTCTGATGTCCTGAAAGTTTATGTAAACTGTTCTTTTCACTCTCTTTGTTAGTTTGTATAATCAAGTTTAGTCGAAATGAGTTTTAAGTATGAACATGAAGTCTATGTCTGATTTTTTGTAGGATGTGCGATATCCACCAAGTTATTTCCAAGTTTTATACCATGATATTGCAGCAATTAATTGTTAGCATTCTTTTAGAAGAAAGCTAATGATTCTATCTTAATCATCCTTGATTTATAGGTTCAATATAGAATGCACCCTTGTCTTTCAGAATTTCCGTCCAACTGCTTCTATGAAGGCACACTGCAAAATGGAGTAACTGTAAACGAGAGACAGTCATCTGGAATTGATTTTCCTTGGCCTGTTCCTAATCGGCCTATGTTCTTCTATGTGCAGGTACCTTCTTGGACAACCACCAAGCTGCCATTTTTCGTACATGCAAAAGCTCTTCCTGCTTATTTAGACTGATTGATACTGATTTTCTGTAGATGGGACAAGAAGAGATCAGTGCTAGCGGGACATCTTACCTCAATAGAACTGAAGCTGCAAATGTAGAAAAAATTGTGACTACATTTCTAAGAAGTGGTGTTGTACCAAGCCAGGTATCTTCCAATGTTTTACCTTTCATCTCAATTTGTGCACCAGCCCCTTTATTAAAAAATCACTAATTCTGTGGAAATTGGATATGTATTAATATTTTGTTTAATGTGCAGATTGGGGTTATCACACCTTATGAAGGACAAAGGGCATATATTGTGAATTATATGTCAAGGAATGGTTCTCTTCGCCAACAACTTTACAAGGAAATTGAGGTTAACCCTAACACACGTAAATTATAATGTTAGGCCCCTCATTGTTGGAAATTGCATCGCTATATTATTTGTACTTATGTCTGGTAGCAAGTGTCGACTCCTTTCAGGGAAGAGAGAAAGATTACATTATTCTGTCTTGTGTTAGAAGCAATGAGCACCAGGTATGGTTCTTTGTTGTTTTATCTGATTTCCTCCCATAATTTTCTTGACAAAAGTTGACATGTACTATGGTAATTTATGCAAAGTGCATTTTAGATGTAATGCAAGTTAAAGAGTTTGCCATCTCCTTTAAAATTATTTGTTTTGTGTGTGTCGATACCATATGCTTTTAAATGCTAACAGTTTAATTATTGTCTGGTCAAGTGGTCACAGCCAATCTGTAAATAGCCATTTGCATTCAATTTAGTAAATGTTCTACTTATATTTTGGAAACCTGTAGAAGTTGACACTTGAGGCTGCCAAGGCCGTTAGAATATTCTTGTATGAAGCATCTATGCATTTGTTTTTGTTGTGTTGAATGCATTTGATATATATTCTGTAGTAACTGAATCATGTTGTTTGTATGTGTTCTGTTCATGCTTGGTGAGCAAACTGTTGTGCGCTAGATCGTGTAAATTGATGTGACATACCATTTTCTTTGCTCTTTCAGGGTATTGGGTTTCTTAATGATCCACGCAGGTTAAATGTTGCATTAACTCGTGCTCGGTATGGTATAGTCATTCTTGGCAATCCTAAAGTTTTAAGCAAACAACCACTTTGGAATAGCTTGTTGACACATTACAAGGTACACCTTTTCCTCGATACGTAATGAATGATGTTTATTTTACAAGTTTGGATGCAAATGATTAGTATTTTAGTTGTAAATTCTGTACTTAGATCAGATCAAACCTGGAATTGAGTCCAGCTAAAACAATTTTGATAAAACAGTTGAGGTATAGGTGTATATCAATTATCAAACATATGAACTTGGAATCCTTGGATCTGAAGTGGTCTCTAAAAACAAGAAAAAAAACTGGACAACAAGGACATTGGAATCCTTGGATCTGAAGTTTGCCAATTATATTAAACTCCCAGCCTCCAACATGTCTATGTGGTTGGCGTTATTGTTGCTGCAACATAAATTGGGATTCCCTTATATTTATGTATGACTCTTTTTTGAGATTCTGTTGCAACGCACTGGCACAATACTAGTAAGGGTAAGGGCTTCACCGTGGATTCTTCGTCATGCGTGAAGTAGCTGGCAGCGACTGGATGATGACCTGGGTCTAGGCTTTATTGTCCGGCCATGTGGGAGCCTTGGGCCGCACACAATGGGCCGTCCTGCATAGACCTAAGCCTATACAAAGCCCAATCGCAGGCTAGATCGGCTCAGCCTATAACTAACCGGACTTATCCTGCCCCTATTTGGGCCTACTTAACTATTACCTGGTTTGGAGCAATAATTCCTCTCAAAATAAAACAATGAAATCCTTTTCGAATGTCATGTCGGAAAAACTTTTGAAGTATCCCACTTGAGAAATTGGCAGATGGTCTTTGGGAAAATAAATGAATGAAATTTGTAAATGTCTCTTTCTTTTTAACTTATGATTTATAACTTTCTCTAAATAAACAAATGTAAATAGTTTCTTCATCGCTTTTTTAAATGATTTATTGGACGATTTTTTAAAAAAGTTTTGTTATTAGCTTGTTAATATTTAATTTATTTATATAAACGATAAACGTTTATGTTAGAATTGTAAAGCATCAGTTGCAGTGACACCCAAAGAAACGAGTGGGAAAGCGAGAGGGGAGAAATCTGTACATGCCACAGGCCTGGCCAACAGGAAAGGCCGGCTAGGCTGCGTTGCGACTAAGCAAGCCGAGGAGCTACAAATTCCGGCCCATCGTCGGAAACGAGACGCCTAGTAGAAGGAAAGAGGAGAAACCACAGGAGAGAGAAGGCTAAAGTTGGTCACAAACCCTACTACCCGGAGCCCCGCCGCCGTCGCCTCCCTCGCGCTGCCCTCGTATGAGTTCGAAACCCACTCTCTCTCTCTCTCTCTCTCTCTCTCTCTCTCTCTCTCTCTCTCTCTCTCTTACCCTAGAAAAAAATTTCTCACTTACTCCTTCGATCGCTTCCGCGACCCGATCTGATCCGGCTCGTGCGTGCCCTGCCCGTCTAGGTTTCCAGCCGCCTCGCCGCGTCTCGTGTCGCCTGCCGCGCCGGGAGGGGAGGAGGAGGAGGGGTTGAAGAAGGCTAGCGTCGCCATGGCAGACGACGAGCAGATGGAGAGGAAGGAGGAGGCCTCCGAGGTGAAGCATCTGGCTTCCTTTTGTTTTTCTGGCACTGCAAGCCTGATTAGGCTCGATTTGTTTCTATTTGGGTGGTGAACAAGCTGCCGATGGGATGGGTAGTTTGCGTTGTTTTTCGGTGGTTTCGGCGTCAATCTGCGACGATGGGTTGTTTGATTTGTGTGCTTGGATTGAAGTTGTGAGATTCGAAGGATAGGCTTGATTGGTGCTTTGTGAGCAGTTAGATGTAAGCGCTGCACTGGTTCGTTCTATTGGGCAGGAACTAGTTAGTTAAACACATTATTTATCTCTTGAGTCTTCTGATTAGTTTCATGTACGAGATACTTGTGAATTCAGCATAGGATTTGAGGCCGTGCAGCATTGAACGGCAATACATGATGTGCTAGGACATTTGGACTTGTAATGCCTGCATGTACTCGTAGGGCTGCCTTGTCTTGGGATATATACGACAAATTGGGGTTTTGTGTCACATAAATGAATGGGTGTAAGCAGATTTGTGGATTGGAATGACAAGCATTTAAAATTTGCAGAGAGGATGCACTGCTGTCATGCATCTGTGTCAAAGGGTCATCATAGGCAGGCAGGCAACCAAGGACTAACGTTAAAATTTTGAAATGTAAGACCATGACTTGATGCTGAAATAAATGGCTTACTGCATGGTGGACTATCGTAATTTAATCTGCTTGTGAATAATATTCATCATCTTGGTCCCTTTTTGGTGTTTCATAAATTTGACTTGTCATGCTTCTCTTTTCTGTTTTCCTGTGCAAGCTTGTTGATAATGTTTATAATGTTTTGCAGCTTACTCCTTTTGATCCCACCAAGAAGAAGAAGAAGAAGAAGGTTGTGATCCAAGATCCATCTGATGAGGTGGATAAGCTGGCAGAGAAGACGGAGAGCTTGGCAGGTGTGCCTGTGTATGCTGTAAAAAAAGAATAACTAATCTGCTGGCTGTTTTCATTAATATGCCTTTGATTTGTTATTCAGTCACGGAGACTGGCGAGCCAAGCTTTGCAGGCATGAAAAAGAAGAAGAAGAAGCCTGTGAGTATCTTAGGCGATCAGCAATTGGTTACAAAATGTTTTTTGGACAAATAATTGCTTGTTGTATGTTGCTTTGATTTACTAATTGTGCATATTTCAGGTGGAACTTGATTCGTCTCTTACTGATGCTGGAGATGGTGAAGTTGCTCTTGGTAAATATATGGATCTCTTAGTAATTTCATTTGCTGTTATTTGCATTTGTTGCTGTATCTGAGTGTCTGTTCTCCAGATGATCAAGTTGGGGAGGACGAACAAGGAGAAGGGATTGTGCTTGGTGGTGCAATCAGATACCCTTGGGAAGGAACTGATAGAGATTACAAATATGAAGAGGTACTTGATGCTCTATGACCGGAATATCTGATTATTCTGTTGTTGACAGATCATGAGTTCTATGCAAAAGTTAATATAAAGATTATATGTTTCAAATAGTAAGGTAGTACCTTCCTCGTATTATCACCTGCAGTTGCTTACCTCCACAAGTCATATTAGTAGGGTGGTGCAGTGTTGATGAGAAGCATTAGGATGTTCTCTTTCGTATGTTTCTTGATTTAGCTCTTTCTTTGTTGTTTCCTCTGTAGATGCTATGAGTACAGGACTAGCATCTTGGGTAGTGCTCAGTTTTTACTAGTATTCCTATTCAGTTAAGTTTTTGTTGGTTAAATCTTATCATCAGATTCGTTTGGTGACAGCTGCTTGGCAGAGTTTTCAATATCCTGCGTGAGAATAATCCAGATCTTGCGGGTGATAGACGGAGAACTGTTATGAGGCCCCCTCAAGTTCTTAGGGAAGGCACCAAGAAGACTGTTTTTGTGAACTTCATGGACTTGTGCAAAACGTATGATCCCACTTTGTTTCCAATTTTATTTTCTCCCTCTGTTTTGATTTGAAAACATAAAGCTACCATGAGCTAAATGTAAATGATCTTTCCACTTTCCAGAATGCATAGGCAACCTGAACATGTGATGATGTTTTTACTTGCTGAGATGGGAACAAGTGGGTCCCTTGATGGACAACAAAGATTGGTTATCAAAGGAAGATTTGCTCCAAAAAACTTTGAAGCAATACTCAGGAGATATATAAGTATTTTTTTTCTGATTATTTCATGACTCCCGTTTCATTGAAGTACATGATTTTTGTCTAACAAAATCTTTTAGCCTGCAGCTGTGATACAGAGAAATCATTAATTTGTTTCTGTTATAGACTTTAAGGGCCGGTTTATTATCATTGTGCTGTGGAATCAAGGGGATGCTACCAGTTGTTGTAATTTTTTCTTTTCTGGTTCTAAAATAAAGGTCGCAAAATAGTTAATCCATAAAAAAAATGCTAAAAAGGTGCTTTTGAAAAGGCACCGCAATGTGAAAGAAGCCTTAGTAGGTTAAGTGAAGTAACTGACGAGTCTCTCTAGGATGAGCAAACTCCTAACCGAGAACTCTTGTAGATCCACATTAAAAAACTACTTTGTGGATGATGTGTCTCCTTTTGTTGTGAACGAGCTTTACATAATTCTTATGCCATGCTTACCAAATCATAACCTATAGCTTGTAGTGTTTAGTAGCCCCTCCATACCCAAGTACTATGTCTTTTCTGGACTTGGCACAAGGATTAAGGCATCACTTGAAATGACATATATGATCCTTTTTCCCCTAGTTCCTATATACCTTATTTTTAAGGTAATAAAGGCTTAGAGTTAGATTTAGGAGTGGAGGGAGTAGCTTATTGTTTTCTGTGAGATCCTATGTGGAGAATCGACACCTAAAGTTTGCGATATTTTAATCTGTGAGCTGCTTTTGATTTCCTATGCTCAATGGACTCTCTAAATTTTGCAATTTCACTCCTTTCAGATGAATATGTCATATGTAATGGATGCAAGAGCCCAGATACCATCCTTTCCAAGGAGAATCGGCTGTTCTTCCTTCGCTGTGAACAGGTAAACTGCTACATATAGATTAGTATGCCCATTTGTGTCTAGTTCCATATTAAGGAAATGTTGCATGGCTGACTCATGATTCTTTTGTCTGGAATTCACCTTTAGATTTTTCACTTTCTATTTCCTTTCTTTGTACACCCTATTATCCTGGACAAAAGCTAGCTTCACTAATCAGTTGGAATTTCACTGTGGACATATTGTCTGAAAACATCTTTTAGTGCTGCAGAAAGAACATTCTTTCTGTGTCTTTGTTACAGTTTTACCTACTTTTGGTTTTATTGGTACGAGGGGCCATGCCTACTGCAAACCGTGAGTTTGGTACAACCATGAGAACATTGCATTAGTCTCTATTATTGTACAGTGCTTGTTAATTTTTTATCAACGTGGCCTATGATGACTTGCAAGTTTGTTGCCTACATTGTCTGACAACTATCTTTGTGACGATAATTGCAAGAGCTGAGGCTTCAAGCAGTGTCATAATTTTAGATTCCTGCTTGCATAAATCATAATAGTAGCATTTGTCTCTATTATTTTATGGTGCTTGTTATCAACGTTGCCTTTGATGATTTGCAAGATTGTTGCGTACATTGTCTGGCAAGTATCTATGTGATTATAATTACAAGTGCTGAGGCTTGAAATAGTGTCATAATTTTTCTTCCTGCTTTGCATTGTCACTTCTAACTAAGCATAGTGATATTATTGCAGAGTGCTTGTTACTATATTTGTTTTTGCACTTCTGGAGATGTGCCTATGATGAGTTGCAAAACTATTGCCTACATTGTTTGACAAATATCTTTGTGAAAATAATTGCAACACCTGAGGCTTAAAGCAGTATCATAATATTTTGTCTTGCGTTCACTGTTTCTTGCAAAAAAAAAAATGGCGTTTACATTCCATTACTAGTGGTTCCTGGGGGTTTTTTTTACCTATGATGAGTTACGAAAATGATTACCGACATTTTTGACCAACCTTGTGAGACTTTTGCAACGTCTTGAGGATGAAACGTTGCCCTTTATTTGGATCTGCCGCAATTTAGTATTTTTTTCGTTTCATGCAGTAGAGTTGACAATGTGTGCTATATAAGGTTTATTGTTGATGTCTGTTAACATGAGTGGGGATCTTAAAAATGAAACATGAGTGGGAAGTTGGAGCACTCGAATTCTTGTGAGCCATGATGAATTGCAGCATTATTTGCCTACATTATTATAAATTGAATAAGCAGTAGCTTACATCAAGTTTAGTTGGTTGATGTTACTTTGCACATTTTGGTTTGTCCGTACTAACTGCTAAATTTTTTTACCCTGCTCAGTGTGGTTCGTCAAGGTCAGTTGCTCCTATCAAGGCTGGATTTGTCGCCCAAGTTGGCCGTCGGAAGGCTGGGACCTAAGTTGTCGACTGCCGAGATATTCTCCCCGATCAACACAACATAAACTAATTTGCCGATTTTCAACAATTATTGTCCAGTTTTCACTGTGCACTGTTTTGTGGATTTGTGTTGTTTACTGTGCTTTGGATGCTGCTGTGAATTTCAATTTATCTGAGAGGATCTAAAGTTTGCGGCCTATTGGCGCCTTCGCTTGGTGCCTTGTTTTGTTTGTGCGTTTCTTCTCCATAAAAAACATGGCATGATTAGCGAAATATTGTATGATGAGTAAGTAGGTGCTACGGTTGAGGTGCCATTTGGGAGTTGAAATAACCTAAAACGTGCTGTTGCCAAACACCATGGCAGCCCTATCGACAAAAATCCCGGGAGTCCACACGCAGCCCTCAAGAAACCGAGTCCGGATAAGAAGATAAGCCGACGTGTCGCCTCTTCCCGCCCTCCCGGCTTCCTCCTCCCTAAGCTACTATCGCACAGCTCGCGCCATCCGCGGTGCCTCCCCTCACACCTAGCTTGCGTCAGAGGAGATGAGGGCAGCAGCGTCTCACTTGCCCGCCGCCCTCACCGCCCCCTCCGCCGTCGCAAAGCCGCTGCCGCCGCCTCGCGCCAATACCGCATTCCAAACCACAGGCAGGCGCGACGTACTTGCCGGCACCGGCCTGGGCGCCGCGCTGCTGCTGGCGCTGTCGCCGTGCGGCGCGGCGCGCGCGGCGTCGGACGACGAGTACATCAGCGAGACCAAGGAGGTGATTGGGAAGGTGCGGTTGACGATCAACCTGGACAAGTCGGACCCGAACGTGGCGGAGACGGTGGCGGAGCTCCGGGAGCTGTCCAACTCGTGGGTGGCTAAGTACCGGCGCGAGAAGGCGCTGCTGGGGCGGCCGTCGTTCCGGGACATGTACTCGGCGCTCAACGCCGTGTCCGGCCACTACATCAGCTTCGGCCCCACGGCGCCCATCCCGGCCAAGCGCCGCGCGCGCATCCTCGAGGAGATGGACACCGCCGAGAAGGCGCTCCTTCGCGGCAGGTGAAGCCAATGCTGCGGTTGATTTCTAGCAAAATTCACGTACGGCACAGCAAAACCGCAACCTTTTTTTTTTGTAAATATTGCCATGTGGGGTATGTGCGTGTCAACCGGATGGCAACGTCGCGTGGCTTGTCCTGTGGGTCAAAACGCTCGGATTTTGAGCCTTGAGTTTATGTATTGTTGTACGACTTTCGAATCAGCTGACATGGTCACGATACTGCTGGGACATGTCCCGGTGGTTGCCATTCTTGAATCCTGATTTCTATTTACGTTTGTGGATCAGCGTTTAAATTCAACCATTAGCACCTCTATGCGCAGTCGAAGTGCCGAACGGCGCGCTGTGTTGTGGGCGGTTGGTGGCGTGACATACAGTGTTAGCACTGCACCGCAGCTGCAAGTAGCGACGCTATGCAAAAACATAAAGGGACGGCGTATTTAATAGACAAAAAACGGTGCCAAGGTGATCTAACGGCTGCGAGTGTTGATTAACTGACTACATTCCAAGAGAGCTACAGCTATGTAGTACAACAGAGCTCGAAATGCTCACATGCTCCTGACTCATGAGTTTGGTAAATAATCAGCTGAATCCATTCTGAGGCCTTGTTTTGAATGCGGGATTTCTACAGGAATCAGTTACATTCTCGTAAGAAATGGGAAAAATTCTCACATTCCAACCGGGGCCTAAGAGAGACGATCACAACTAGAAAGGGAAATCTGTCAGCACTAGGCACCAGAAGACATTCCTGCTTCAGGATCTTATGCTAAACCGCGATCTGCTCTTACGGTCTGTTGGCTCTTCAAACTAATGAAACTATGATGCACAGTTGTCATGCCTCCGGTTCTCATAAGCCCTCCTGGAGCTGTGACCCGACGCCCGACCTCCCCGTCGGTCACCACCATCCCTTTCAGTTTCAGGAGAAGCACGCTCCCTCTTCCTCCCACGTCGCTCCTCGTACGTCGTGGCTATCAGGAGCTCTATCCCGTCGTCCATGGCCCTGCCGCGACCGTGCATCATCGTGTTGGCGTGCTCCTGCCTGGAGTCCCGCAAGATGATGCGGCTGCCGCCGCGGCTGCGGTAGAATTGGCGGGTAAGCACCACCACAAGGCGTGCCGCCGTAGTACATGTAAGGATCAGCTGCCTACGACGTCCGACAAAAGAAGGGATCGTAGAATGCTGGGCTGAATGGAACACCGTAGCCGTGGATTGTTGGATCTCAAACAATCAATCTGCACACACACTTGATTTCCTCTCAACTAGTATCTCTCGTTGATAACATACTGGAGGACACGCATACAAAATAAAACACACACAGAGAATACTTCTTCTATTCACTGTACTACATATGGAGTTTCTTAGCGCTTCACTTCATAGCATTACTAATGACTCACTAATATATAGCCAGAAGAGCCTCCTAAACATAACTAAAAAAAACGTCTGATCCATGAATGACAATGACTGCTGACTCTTCAGTTCAGAACGTTTCAGCCGGAGGCAAATAACTAGACGCAAGTTACAACTGAAAACGAAACTGACGAATGACTACGCGTAGGATTATTGGTGACGAGGCTGCATGCATGAAGAAGTCAAGATTAGATCTAACAATCTCCCTTCTAATCTTGACTTGCTAAACCTCACAAGATGAAGTCCGATCTCCTGACACATCTCTAAGGAGTTTTGCCTTCTTCTTGTTGATCATACCGCCAGTGACACAACTTGATGACGTCTTTCACTTCTTCATCGTCGGTGACACACCTTACCGACAACTTTGACTTCTTTTCTAGCTCCAATTGTCTTTCGCCGATGACGCAACTTGACGGCGACGAAGACTCTCATCAGAGCATACACACATGAGAACTTGGACACAACTACAAGGACCCACACATTCATCATGCACTGACACATCTACGTGCACGAGCACGACATGAAAAAAGCGCACGTATGTAACACACCTCCTACGTGCACGACCAAATAAATGACACATGCAACACACCTACTGTGCCAAAAGACTCAAAATGCAATCGTGCACTTATACTCGTACACGAACTCAACTAAATTGCACCAACTAAAAAGTAAAGACTTCTTGTTGGATTTAAAGCAGCGTTGGCTCGTCCTCTGCACCCAGAAGTGACACCTCCTTCTTCGGCTCGCAGCACTCCCTTGCAAAATGTCCGTAGTTCTGGCAGTTGTAGCAACGTACCTTCGCCTTGTTAAAGGCGCTCTTCTTCTTGCCGATGCCATTTCGGTTCTTCATGCGCACTAGCCACTCCTCCTCTGTAAGAAGTAGGCGGTCACTTTCACGCCCACCTTCACCACCGTTGTTATCAAGCTCGTACCGCTCTTCCACTGACTTGAGTCTTTCGGTGAGCTCCTTGACGGACAATGTCTTCAGATCGATCAGTTGCTCGATTGAGATGGCCACCTGTGTGTACTTGGAGGGAACAACACGAAGAAATTTTTTTACCACCTTTTCCTCTTCTAGTGTTTCCCCAAGAGTACGGATGTTGTTGACGAGTCCCGTCAGTCGCATGGCAAAATCGTCAATGGACTCGGCGTCACTCATGCGGATCGTCTCAAACTCCTTGCGTAGAGTCTGCGCCTTTGCCTCGCGCACGCGCTCGACACCCATGCGCATCATGCGCACGGTCTCCCACGCCAGCTTGGCGGAGTCTTTTGCCGCCAGCGTCGCCAACATCTCCGATGGCACCGCTTGGAGGATGGCTGACAACGCCATCCTGTCGAGCCGGTACCCCGCATCGCCGGGCTCGATGGCCTCCCATACTCCTTGAGCCTGCAGGTTGACTCTCATCAAGAGAGCCCATTCGGTGTAGTTTGTCCACGTGAGCATGGGATAGCGCACCGCCACCCCCACCTCCTTGACCTGCTGCACCACCATCTCGCGGCTGCCACTGCTGCCGTCGCCGCCATCGTCGCGAATCCTGGCAGGTGGTGGTGATCGCGATCCCTCACTTTGAGACATCACCACAAGATCAATACAACACGGCTCTGATACCAAATGTTGGATCTCAAACAATCAATCTGCACACACACTTGATTTCCTCTCAACTAGTATCTCTCGTTGATAACATACTGGAGGACACGCATACAAAATAAAACACACACAGAGAATACTTCTTCTATTCACTGTACTACATATGGAGTTTCTTAGCGCTTCACTTCATAGCATTACTAATGACTCACTAATATATAGCCAGAAGAGCCTCCTAAACATAACTAAAAAAAACGTCTGATCCATGAATGACAATGACTGCTGACTCTTCAGTTCAGAACGTTTCAGCCGGAGGCAAATAACTAGACGCAAGTTACAACTGAAAACGAAACTGACGAATGACTACGCGTAGGATTATTGGTGACGAGGCTGCATGCATGAAGAAGTCAAGATTAGATCTAACATGGATATGCTTCTATGCCTCTTCCTACTGTGCCTGTGGTCCATACTTAGATGGCAACAAAGCATTGTTTCATAAAAGAATAGCGTAAGGTATGACCCTCCTGACTATCATTGTCAAGCTCCTCCCTAGAATGATTAGAGTACTAAAAGCAGCAAGAGATATTACCAGTGTTGCTTATTTTTTTTCAGCTTAAAACAACAGCCCTCAGAACAACCAATCTGCAGAGGCTAATTTATACTTTTACCTTGAGCCTTGTTTTAAGCCATATCAATTCTTAGTCATCCTTACATGCCTTGTCAATAATACCATTAAAATCTGGGGCTAAACCTTTTAATTATCTTAACAAACACGTTAGTCATTTAAACATAGTTGTCACTGTTGGAATAGCAGTTAAGATCATATTGTGTATACTGCAGATATGTAGTTTAGATTATGTTTGTTTTCCGTATTAGCAGATAAGTGTTATCTTGTGTTCAACTGAATCTGTAGTGGTGTAGCGCACGGCTGTATTATTCATTATCTGGCAATGCAAAAGGGAAAACTGAGGCTGCCCGGTTTGGCGCCCAGAAACCCTAAATTACAATCTTGCTTTGAATTCCTTTATGGTATCAGAGCTCTCAAGCGTCTCCGACGAGATGCCCACGACTGGCAATCTCAGGGAGCACCGATGGCGCTGCACCGTCCTTCGGCAACATGGTGACCATTCGGTTGTGAGACAGCAACTACCTTTTGTGGAAGGTGCAAGACATAGCGTATCTCAGGGGCCAAGATCTGTTTGGCTATGTTGATGGCATGACAGTGTGTCCTAGCCCGATAATCGCCCAAACTATTGGGGCTGAGACGTCGTAGGTGGTGAATCCTTCATATCGGTTTTGGGTGCAACAGGACCAACTGGTTCTTAGTGCCCTCCTGGCGTCTCTGATGAAAGATGTGCTCATTCAGGTATATCTCCTTACCACCGCAAAAGATGTGTGGAATGCTCTAGCAAGCATGTTTTCTTCCCAGTCTCGTGCGAAGGCTATGTAGATTCATTTTCAGTTGGCCAACACTAAGAAAGGGGATTCTGCAGTGACTTCCTTCAACAAAATGAAGCAACTTGCTGATACGCTGGCCACTGTTGGCTAGCCCCTCAGAGATGATGAAGCAATCAGCTATATTCTAGCGGGGATTCCAGTAGATTACAACCCACTTGTTACTTTCGTCACAATTAGAACAGATCCAATGGCATTGAATGACTTGTATTCCCATCTCTTGAGTTATGAGATGCGTTTGGCAACTAAGTATGGTTCAACCTTTGTGAGCGATTCCTCTATGTAAAATCGAGGAGGCCGACTAGAGCAGGGTGAATAGTTATTTCTAAAAATTCCTTCAATTAAATTAATTCGATTTAAGCTATTTGGCTAAAACCAAAAATATAATATGGAAGCTTAAATCAAATTGGTTTTAGCACAAACAGAGTCTAAATCAATTAGATTTACCTAGTGTATCAACACCCTAAATCTATATAAGGGTTTGCAATTCTAGGATGACAAGCAATCAATTTAATTCTATGAATATAAATTGCTTGAAAATAAATTGAGTATAAGAAATAAACCACAAAGACATGGTATCTTTTACCGTGGTGTTCGGATACTTACTAGTCTTCCCTAATCCACGTTGAGATTAGCCCAAACGAATTGGACCACTTCCGTGAATTAAGCCAAAATACCTCAATCCACTAGTGGTAACTCTTTCCCACTCCAGGTAGGTGGGCTCTAACCTTCACAACTTTGCTGGGTTTTCTCACAACTTTCTTTGAAAAAATCACCGCGCACGATGTCTCTAACGTCGTCTAGGAGTTGGCAAACTCTAAGAGTAATAAGTCAAAATCCTTGACTCTCACCACGTGCAACAATGCACAAGCTCAAATGGACACTAAGTCCAACTCTAGATGCAACACATGTACTCTAGATTACTCTCCTTGCTCACAAGGTGCAACACATGCATAATTGAGAGGAGGATCTTACACTACCTCAAGGGAATAAAAATAGGTTGAGCAACTCTATCTCCAACTGGCTACAAGGAGGTATTTATACTC
This sequence comes from Dendrocalamus latiflorus, assembly GCA_017311315.1. Taxonomy (NCBI): domain Eukaryota; kingdom Viridiplantae; phylum Streptophyta; class Magnoliopsida; order Poales; family Poaceae; genus Dendrocalamus; species Dendrocalamus latiflorus. Next base: position 38,167,234 of record CM029651.1, on the reverse strand, counting down.
CACACAAGAAAACTAGCTGTTAGAGCCAAATCCCTGAAAAATCAGGAAAATTGAAAAGTACCGCAAGCAAAATATCGGTACTTCCGCCGGCCGGATAGACCGATCACACAGAGCCGATCGGATCACTCGCATCCGGTAGTACCACGCAACACATACTGGTACTTCCGATGTCTGGTAGTACCACTCACATAGCCGGTACTTCCGACCGTCGGTAGTACCGCTACATACACAGCAGTAGTTCTGATTTTCCTGACAAGTGCAGATACTTCAACAGATTTTGTAAAACACATTTTCAAATTATAGTATCATGCACACAAGGATCAAACATGATTCTCAACAAGTTACAAAATATATTTACACACTTTTGAAATTATGACACAACGAATAGGTGCATAGACTCATCACATTTGCAAAACACATTCGTAAACCTAAGTCACATGCTACAAAGATTATATATGAGTTTCAACCATTTTGTAAAACACATTTGTAAATATAAACCTCATACCATAAAGAGTAGAAAACATGGACTTCAAACACTTGCAAAACATATTCGCAATGTATAGTCCCATGTTACAAGGATTTCACACATGAGCTTCAACTATTTACAAAACACATTCACAAATATAAGCATCTTGTTAAAAAGAGCTAGAGCAAATAAGATTGACCTATCAACACATATTGAGATTCAAGCTATTAGACATGACCCCCCTTGATAGTATGACAACCTATACTAGCAATCTGGTCTTCCAACTAAACACAAAGACCAGTAAAAGACTAGAAACACATCCTTAGCCCTAGCTAGTCATAACTTTGCCTTGAGCATTTTCTTGAAACTTGATGACACACATCAGCACTTCAAATCCAGATCATCGTCTTGACATGCATCAACGCATGATACATCCACTTCTTGAACTCTAATAACACATGATGGCTCTTCACTTGACTTGATGATCAATGCATGATCATCTCCTCTTGGACATGCATCAACTCATGATGCATCTGCTTATTGATGGCTTTCAATACATGAAACTATCTTCCATCTATAATTGATGATCTTCAACACATGAAGTTATCCCAAGTCATTCTCATTTGTAGAACCTAACCTATTTATCTAACTCATGGAAAATGTTAGTCCACAAATCAATTGACATCAGTTACTAAACTTCACCATTAACACATAATAGAGGGACTAGATTCTACAATCTTCCTTTTTTGGTAATTCATGACAATCTCAACAAATAATAAGATAAAGATTGTATTTGCGAGTATACAATATGTACACAACACTTGTATACTCTAGGATAAACTTACTTATCCGATTGTCATTAAGCATCCAACCATTAACACATAATGGAGAGGTTAGAGCGAACTCCTCCTAAATGTATGCATACAAGTATGTGTAATGAAGACATATGCATGTATTTATTATGGATTATTTGTAGAGTTCAATCTATATTTTGGATCTGCGGAACGTACTAATATATAAGAAAGTGATTTCGATCTTTGATTTCACCTTTTCATCCAAATAAGACTAAGCAATAATATACTTAAACAAACATATTAGTCTCACATATAGATTTATCATTTAATCATATATTTGGATGTGAGAAATGCAACAAGATTATAAGAAAGATATCGAATGCATATCTCAATGATTTCACCTTCTTTTATCCATATGAGACTAAGTAATATTGTCATCAATAAACAAGATTAGTCTCACAAATGCATTTATTATTATCACCAAAACCTCATAATAGTATTTGTCATTATCACCAAAACTAACTTAAATGGAACTTGATCTTTTACTCTGTCAATGTTGCCTCTCGAGACTCTTCTGTTAGAGGTCCCTCTGTCATTGTGGTCTCTCAAGGTAATGCATAAGGATGGAATGCACAGGGAGGCAAGAAGTTTTGGAAGAACCGTGGTGGTGGCAGAACCAATTCACGGATCAATGATGGCCGTTCTTCACATGGAAATCACAAGGAATGTCATATTTGCCAAATTTGTAGCAAGATGGGACATATGGCGTTGCGCTGCTACAACCGGTTCAATCACGGTTACCAGGACGAGTGAACTACAGCAACATACACTGTGGATACCAATTGGTATGCAGATCCCGACACTACCGATCATATCACTTCGAAACTGGATAAACCCAGCATCATGAAAAGCTATCATGGTAATGATCAAATTCATGCTGCAAACGGGTCAGGTGTAAGTATAATTCATATTGGTCATTCATAGATTCTAACATTGTAACAACCCTTGCATCTTAAAAATATTTTGCATGCTCCAAAATCTAGTTGAAATCTTCTTTATGTTCAGAAAATAGCTTCTGACAATCGTATCTTCTTTGAATTCTATCCTGATTTTTTCCTCATCAAGGACCTAGCCACGAAGGGCATTCTACTTAAAGGCACACACAAGGGGGGCCTCTACCAGATTCCATCCAGTCCCAAAATCGGTCCAGTTGTCAAGCATGTTAGCAATGTCGCCATTCTTTCGTCTGAAGATTAGCATTCCAGACTCGATCATCCTTCGTTTGCTACTGTTCAACGAGTTGTGAAGTCCAATAATTTATTGTGCTCTTCTAAGTACAACAATCATGTATGTGATGCTTGTATGCAGGTGAAGAGTCATCAATTACCTTTTTGTTTGTCTAGTAATGTGTCTAGTGCTCCTCTTGAGCTCATTTGTTCAAATGTCTAGGGACCCGCTTGAACTTTTGCAAGGAGTTTCAAATATTATATTAGCTTCACCAATAATTTCAGTAAATATACTTGGGTTTATTTGTTGAAAAGTAAAGCTGATGTTTTTAAGGCCTTCTTACAATTTCAATCTCATGTTGAGCGTATTCTTGACAAGAAAATCTTGTGTATTCAGACTGATTGGGGAGGGGAGTATCAAAAACTCCATTCCTTCTTTACACAACTTGGCATCTCACATAGGGTCTCCTACCCTCACGCACATCAACAAAACGAAACAGCTGAACGAAAGCACCGACATATCATGGAGACTGGTCTTGCACTTTTAGCACATTCTTATGTTCCTCTTCATTTTTGGATGATGCTTTTCTATTTGCTTGTTTCTTAATAAATCATCTTCCTAGCTGAGTCATCAATATTGACACCCCTCTTGAATGTTTGTTTGGAACATGACCAGATTACACCTTTGTGCGGGTTTTTGATTGTGCTTGTTGGCTGCATCTCCGAGCATACAATACCCATAAACTTGATTTTCGGTCTCAGAGGTGTGTGTTCCTTGGATATAGTAACATGCACAAGGGATACAAATGCCTGAATCCTTCTACTGGTCGAGTTTATGTTTCTCATTGTTGTAGTTACAGACCAAACAGAGAGAGATGTGGTAGTGGAGAGTTGGGAGAAAGTGATGACCTCTGCCCTCCCTCCTAGCCTTCCCTTGGTATATATATTCATATGGGCTGTGCTTTTACAATTGTGCCCTTACATCGGTACCTCCCTGTCAGGGGTATTTAAGCCATTACAAATGTCCCATTTTGGGCCCTATAACCTTCTAACAGGCCTGCTGGGTTTAGGTGGGGGCCACCCCTACAACATGAGCCTCTCATGGTGAAGGGCTTCACAGGGCCGAAGCCATTTGCCGAGTCCTTTGGCCCCCTCCGTCCCTGCGGCCTGTGAACTTCTCCGAACTTGCGGAACCTTGGTGTGCAGCGGGTCCCGGGGTCTGAGGCCGAAGCCGATGCCTGGATTGGCAGCTGAGGTAGACGCGCGAGCGCTCCGTCCCGAGCTGGCGCCTAATCGAAGTAGACGCGCGAGCACTCCGTCCCCTACCCACCGAACGGGTGGCAGTGAAGCTGGCGCCTGGTCAAAGTAGACGCTCGAGTGCGCTCCGTCCCCTACCCGCCGAATAGGTGGCAGCGGAGCTGGCGCCTGGTCGAAGTAGGCGCGCGCGCACTCCGTCCCCTTCCCTTCGAATGGGTGGCAGCGGAGCTGGCGCCTAGTCGAAGTAGACGCGCGAGCGCTCCGTCCCCTTCCCTTCGAATGGGTGGCAGCGGAGCTGGCGCCTAGTCGAAGTAGACGCGCGAGCGCTCCGTCCCCTACCCTCCGAACGGGTGGCAGCGGAGCTGGCGCCTGGTCAAAGTAGGCGCGCGCGCGCTCCGTTTCCTTCCCTTCGAATGGGTGGCAGCGGAGCTAGCGCCTGGTCGAAGTAGACGCGCGAGCACTCCGTCCCCTACCCTCCGGACGGGTGGCAGCGGAGCTGCCGCCTGGTCGAAGTAGGCGCGCGCGCGCTCCGTCCCCTACCCTTCGAACGGGTGGCAGCGGAGCTGGCGCCTGGTCGAAGTAGGCGCGCGCGCGCTCCGTCCTCTTCCCTTCGAATGGGTGGCAGCGGAGCTGACGCCTGGTCAAAGTAGGCGCGCGCGCGCTCCGTCCCCTTCCCTTCGAATGGGTGGCAGCGGAGCTGGCGCCTCGTCGAAGTAGATGCGCGAGCGCTCCGTCCCCTTCCCTTCGAATGGGTGGCAGCGGAGCTGGCGCCTAATCGAAGTAGGCGCGCGCGCTCCGTCCCCTACCCTTCGAACGGGTGGCAGCGGAGCTGGCGCCTGGTCGAAGTAGGCGCGCACGCGCTCCGTCCCCTACCCTTCGCACGGGTGGCAGCGGAGCTGGCGCCTGGTCGAGGTAGGCGCGCACGCGCTCCGTCCCCTACCCTTCGCACGGGTGGCAGCGGAGCTGGCGCCTGGTCGAGGTAGGCGCGCGCGCTCCGTCCCCTAGGCGCGCGCGCGCTCCGTCCACTACCCTTCGAACGGGTTGCAGCGGAGCTGGCGCCTGGTCCAAGTAGGCGCGCGCGCTCCGTCCCTTTCCCTTCGAATGGGTGGCAGCGGAGCTGGCGCCTCGTCGAAGTAGGTGCGCGCGCTCCGTCCCCTTCCCTTCGAATGGGTGGCAGCGGAGCTGGCGCCTAGTCGAAGTAGACGCGCGAGCGCTCCGTCCCCTACCCTTCGCACGGGTGGCAGCGGAGCTGGCGCCTGGCCGAAGTAGGCGCGCGCGCGCTCCGTCCCCTACCCTTCGAACGGGTGGCAGCGGAACTGGCGCCTGGTCGAAGTAGGCGCGCGCGTGCTCCATGCCCTTCCCTTCGAATGGGTGGCAGCGGAGCTGGCGCCTGGTCAAAGTAGGCGCGCTCCGTCCCCTTCCCTTCGAATGGGTGGTAGCGGAGCTGGCGCCTAGTCGAAGTAGACGCGTGAGCATCGAAGCCGAAGCCGGGACTGGAGACTGTCGCGGTAGAGGCTCAACGGTGTAGTCTGAGTTGAAACTTCGCAAAGCGGACACCGTTGCGCCTGCGGTGATTGCAACCTCACGATCCGGTAATGCGCTGTAATGGTTCCTGGAATTGCGCCGGCCCCTGGCTTGCCAGGGCTAGGTTGTCATACCGTGCGACTCGTCCTGGCGTGTGTGGGGCACGCGGTGGCTTGTAACTGGTGCGCGGTGGGATGTGAGTGGTTGCGTGATCGCGGCTGCTCGCCTCTTCTCTAGGGAAGGGGGACACGAGGCGGGCGAGGAATGGCGCGTCATGCGGCGTTTAGCCATATTCCGTCGCCCCGTCACTGCCGGCTGTCCTGCTATGCTTCGAACCTGTTATGATCCCACGGTCTGGTAGTGCGCTTTTAATGGCGGCTGGAATCGTGCCGACGCCTGGCCTGTCAGAGGGCAGGCTGTCGCGTCATGCAGGCTGCCTTCCCGTGGGTGGGGCACGCGGCGGAACTTATTCCTGCCACGGGCTTCGACCCCTCGGCCAAGGCTGTGACCCGCTATCTGGCCTTTGCGTGAAGGGGCCATCTTCCGGGTGCGGTCCTGGCCCGAGCACCGGAAGCTGCCTTACTGCGTGCGAAGGTCGGGCCAAAGACTGGGGGTATTCCTGCTGGGGCAGAGGCTCCGTCTTAGAGACGCGCGTCGGGTCGTGTGCCCCAGTTATTTTGTGCGGGGGTTGCCACGCAGCGGGAGGCCACTGGAGCGTCGTGCACTGACGGTCCTCACTGCTGTGGCCGCGTCTGGCACGTACCGTCACGACGCTTCGTCCTCGGTTATGGGGAATCGTGCGGAGGCGGACCTTCGCACTACGACCTGTTTAAAGTCCGTAGATTGGCGCGTGCGGAGGCGGACCACCGCACTACGACTTTAGACTGGCGCGTGCGGAGGCACGCTCCGTCCCCCTACCCTCCAAAGTGGGGGTAGCCTCTGGTGTACCTCGTACTCCGCATGCGCACCCTCGCTGGGGCCAGCCTCTGGCGCGCTACGCTGCTACTTCTTGAAGCTCTCGGAATTGGGTTTCCATAGCGCGCCTTGCGTACATCTCCCATGGTGCGCGAAGATGAGCCTCGACGCTCTGAGGGGGTGCGCGATTGACAGCCGCGCAAGGTTCGCGCCGCGTTTGTGTTTTGCCGAGCGCGCAGGGACAGCATCCATGTCTTATTTATACTCCGGGGAGTATGCGCAAGGACGACGTCCATGGCATGCGCGGAATTCGTGTCTTGTTTATACTCCGTAGAGTGCGCAGGGAGAACATCCGCGTCTTATTTATACTCCGTAGAGTGCGTGCAGAGGCGTCCCCCCACACATCTTTATTTATACTCATGCCCGTGTCTTCGACGGAGAGTGCACACGCAAACGTGCATCTTCGTTTATACTCATACCCGTGTCTTTGACGGAAAGTGCACACGCGAACGTGCATCTTCGGTTTATACTCATACCCGTGTCTTTGACGGAGAGTGCACACACGAACGTGTGTCTCTGGATTATACTCATACCCGTGTCTTTGACGGAGAGTGCACACGCGAACGTGCGTCTTTGGTTTATACTCATACCCGTACCCCTGGCTACGGAGAGTGCACACACATACGTGCGTCTTTGGTTTATACTCATACCCGTGTCTTTGACGGAGAGTGCACACGCGAGCGTGCGTCTTTGGTTTATACTCATACCCGTGTCTTTGACGGAGAGTGCACACGCGAACGTGCGTCTTTGGTTTATACTCATACCCGTAGCTTTGACGGAGAGTGCACACGCGTACGTGCGTCTTTGGTTTATACTCATACCCGTGTCTTTGATGGAGAGTGCACACGCGTACGTGCGTCTTTGGTTTATACTCATACCCGTGTCTTTGACGGAGAGTGCACACGCAAACGTGCGTCTTTGGTTTATACTTATACCCGTATCTTTGACGAAGAGTGCACACGCGTACGTGCGTCTTTGTTTATGCTCCGGGAGCACGCACGTAGGCGAGGCCTCCGCGCGCTCTCGCCGCGTATTTTTGCACAATGATAAGAGGTTGGCGACAAACGGAACTCTATTACATTCCCGTTTGCGTGGGTGAGCGATTACATAGGGCGGAGGTACTAACCACTTGTCTTTGGCGCGGCCGGAGCCTCTAGTAGTTGCACTATCTGTAGGGCTTGCCGAGCCGTCCCCGGATGACGCCGTGGGTCCCCGCGCTGCGATGCCGATTCTAAGCGTGCCGTTGAGCGTCGCGACGGGGATATCTGGTGCCGTGCTCGATGCGCCGGGCCATATCCTGGTCGCCACGGACGGTAATGATGGCCCGCGGCCCCGGGAGCTTCATGCATAAATAGCCGTGATGTGGCACTGCTCCGAAGGAGTTGAGGATTGGGCGCCCAGTATGATATTGTAGGGGTATAGGAGATCGACGACATCGAATGTGGCATCTTCGACCCTTTCATTGTCGTCCTGGCCGAAGGAGACCTGAAGGCATATTTGGCCGAGCGCGCGTAGAGGTTGTCCTCCGAAGTCTTGCAGCGGGATTCCCGATGGGCCGAGGCGGCTTCGGGGGATCCCTATCTGGTCGAAGGCTGCCGCGAACAGAATGTTCGCGGAGCTTCCACCGTCAACTAGGGCACGTCCCACGTCGCATCCCGCTATAATGACCCGGACGACCAGGGGGTCCTGGTGAGGAAGTTCCACGCCTTGGGCATCGGCGTGTGTGAACGTGACCTCGTGATGTGCCCAGTCCGGCGGTGTCTGCGCTGGGTACGCCGCTACGTGGTGTAGCCTCCGGACGTAGGCCTTCCGCTGCCGTGCCGAGGCGAACTCCAGCGAGGAGCCTCCGGGGATGACATTGATAACCCTGTGGGGGGCTGCCTCCGGAGCCTGCAGCTGCAGGAGGCCCTCCCGAGGCTGCTGCACATGGGCCTGAATTCGCAGAGGGCCCTCATGGGGCTGCGTCCCTTGTGCCTGGATGTGCATGGGGGCTTCGTATGGGTGCTGGACGTGGGCCACCATAGGCGGGCGTGCCTCTAGGTTCCTATCCCTGGCGACGCTTTGGCGGAGCGCCGCGATGGAGGTGCACGCGCGCGTGCCGTGGGTGCCGCGACCGTGGACTTCGCACCACAGCCCATGGTGCTGGTCATCGTAATCTCCACGGCCTCTATCATCGCGGCCCCGCCCACGGCCGCGTCCCCGGCCTCGGCGCCCCCGACTGCCATGACCAGCGGAAGCGTTTTCTTCGGAGCCGCCTTCGATGTCGAAGACATACCGGCCTCGCCGCGACTTCTACTGGCCGCGCTTGGGCCTATCGGACGGCTCCTTGTGCGGGGCGTCCTTGCGCTCGGGCGCGTCCTTGGATGACTCCTGCTTGCGTTTTCCCTTCGAATAACCGTCCTTCGGCGGATCTTCGGTTTTCGCCGAGCCATCGGCCTGGTTGGTGTCGGAGTCATCACCTTGTCTTCGCCGTGCATCCTCTTCCGCCCTGGCGTATTCCTCCATTTTATCGAAGAGCTTCGTCACTGTCTTGATTGGCTTCCGCGCGTTGTACTCGGCCATCGGGCCCGGGCGAAGGCCCTGTATGGCTGCATTGACAACGATGTTTTCGTTAACGTCTTTGACTTGACAGCGTATCTTCGCGAAGCGTTTGAAGTAGTCCCGGAGCTTCTCCGAGGGTTTCTGCTTCACGGCGAAGAGCTGGTCCGCGTCGACCCGCTCAACATAGTTTCCTTGAAAGTTGTTGTGAAGGCGGTCACGGATCTGCTCCCACGCGTAGATGGAGTTTGGCTTTATGGTAAAAAATCAGGAAAGCGCCACTCCTTGCAACGCGAGGGGGAGTCCCTTCGCCTTTGTGGTGTCGTCTCCACCCGCGGCCTCGATTGCGGTTTCGTACACGCGCACGAACTCGCGGGGGGCCGTATCGCCTTTGTATGGCTCGATGACACTGGGGAATTTGAAGTCTTCGGGCCACGCCGCCTGCTGTAGTCCTGCCGAAAGCGGGGACTCTGGATCGACGCGTCGCAGCGGCACGCGGCTGGATGTGGGGGCGTCGCGGCTGTCTGCCCTTTCCGGCGTGGGCTCTTGTGCGACCACTGGTGCTGCCTGCTGGCTCCGAGCCTCTTGCATGTCTCGGACAGCCCCGCGAAGATCCCCTAGCTCCCGCTGGAACGCGTTGAGGGCCGCCAGCAGGGCGCTTTCCACCGCTGGTGCGGGCGGGGCCGCCGGCACGCCCAGCGAACGGGTCGGCACGGGTACGATCGCCTCGCGAGCTCCCGAGCTGTCGGTTGCTCCATTGTGGCTATCTCCAACCGCTCGGTCCGCGCTACCGGCGAGCGTTGCGGCGAGGGTGGCGGGGTTGGTCGCTGTCGCGTTGGCGGGGTTGGTCGTTGTAGCGGCGGTGGCGGGGTTGGTCGTCGCAGCGTCAGTGGCGGGGTCAGTCGTCGCAGCGCCAGTGACGGGGTTGGTCGTCGCAGTGCGAGCGTCGACGTTCGCGACCACCGCGCCCGCGCCGTCACCCGCGCCCGCGACAGCCGATGCCGAAGCCCTGGTACCCACGCGACGCTCCGACCCAGCCGCCTTCTTTCCCTTCGCCGCCGTCGACGAAGCTTTTGTCGGTGCCATCCTTCTTCGGATTTCAGGCTTGCTCCTGTCCTCCCCACGGACAGCACCAACTGTTGTGGTTACAGACCAAACAGAGAGAGATGTGGTAGTGGAGAGTTGGGAGAAAGTGATGACCTCTGCCCTCCCTCCTAGCCTTCCCTTGGTATATATATTCATATGGGCTGTGCTTTTACAATTGTGCCCTTACATCGGTACCTCCCTGTCAGGGGTATTTAAACCCTTACATATGTCCCATTTTGGGCCCTATAACCTTCTAACAGGCCTGCTGGGTTTAGGTGGGGGCCACCCCTACAACACTCATGATGTCACTTTTGATGAGAAGGTATTTCCTTTTGCTCTCAACACGAAAAATTCAGTTACTCCCAGACCAACTTCATCCTTGGCACTTCTATTGCCATCGGCACCAACTTCCTTGTCGTTTTCATATTCTGTTGTTCTTTTATCTCCTACAGATTCTTCTCCATCTAACCCTTTGAATGATCCATATGAGCATATTCATATACCACCTATGTGTACTGATCTTGGTATTGTAGGACCTTCAATGACTGTAAGTGATTTGGCAAGACAGGCAACAATACCGACAAATTCAGTTCTAGTACAAAGTGGTGATACTAGTGCGGGTGCTATAGACTTGGTTGGTGCAGTGGCTAGTGATGCTGCCATTGAGTTTTGTTGCTGTGCCAACCAATGTACATCCCATAATCACACGCCTGTGGAATCACATCTGGCAGCCAAAGCAATATGCTGACGGCATGGTGATTTATTCCACTGGACGGCAAGGGTGTCAAGCTATGATCTGCAACAGCAGTTTGTCGGTGTCCCTGAAGAACCTACCAGCCATGAAGAAACTCAAGCTTATCCACAATGGAAACAGGCCATGGATGCTGAGTTTGATACACTTCTTAAGAATCAAACATGGCGTCTTGTCCTACCAAAACATGGTGCAAATGTTATTGATTGCCGTTTGGTGTTCAAAGTGAAGAAGGTGGATGGTACGGTAGAGAGATTCAAGGCATGATTGGTGGCTAAATGCTTTAAGCAACGGTATGGTCTCATCTATGATGACACGTTTAGTCCTGTTGTTAAACCTACTACAGTCTGTTTAGTACTATCAATTGCTGTCTCAAAAGGATGGAGCCTTTGGCAATTGGATATTCAAAATGCCTTTTTACATGGTTACTGTGAAGAAGAGGTGTATATGAAGCAAGTGCCCGATTATAAGAATAAGCACTATCCTCATCATGTTTGTCGCTTGGACAAAGCCTTATATGGCTTAAAACAAGCACTACGAGCTTGATTCTCTAGGTTTAGTTCGAAGCTTTAAGCACTAGGATTTGTGCCTTCTAAAACTGATGTGTCTTTGCTTATATATGGTAACAAGGGAGCCACCATTTATATACTCATTTATGTTGATGACATTATTGTTGTCAACTCTTCCAATGCTACAGTTGAGATTCTACTGAGTCAGATCCAAGAAAACTTTGCTGTGAAAGATCTTGGTGCCTTGAATTTCTTCCTGGGTATTGAAGTATAGCGAATGGAAGGTGGACTCATTCTGTCACAATGCAAATACATTGCAGAGCTCCTACAACCAGTAGGCATGTCATATTGCAAGGGGGTTTCCACTCCTATGTCCTCCTCTGATCGACTTTCTAAAGCAGATGGGGAACCCTTGATAGATAATGATGGTACAAAGTACCAAAGTATTGTTGGTGCTTTGCAGTATCTTACTCTCGATTGGCCGGATATTTCCTTCTCAGTCAACAAGGCATGTCAGTTCCTTTCTGCACCAACAAGTTCACACTGGATGGCGGTCAAACGAATCCTTTGGTATCTCAAACTTACTATGGCCACCGGGTTGATGATTCACAAGTCAGATTCCACCTGGATTAGTGCTTTTTCTAACACTGATTGGGCCAGGTGTCCTAATGATCAGTGATCAACCGAGGGATACGCAATGCTCTTTGGCTGTAATTTAATCGCATGGAGCTCTTGGAAGCAAAATGTTGTGTCAAGGTCTAGTACAGAGGCTGAATACAAGGCATTGGCAAATGCCACAGCCAAAGTAATCTGGGTACAGTCACTACTTCAGGAGCTTGGCATTTTTCAGACCAGACCACTGAGTCTTTGGTGCGATAACTTGGGAGCCACCTATCTTTCAACCAATCCGATGTTTCATTCACGCACAAAACATATCGAGGTGGATTTCCATTTTGTCAGACAAAGGGTGGCGTAGAAGTTGCTAGATATTTGGTTTATCTCCTCTCAAGACCAACTAGCAGATATTTTCACAAAGTCCTTGGCGGTTCGACCATTTACAAAACTCAAGAGCAACCTCAACCTTGGTTACATATTGTCAGGTTTAGGTTGTAGAGAGCCTTGCTGAAATGTTCAAAGTTTGGCAGCTCCTGGCATGACTATGCAATCTCATCCTCTCTCAGCTTGGCTGTGATTAAGGGAGGCTATTGGAATAGCAATTAAGATCACGTTGTGTATGCAAATATGTATTTTAGACTATGTTTGTTTTCCGTATTAGCAGATAAGTGTTATCTTGTATTCAACTAAATTTGTAGTCGTGTAGCGCACTGCTGTATTATTCACCGTCTGGCAATACAAAAGGGAAAACTGAGGCTACCCGATTTGGTGCCCATAAACCTTGAATTACAATCTTGCTTTGAATTCCTTTAGTCATTAATTATCAAAACTATTTTTAGAGGTCTAGATGCTTCACACATGGCACAGAAGCCCTAGGCGGTGAGGACAGTCATCTGGTGATGCCACGAGTTGGTGCAAAGGCGACAAAACCGTCATCTCATCCTTGTCTCTAGTCAGTGAGCTCTGGGAAGAATTTTGCTTGAAAACCTGGTGAAACTTGAAGAGTGGTTTTGAAACTTCTTTGAAACTTGATGTTTGATTTGAATCTTGCCTAGAACTTTTTTATAAATTGATTTTTTTCAAAACTCGTGTGAAACTCCTCCAAACTCTATGAAACTCCTTGAAATTTTACTGAGACTTCTTCAAAACTTGCCTGGAACTCTAAAACTTAGTCGAATTTGTCGAAACTTACATTTTAGAGGCCAAAAACCACATGAAACTTACATTTTTAAACTAAAATCGCATGAAACTTGTGTTTTTCAACCTGAATCGCTTGAAGCTCACATGAATCGTTAGCTCTGAAAGCTGAAATTTTAATGGAACTTATATTTTGGAACTTGAAAGCATTGGAAACTCACATGAAACGTAAATGCTAATGTTCAAACTCGGATGAAATTTGCTGAAACCTACCAAGCTAAAACTTAAAATTTCTATGTAACTTAAACCTTGTGAAATTTTTATGCAACTAAAACTTAACGAAACTCCATAAAATTACTATACCTTAGAATGCATTCCAATAATATAGCATGAACTAGCAGCTTCTTTTTCGATTTTGGCGGATAATAATGGGTGGCCTGTGACTACATGCTCACGCAAATTTGGCTCCACCACAAATTATTGGCACTGCCCATCCATTAATTGTCTTTCTTCGCTTTTAAAATTCCATTAAAAAATTCGTAAGCGCGAAACTACACATTTTTTTTGCGTCTACAAGCTCTTTTCGTTTCCGTAATGCACCACTAGTAGTTTTTTATATGTACGGTATATGGCACTTCTGTGCAAGTCAACACCAATATACCACGTGTACCGGTACAGTTACGGCAGTAGTTGTGTGTGGTTACAGCCCCGCCCGTTTCAGCTTCAGCTTCTGGTTTCTGGTGGTGATCGGTTCGGCTGAAAGCCTCATGGCTTATGGCTGAAAACACTGTAGCTGGCTGAAAAGAGCACTGTAGCTGACAGATGCTTATTTACCATAATTAAATTTAAAAAATTTAAAAATAGAAAAAACATATTAGCCCATCACATATAATGTAAACAAATACGAGGAAAAAAAGAACCGGTAAAAAACTCAAAAAAAGCCAAAAGTTCAGAAAAAGACGAAATTTATGAATAGTGCAAAAATAAGCTGAAGCCATATTGATCAGGGCCTCTGACTAATTTTTTACTATTCATAAATTTCGTCTTTTTCTGAACTTTTGGCTTTTTTTGAGCTTTTTTACCGGTTCTTTTTTTTCCTGTATTCGTTTGTGTTGTCCGTGATGAGCTAGCATATTTTTCTATTTTTAAATTTTTTTTAAATTTAATTATGCCAAATAAGTCACCTTTATCTACAGTAAAATTTCAGCCGCTACAGTATAATTTCAGCCATAAACCACAGCTTTTCAGCCCAACCGAGCAGGGTAATGATCATGGCATCAGTCGCACAACTAGTAGATTGCAAATTCATTGCAACCCATATGTTGGTATTCTCATTGTTATCGTGGTTTTTTTAAAGAAATATTGTTGGCGTATTCAATTGTCGCGAATGACAAGATTGTAAAAAATGTAGACGTACGTCTCGTAAAAAATGTAGACGTAGGTACTCTCGCTATTCTTTTTTATTTGGTGTTTTTTATTTTTTACGATCTTCGAGATACGACTTTGATCATTACTTTTTATAATTTTACACTAAGATATACTGATAAAATTGTAATATTATGAAAGTATTTTTAATGATAAATCTAATAATATAATTTTTATATAGCTAAACTAGATAGTTTTAAATGTATTTGTGGTCAAACTTTAGAAAATTTGATGACACAGATTCTAAGAAATTAAGTAAAAAAAGAATGGATGAAGTATAAAATTTCACCCTCAAGAGGTATACTCTGCAGCAGGAATAAATTTATGAAGTTTAAGGCTCAGACCAGTCATCTCAGAAAACCGAAATGACCTGCAGGATCTTGTTATCTCCTTGGCAGCAAAGCTCTGATCAATACATTCAATCATTCATGACATCGGATTCACGTTTGTGTCGTGACACACTTCCTGTTTAACGAGGCGTATTTTGACTTTCCAACACGTCAACGTCTTTTTGCTGAGGAAGCGCCCTCCTGTTACCCGTGTCGCGCATAGTAGACGCTACTTCGTGGCGAGATGCGCTTCCCCCCTCAACCCAACCCCCATCCTCTCGTGTGACGATCGTCTCCGACGTGGAACTCCACCGCTTCCTCCTCACCGATCAATCGTTCCAAAGATGTGCTCCTGCGCGCGCCTCCCGCACCCACCCTTCAAACCCGCACCTGCGCCCACTCCGAACCCAAGCCCAAAGCCCGCTTCCCCGCGTGGCCCAACCCCACTCCGCTGCGCCCTCGTCGCGCGCGCGGCCGCGCGGGACGGCGCGCCGCCGTCCAGCTTCGACTTGCTCGCGCTGAAGCGGGAGCTCGAGGAGGAGGAGGAGGAGGAGGAGGCGGTTGTAGCTGTGGAGGCGGAGGAGGGAGGAGGAGACGGGGTTGTTAGCGAGGACGATGGCGAGAGGGAGGCGAAGAGGAGTGATGGCAGGAGGAGGAGGAGGCAGATGGCGAGGCGGTCGGGGTTGCTCACGAAGCAGGTGATCAGCGTCCGCTCGGCGCGGAGCCTCGGGTTCGTCTCGCAGCTCTGGGTCGACGCCGCGTCGGTACGGGCTACTGCTCCCTGCACTTGTTTTCGTTTGGGCAAATGTATTTGCTGTGACTCTGGGCCGTTCATGAGTGGCGATTACGGTTTACATTTCAAAACACTGTGTCGATTTAGTTGTTTCCAGTCGAGTGTGTTTGTCCAATCGGAACATCGACGCAAAACAATGTCTCACTCTCGGCCCTCACAAATTGCAAACACTAATTTGTTTCAACCGAATTGGAGTCATCGTGTGTGAATGGCGGGATCTACAATCACGAGGCAATGTGCTATTGTGCCTAGCCGAGACAAATTTGATACTGTTTGGATTGGTCTAAAATCTTTAGCGTAATATGTTAATGATCTAGTGCAATTGGTGAAGTTCTGTTTAATTTCCGCGGATTAGTGCACATTTGCTAGCTGCTAGTCTGCTAAGCGGATTTTTATAGTGCAGCAGTTGGATTTCTCTTTCATATATCGGATCAACTAGCAGCTCAGGGGGTGCTAAGGAGTTCAAAGGGCCCAATTAGTACTACACCTAGAGAACCCTAAACAGTTCTGCTTGCTAATGGAATTGAACAGGAAATAGGTAGAAATATAAGATCAATGGTTGAATAGAAATGTTGCAAACAATATACATCTTATTGCAAATTCTAATGTGGACTTCAGCAATAGACAATAGTAGTTTCCTCGTGGATCAGTCCCAGCACTGGGAAGGGGGGCTAGGTTGGCCTTGGCCGACTTTGCTAGGTTGTGAGGATGCAAGAAATGGACAGCACCAGTTTGGGGGGATGGTGTTAGGAAGGAGGGGTTTAGGTTCAGGTTTTGTCCTAGTGTGTCTTACAAGGCTTCACCATTCGGGCTTGTTTGGATGGGTGGGGATTAGGCCCAATACCTTCGGTTTGATTGGGAAACTGAACTAAAATCCCTTCATACACGAAGGGATTGAGTAATCCCTATGTATCCAAACAAGGCTGAATTTGTCAGTTTCTAATAGACCATTTTTTCGACCTAAAATGATATTTCACACCCCAGCTAAGCCAGGTTAGTCTAAGGTCCCTAAGACCAGAATTTTGCGTTATTAAAAGAAAATCCCCAGTTTACCATAGAAACTGGAAGCAGTGGGGTTTTTTATTCACGACTTACAGACCCAGTGAACACGAGAATCTTGATTCCAATTAACACTTAGAAAGAAAAATAACTTTATGACAGAGCAAAGATGGTGATAAAAAATAACACCAAAATTCGCACCAGCCCTACAACCTCTTCAGCTCAACACACCTCAGTCAGTGAAGCTTCAGCCTGCTTATCCGTCAGCATCAATCATCAATGTTAACTGAATTTTCTGGCTCGCTACCTCCTAGAGCTGGCTTCCAATAGCCCTTAGCTTATGATTTGCACCTGTATTAGAGAAATAAGCCCACCAGTAGTTGAAGTAACTTGTCAAGTATATTATTTGGTGTTGGTGAATATTATTGGATGTCATGTTATTTCTCCAAGTCCAAACAACCCATAATAACGCTGCAATGACATCCCCAACCTTGTGGGTCTAGTTTACAATCATAGATCAAATCTGGTAGAGAATCCACCTTACTGTCATAGACCTCACTTGACCTTCCTCTTCTTTTTTTTTTTTGAGCTAGTTCTTAGGATTAGCTTGTTTAAAGAAAACATTTTCCTAGCAGCAGTCATGCAATCGTCATAGTTGAACCTGCTTTTATGCTGAGTCAGACGTTATCATGTATGACAAATTGACAATGCTACTTAGAAATTATTAAATTTCCTGGTAATAGTGATTTTAAGACCAATACCACCTTTTCTTGATTTTGTTCTCTTTCATTTTTCTCCAGTGGGTTGTTGCATTGGTTGAAGTGAGGCCAAGCTTGCTTTCAGGAGAACCCGAGAAATTCCTTTTTGAGGACATATATCAGGTGGAATACTTGAGAATGCTCAATTTCTTTTCCAATGTACCTTTATTCTTGTTATCCACCTAAACGTAATGAAGTATATATTCTTATCAATAGTGCATCAGAAACTTAGTGATATGCAAGGTACTAATTCCTTTTGTAGGTTGGAGATGTTGTGCTTGTTGAGGATGAATCTGTGGTTGAGAACGAATTTAAGCTAGCTGGACTGCACAGCTTGGTATGTTACCTTTCTAAATTCGAACAAGGGTTCATGTTTCTGATTTTAATTATATATATTTTTTGCTAGGACATCAGCATTAAATATATACTATTAGCTAAACTGTACGCAACGGTATCTTTCTTGTATAAAATGTTCTTCACTAAAGGGAATTATTCTTCTTTCATACTTTTTGAAATCCCTCTTAGTGTAGTCTTCTCTCTCAGAGAACAGTACATTGGTCTCAAGTTCTTGGCAACATCAGAATTGAGAAGTCCTAACATTCTTTGTTATTTACCATACTGCCAATATTGCCTTTTAGGTTGGCTACAATGTTGTAACTTCCAGGCGGCGCAATGTCGGTAAGGTGAGTCTATGTGGTCTTTAAGAGAGGTAATCTGCGTAAATTTCATTTCCTATTTGCATTTGAAGAGCCTACTTAAGTTTGATGTTTTTAAGCTGCCTTATTTTATTCTTTAGGTGCGTGGCTTCACCTTTGACATTAACTCGGGTGCTATGGAGTCTCTTGAGTTTGACTCATTTGGGCTTTCTATTGTCCCTGCTAGTCTGGTAATTTGACTGCAAACCTACTTGTCATCTTACATATTAGCCTGTTAAATCTTCTGCTGTCGTCTCAGTATACTACTTACTTCCCTTCCAGGTAAGTACGTACTGTTTATTTGTCGAAGATGTGCTTGATATAGTTTCTGATACAATCGTGGTGCATGAAGATGCAATCTCTCGGGTGCAAAGGTTGACGCAGGTCCGCATTACTCACTGCTTCTGATACAACCATTCAACTTAAAATTGCTGATAACATGGAAATGAAATCTCAGATGAACAAAATAACCTTATTGAGTGAAAACACTCTTTAACTGAATGTTAGGGCATTTGGGGCACTCAAAATATCCGTGGACCTGGAGATCAGATGGATGAGTACAGTAGGTATGGAAGGAGAAAAGCTTGGCCTGTTAAGAGACGGAATGGCGAGGGAAAGTCCAGCGGCCGAAAGCCCCATAGGAAAATGAGGGATCTGGAGGATGACTGGGAACTACCAATGGACTATTGACACAATGTTCGATTGATGGTTTCATGCTCGGAGAAAATTTCCCCCGCTGTTCCAGTTAGTGCTTTGTATGCGCCACAATAGGATACGCCATGGCTGTACATACCGGAGGATGACGAAAGGGAAGAGTTGGCCATCTCTCGCTCGCTTTTGCCTGGTGGGTTAGTGAAAAGTGAATATGTCTACCGACTTCCGACGACCTAGCTCTGGCACCAAATAATTCATTTGTGGGGAGCGACTAGCATAGGGCCCTGGTGAATTCATTTGTCATGTAATGATGGATTCCCTTTTGACCTTCACTGACACTGAATGTACGTGTAATCATCAGTGATGTACTACTGGACTACTAGTTAAGCACTATAGCTCCAGTCAGAAAGCCTTTAGTTTCTAAAAGTGAGGTTTTGACTACTTCAACTACTAGTTTATCTCGCCTTTCTTTCTGTTGCCTGCTCCTTGAACTGGTGAGGGCCTGAAAGCCCATCGCCCATGCGGACCCTGCCTGCCGTCGACCGACGCACGTGTAGGGTGTTGCGCGTGACGGTCGACCTCAACCGGAGCCCCACATCTTTAGTCCAGCGACCAACCAGCTGATGGACGTCTTATCAACGTCCTTATGAGTTATGGCAAGTACTTTTTGGTTTGAATTGGGGGACTGATGGTTGATCGGTGAATGTATGCATGACAGCGTCGCCTCATTTATTGGCACCAGACTCTGCTGGCCCAAATTTATAACACTGACACTTGCCACAGCTCAGCCCGACGGTGTCCGTTCATCGCCGTTCAACAGTGCCGCTGAGGTAATCATGATCGAGCCCATGACTGAGCCAAGACAGTTGTCGCGGATCCATGAAATTGCAGTACCTGCATGCCGGTCGGCGCTAGCTGAGACCTCGTGTTTTTGCCGGTTCAGGTAAGGGGGTGAAGATATTAAATCGATTTAATATATTAGAGAGATTGGTTTTTTAAAAAAATACATAAAATTGAACTCTATTTAGATATTGATTTAAAGTATTAAATAATTCATATTAGTATTAAACAACTACATATGATAGAGTGTGGTTGAGATGATATTATTATTTTATGATTCTTTAATGTAACGTGGATCCTAATTATTAGTAGAATCATTTTAATATATTTGAGAAAAATGGAAATGACCTGAGCTGACCGCGAACTCAGTGTTGATGATCTGAGGTCTCAAGCTGAACCGAGGACGGGCTGTCGCGGATAAAAACATTCCATGCGATTTACTGCAAAGTTTGCAGGCGAAAAGCTCTGCATGGGGCGAGGGCGTCAGGCCCGGGTCTCCCCCTCTTTTAACATTTCACGCCCGCTTTTATGATTGTGCTCCATGAACTCCTCGCTCCCTTCCCAACCACAAACTGGTGATTATTTTTCTTGGCTCTAATCACGAGCTACAACCGCAATAGGCTCCATCCGTGCACCGTTCTTTTCCTTTTGTTGCATTTTCTGATTCCAATCTACTTAAATCCGATTGCTCGGAGAATTTAATCAGATTTTGCTCAAAAATATATTCGGTAATGTGAACTAGTCATTAGTTATAATTGGGTTCATTTTCATATCCATGATGACCTCTGTATCGACTCACATCATCGTGGTGTCTAAATATGTTTGTGTCAACTGGAGTCAGACATGGTGGTTACCCGAGTCGCTTCTGACTACAACTATTCACCGTTATCTTTTAAGACTCTATTTCGTCTCTGAGCGAGGTGTTGTTCCTATCTTTGAGTAGGTTACTGTTTCAGTTTCCAAGTAGGTCTCTGTTTCTATTGTCGACCAGGACTCTATTCCTTTCTCGTCTAGAACTCTTATTCACAGGGATTTTTATAATCCTATAAACCTCATGATAGATAACGCGTACAACACAAGTTATCTGTATATGTAATATGCTAAGAGTGTTCTGTAACTTCTTCTCTATATAGTAATTTCGCTGATTGTGTGTCCGTAGGTTTTTTCACAAGGATTATTTCAAGTTAAATTTTTGTCACGTGATCTGATTATTCTTTATTGTTTTTCATTTCTCATCGTGCATTTTATAACACCTTATGATATATTTAGAATTGGCAACATAAATTGGCCTTTTCACGTTAAATCTTTATCGCATGAACATGATTATTCTTCATTGTTTTTTATATTTCACCGTGCATTTTATAACACCTTTCGATATATTTAGAACTGGCAACATAAATGGGCCACTGCCATCATTGGGCAGCAGTAGCTGAGAGTGCTGGCTTCTATGTGAAGTCGCGTGTGTTCTGTCTTTTGCAGGACCTATTACTGACAAACAGAGGAAGAATAAAAGAATCAAGGATCACAAAAGGTACATAGGGCTCGATTCTATAGATGTTTTTTTTTTGTTGCGGCTGATGGATTATGGCTGTTGTTGATACCTTTTTGGTTCTAGCGTGAGTGTTTATATGAATGAATCGAATGTCGATAAACCATTTCAAAAATATGTTTAGATAAACCGTTTTAAAAAATAAAGAAATTGTTGTATTTACTGAAAAGAAAAGATAAGCAGTGTAGCCGGCCCTTTCATATGATACGAGTTGACCTACCCCTGGTTTCTCGTCAACCATGTCATAACATGACAATAGCATCCTTGTCGCGGATATTGCTACTGCTGTGCTGTGCTACTACGACCATTGCTACGGTTAGCCAAAATTGCGCCGCAAGTCACCACCAGGTCAAAATTCCGTGTGGTCAGCAGGCTCGCGCGGAGGCGGCACGCGTGGATCGACCCCACGCGGCGCCACGGCAGCATCCAGAAGGCCACACAGGCCCGGAGCGCCCGAGGATGACGTGGCGGCCGGGGAGGGACGCAGACCCCGACTCGGTCTCGCCTCGCCCGCGCCCACGGCCTACCTAACCCACCTCGCACAGGTTTGACCATGAACGCTCCTGTCCCGTGCTCTTTTACCTAGAACTGTTTTTTTTTCTGCCGTTATTAGTATACAGGCCGCGCTTCAAACAGTTTCTATTTCTAATTTATGAATTATGATTTTTCATCTTTTTCTATTTTTAGCCTTTTTACCTTTTCTTTTCCCCCTCTTATTCCTTTACATTGTCTATGTTGATGTAATGTTTTTTATTTTTTATATTTAACTACGCAGAATAAGTCAACAGCAACGGCAGTATGAATAAATCATAAGCTCCGGCTTATAAGCCACTTGTAGCTGAAAGTTTTTGTCCTTTAAAATAAGTGTTTATGCAATCGAACCGAATGTCAATAAACTAATAAGTCTCTTCAAAAAGTCTATTATGATAAATTGTTTCAAAAAAATGACAAAAAGACCGTTCTATAAACAAGATCGTCAGGATTGTGCCACAGATCGTAATATTGACTACAAGAATCTCAATATGGATTGGAATCGGATAGTATCACAGTGGGATCGCGATTCAACTCGTAAAATAGGTAGGATCGAGTAGGATCATGATCATGATAATAAACTATATTAGTATATAAAATTTGATATCAACTATTGCTAATTTAAATTACACTAGTTTAATTTGTTTTATTTTTGTTGTTTACATGTTGTTTTAAGGTAAAAAAAAGTATTATCTTTGACATATTAGACTTTTAGATTATTAATTTATTAAAAAATAATTAAATAACTTTCAAAAATCAAGATTAATTCAATATAATATGAATAAGTGTATTTAAATTATAAAATTAAATTAAAAAACTTTAAAAATTATACTGTAGGCTTGTATGTTTAAAAATATAATTTAATTTTTTATATAAAATATATATGCTTTTAAAAATATAATAGTAGCATGATTCGAAATCCGATACTACAATCGGATCGCGTCAGCAAGAAAAACAACGATGGTACCTACGATCGCGGGTCCTATCAAAACCTTGCCTATAATCCATCATTCTTGTCAAGACCCGAGAGCAGCTTCATCAATCTTGACAATTCTCCCCCCTCTCCCTCCTCCCTCCTCCCGCGTACAGGCCGCGCGCGCAAGGAAGTCTCCCCGCTTCCGGCTCCGTTCACACCGGTGATTGGGGCTCCGTTCACACCGGTGATTGGGGCATTTATGCTTCCTCACAGTCAACTCCTTCCCCGCTCCTCACCGCGCGAAGGGAGACTCGCTTTTATCATTTACTACTACTACTAGTAGTAGCGTTTGTTGCTTTGCCTGCCTAGCGGTGAATGCGGCCTAACTTCCAAGAACTGGGGTTGGAGTTGGGGAGAAAGAAACAAGGAGAAGAGGATGACCCGGGTGCAGATTGGGGCTGGAAGTGTAGGGGGAAAGAACGAGGGGGGAGCATCTAGGGGCTAGACTGCTGGAAGAGGAAGGAAAGGTGATGTCTTGGTTTCTTCCTCTTCTCTCTCTCTCGCTCTCTCTCTCTCCTTCCTTCAGCCTTCGGATCAGGTCCTGGTCTTTTCGTGTGGTGTGGCCACTTGCGGGTTTTTTTTTTCTCGTGGATTGCTTACAGCTTACTTCAGTCTGTAAATGGGAGTTCATACTGCAGAGTTCCTGTTCTGTTCTGTTCTGTTCTGTTCTCTTTCCTTTTTTCCCCCCTCTTTTGGTGGCTCCAATATTCTGTAAAACTAGGAGTGGAAGGCTTTGAGGTGTTCATAATGCTCAGTAAGTCGGTAGTCGATTACTTTGTTGTTTTTGCGTTGCAGGCTAGCTTGGTTTTTTTTAACAAGTGTTGTGTGTTAGTACCAACCAACCATCATGACAACGTTAGCAGTTCTAGTTGAACATTATTACGTCTTTGTTCAAGTAGATTAATTACTGGGGAATGATAGTTCTGGGAGAACTAGGTTCTTTGATGATCTGATGAACAGGACAAAGGGGTCAGAACAATCAGTAGCTTTTGTAGTGTAAAGAGAATTAGTAGCTTTTGATTTGTTGATTTCCTAATCAACAAATTCTTAGTAGAGTACTCCCTGTTTGCCAATAGGCCAAAATGTTAAATGCCTAATATTGCCTACTGATTGCAGTGTTTCAATTGCAAAGGCAGATGTGGCAACCTTGCCCTTGGATTCCTTTAGAGGTGGGACTTGGGCCGGGCTTTTTTGGGCCAGCCCGAAGCACGGCCGGCACGGCCCGGCCCAAGCACGGCCCGGCCCGACACGTGGCGGGCCGTGCCGGCACGGCACGAACGGTGGGCCGGGCTGGGCTTCAAAATCCGGCACGGTGGGCGGCACGGCACGGCACGACAGATCGGGCCGTGCTCGGGCCGGCACGGCACGAAGAGCACGGTTGGCCAGAAACTATTTAAAATTGATTTCTTAACTATAGTAAATTGTACTCATGACTCTCCTTGAGCTTTTCTATTTGACTAGTTGGGTAGACCTATGCTAGATTATCGGGCGATATCCACGTACGCCATAGTCTAATTTGCACCAAGATATGCATTCCATTAGACTAGATGACCAAGTTCGAAGGTGAAATGGCATGAGACAATAGAATCGAATTTTAAGTAGATTTTTAATAAGGCGAATACAAGAGAAAGGAAAATAGCGGCCACCGCTACCATTGTCGCTGTCGCTTTTGTCGTGTATAGTTACTTTGGGCTGGGCTTGGGCTGGCACGGCACGAACACCGGCACGGTGGGCTTTGGGCCGTGCTTGGGCCTGGCCGAAGACGAGGCGGGCCGGCACGGCACGGCACGACGGGATGACTGGGCCGAACCGGCACGGCACGAAGCGGCCCAAAGCACGATGGGCCTGGGCCGTGCCGGCACGGCACGGCCCAATTCCCACCTCTAGATTCCTTGGTCTTGGTCGGCAGCTAATCTTTTTTTGCATATGGCGCCACAACTATTACAGCACTTTGTCCTTTATCTATGTTCCCATTGCCCTTCTACGCATACATGTTTTTCATGCTCAAGGGACTGTCTTTGAGGCTTTCTGCCAAGGAACAAATTTGAATGCTATAAGTCCAACCAAGACTGCTAGTTTCTGATATTTTTTTGAACGTTTGCAGATGCACTTTCGGTTTTAGAGCTCAGAAGACAGCCTTGACAATTCGGTGGTAACCTATTGCCTGATAATTGTGCTGTTGGTGATGTTCTGGGCGTTTCTTGCTTGATGGCAACTGCAAATACTGGAGGCTTTCGCCTTGTGAGATGCCCAAAGTGCCTTAACGTTCTCCCAGAACCTCCCGATGTTACAGTCTACAAGTGCGGCGGATGTAACACCACTCTTCGAGGTAATTTTGAGGATTCACAGGGCTAAAAACAACAAGCGATTGTTCATAATATGTTATTCTGTTTGCTCAGTAGTTCCTGAGAAATTTCTTCTTTTTGTACTTATGCAGCTAAAGTCCGTGTCAGCAATGGACAAAATGTGGCCACAAAACAAGTTCGGCAAGACTCGGACAATAATTCGGTTGCTACCTCTGTGAGCAATGGGGTGCCTCAAAACAAAGACCCAGGATTCAGTGATGCTGCCATGGAATATTCCTGCACTCCTGATGCTCCAAGGACCGAGATCGAGCACGAGAGCAATGGCACGAGAAGCAATGAGAATGGTGGTGTTATGTCCACTGAGAAGAATGATATGGAGGTTGAAAATGCTGAGAGCAAGGAAGATCACAATTTTGACGGCCAAAATACCAATGGAAGGATGGAAGGTCCTTCTGACCTTATACACCCCAATGGCGCACACATAGATTCTGACAAAGAGGAAAACAACAATGTGGAACAAAGCGCAGAGAATTCAGAGGCTTGCAGAGTAAGAGAAGACAGTGTTATGGATTGCAGCCTGAATGCCTCCAAGCACATTGTGCTCTTATCTGAGGGGAGCAAATTAGCTGTCAAATTGCCACAATCTGAGCAGAAGGGAGCATGCAAAACCGAACCTGTGGGAAGCAAGAGAAGTAATCTTGTAAGGGTACAATCTCAGTCTTGCGATCTCCGAGAGGGGCCTAGTGCATCGGCTAACTCAGTAGATTTCCACTCTGCACGGACTTCCCTCCAGTCCAAAAGCTTCAGGGCCAGTGAACCCCTCCAATCAAAGATTATGAAGACAGTGGATGAGTTGAGAGGTGACCTTTCTGAATTTTTCAGTAAACCTTCAGATTGCAAGCCAAGGGCATACCCTCCGCGTCCTTTGAAACAAGATGGCCACACGCCTCGTGTAGCCATCACATCCAGCCTACCTCTTACGGCTTATCATCCTGCTGCTAAGCATTCTGGCCATTCAGCGCGCCGAATTAGGTCTGGCCAAGTTGCTCTTGCTCCTCGTGGACTACCCTCACTGCGATATCGTCGGCACAGGGCTTATTCATGCTTTCACAGTGGGCAAATGGAAATGAGACCCTGCCCTCATGAATGTTGTCATAGCTGCTGGCCACCTTGTTACAGGTCCTGGAAACAAGAACCTGCACTCGAGAAGCCACCAGTCAAGGAGATAAAGCAGCGGCCTCCCCCCAGACATCACTGCCGGCCTGTCCTAGGGGGGGCACCATTCTTGGTTTGCTCCAACTGTCTCAGTCTGGTCCAGCTGCCCACTGATTTCGCCGTTCCGAGCAAAGGAACACGCAGGCTGCAGTGTGGCTCCTGCTCAGAAGTTCTCTCCTACTCTTACAGAGACCCGAGTAGAAGGAAACTTCGGTCACCATTTGGGGATGAGTACAGCACCGATGATTACGAAATTCACCAGGTAGCTGATGACCACGATACTGGTTTCCGTCAAGCAGACCCATTCTCGTACTCGGAAGAATACGGTCTCTCGTTTGGTGTGAGCTATTCTACCAAGGACGAACAACCTCTGCATGTGTCAAGGAACTCGTCTTTCAACACCATTCACGAAAGAAATGCCAAGGACTCTAAGCTTCACCGGTTGATGGGGTACTCTTCGGCGAGTGAGCTGCTGCGCCATTCTCCCGATCTCTACGAAAGCTTCCACGGACGAACGCCTAATGCAAGAGCATACCGCAGGAAGGGGAAAGGCATTTGCGTGGCTGACGATGGTTCAGGTGGAGAAGACGGTGCAGTGAAGAGATCAAAAGGGAGAAGTGTCGGCTTGCCACTCCGGCGAATACTGAAGAAAGGTATTCATGGACTGGAATCGCTGAAGCTCAGATCATAGTGAATATGACTTCGTGTGCCAAGATTGCGGTGAGTTAAGGAAAAAATAGTAGATACGAGATATTTTGAAGCAGGTTTAGTCATTGTCATTCTAATAGAGTGATGGGTATTTTATTAGTAGTTAGCATTCTAATAGGTGTGTGAGTTCACTGAGTTTGCCATTCATTTGTGTACAAGGTTGATTACTTCGGCAATTTAGTGCGCTCTTTGATGTGTATGATTTGTAAGAGTGCAAATACTCAACGTTGTGATTGTATAGATTAACGATTTGTGCTCGATTAATTCTTCAATTGTTGGGCTTGATATTGATAGAGGATATTGTTGCATTTGCCCTTTTGATATTTGTCGCACTGGATACTCTTTCGAGTTATGTATATATGGCTCTAGATGTATTCTCACATGCCTAACCAAAAACTCTCGGATCATGAAATCACTCGATAAGGCCAAAATCAAACAAAATTAGGTTTCTCGATGAACTTACTATCAAAGTGTGTAGATGGGTGAAAATTGATTTTTAAAATTTATATCCATCTCTTACACGTTATTGGCACAATACGATCAAGAAGAGGGAAGCGAAGATGTCAAAGCTAACCAAATCAAATGCAAATTAAGTAAAACATGAAAGATTCATAAAAATGAAGAAAGATTGATGTATTGTTACTTGAAGAGGAAATTTTGCAGCCACTTTATCTTGGAGGATAGAGAGCACACCAAGCACTCAACTCTCAAACCGTAACCCTAAGCAAGAGAGAACAAGAGAGATAGATTAGATGGTTAACCACAAGTCTCCATCCCAACCTCTTAAATAGATGTGACTAGTCACATCTAACCATTAGTAGATACTATTCACTTAGCACAATGTGAAAAACCCGATAATCCCACACACACGGATTTTACTCACGCATGTTCACTTACGCACGCTTTCCAAAAAGTATAATCCCGAATCCGCTAAGTGATTAGCCTTGATCCATCTTGATCAAACCGGTTTCTCCTTGACCTAAACCGCTCTCCCAAGCACCGCGGTTTTGATTCAATATAGTTTCTGATATTTTGACCAAACTACTAAAACACCCTTTTTAAACTCGTTCTTCATCTTCCATTGTAAATAATTGCCATGCTTGCTACGTATACATGCACCACTGGCTTGCCACGTGTTGGCAAATCTCTTCCTTTTCGGTTCCACCGGACCACACCTCACTTGGACCGACCAAACCACATGGTGCAAACCCGCCATTTGAACTTCCCTTCAACATTTTCACCTTTCTCATGCCATGTTTGAGCTCAGCATCTCACCAGGCATCTTGATCTTTTTGGACCTCGGCTCCTCCATGAGCATAACCTCGATCCTCGTCATTGACCATAGTTGATTCTAAGCAACCATGCATATCCAAGATAAAGAAATGGTTTTCGAATATAAATTCTTCATAACTTGACTCACGTTAGTCAAAATATGCTTCATGCAATATTAATGGACCGACTTAGATCAACCCAACTTAATCTATGACTCAATTTTCCAAAATCCAATAATTTTCCCTCTGGACTGGCACTACCGCACACACATGCTGGTACTACTACACCTCGCAACTGGACCTCCCTGGAAATCAGCTACCGCTAAATAAAAATTGGAACTACCGCTTGGCAGTATGACTGTACCAAACCGTGGTACTACCGCACATCAGTATGACCAACTCTAAGCCGTGGTATTACCGTTTCCCAGAAAATTTTAGAAAACGATCTAGACAAAATGCAATCTTTGCAAAATCGAATAACTACTCCATAAAACTTGCAATGGTTCATCACAACATTATCTTGTACCTTCTCCCATGGTCCTTCAATCCCCCTTGATGAAACTATTAGTAATTCTTCAAAAATACAAATAGGAGATGGCTTTAGAGATAAAAAGAGAATTTTGCAAAGAGAGACTCAAAATAGTCATAAAAGGAATGCAAAGATTAAAAATGACCATATGAGGCAAAAATGGAGTGAAGCTACTGAAAATGGTAAGCTTTCTATAAAAAGCTTCAAAACCATTAAATAAATTGAAAAATCTCACTCTAAGTCTATATGAAAGAATAATTGTTGTCCTATTTGGCCTTGGTCATGGTGAGAAGAGATCAAAAGATCAAGAGAATCACAACAATACATTAAAGCTCTAACTTAGCAAAAATCTGCACAAAAACTCTAAATCATGCTCTAGATATGCCTCTAAATGTGCATTTTTACCAATTTTTGTCCCCTTTTGACAATGAAATCATCAAGATGCATAGAAAAACTAGACCATGAATGAAATAAAATAGTTGTATTTTATTTATTTGTAGCATTAGGAGCCATAAAAATTATTTAAAGTAACTCTGCAAGTATTATACCAAGCCATATTAAGTGAAGGATCATGGCAAACTGTATATAGCAAAGCTAAAACCAAATTATCAATAATCTAAATATAAATGAATTTTTAATATCTCAAGTTACTCAAGATCATAGTTTAGCTAAAGGCATCCAAAAATGAGCCAAGCCATTTTAATATACTAAATGGAACCACGAAGCTACAATTGAGTCAATTTAGAGTGCTACAAGTTCAAAATTGAATCATTTTGTTCAAACACTTGGAATTAAACATATTTAGCACATTTATCACTTACAGAAAATTATTTTTGGTTTTATCTTAGCAAAGCAAGTCCTTGACTAGTGGCCATTAACAACTGCCTCTTAAGCTTCAATCATTTTCTTATATTTTTGTTTTCTTAGCCATGTGCTAGATCTCAAACCATGCTACGATCATCCCAATCAATAAGCTTAAAAGAGTAGTCTAGATCATTCAAAACTCTCTCTGAGTTTATACTTAGCGCAATGGCAAGCCGTTTCATGAGAAAGAATTGGTAAGATCAGTTTTTTTGCACAAAAGATATTATTTTGCATTTTTTTACTTAGTTCAAGAACAAAGAGCTGATACTAACTCATACTTCAATAAAGAAGTAGCATAGCTCAATTTAGGTTCAAAACTCAACTTAGCCTATTTGACGTAACATTAATCATATGAGTATCACTCTAGCAAAACTAGTTATAAGATCCAATAAGATATGAATTAATTCAAGTTTCTCATATTTAATAAAGTTAGCATGACAACATCTATGCTACACATAGAAAGACATGATAAATCTAGCAAACTAGCACAAAACTTGGTAAAACGTAAAGTAAGATATCATGTCACACAAGGATAATAGTTAAAACTCCATGTATTTATATTACAATGTAAGTTACTGAATTTAAAATGCAATAGGATACAATGGATGTAAAAGAGTCAAACTCCCCCTCAAATCAGGCGAAAAGGACTAATAATCCCTAACTCTCTCTACAAAGAAGCAAAATGAGAAGAATCAAGAGCCTTATTGAAAACATCTGCAACCTACTCCTCGGACTCTATAGGGTGAAGCACAATATCACCCTTCTCTACATGGTTTCTAAAATATCAATGTGCTTAGTCCTAGAGTGTTGAACTGGGTTTTTTTGCAATGTTTCTGGCGCTAGTGTTGTCACAGAAGAGAGGAATACTATATAAGGCTAATCCATAATCCTGTAGAGTAGATAAGATCTACAGAACTTGAGAACAGCTACTAGTAGCAGCTACATACTCCGCCTCGGTGTGGGCTATGCAACAGAGGATTGTTTCCTAGATGACCAAAAATAAGAGATGTGCCTAAGAAGTAACAAGTGACAGAAGTACTCTTTCTGTCCACTCTACACCCCATAAAATCAGCATCAGAAAAAACCCAAATGGAGAGTGCAGAATCAGAAGAATACCAAAGTCCAAAATCAAGAGTGCCCTGAAGGTACCTGAAGATGCAATGTACTTCTTGATGATGTGAGACACAAGAGGAAGCCAAAAATCAAGCACACAGACACACAACAAACTGTATGTCTGACTTCGACGCTATGAGAGAGAGGAGAGAGCTAATCATGTTGTAGTACTCCTTCTGATGTCGAAGTGCCGAAGAAGGTCCTTTGTATACTTGCTTTGATGAATGAACGTCTCTTCTTTCAGTTGCTTGACTTGAAGAAGAAAAAAGAAGGTCAGCTCGCCCATCATACTCATATCGAATTTTCTGCTCAATGAGTCTAAAAATATGGATACCAAAACATGAGAAGAACCACCGAATATGATGTCATCCGCATAATTCTGAACAAGTAAGAAATCATTGTCATGCCTGAGAGTGAACAAAGTTTTATCTACCATTTCCATTTTGATATCATTCTTGAGCAAGAAACTCTTAAACCTATCATATCAAGGTCTATGAACTTGCTTTAATCCATACAAGGCCTTGGAGAGGTTACACACATGGTTTGAGAATTTAGGATTTTCAAAGCCAGGTGGTTGTTTGACATAAACCTTTTCTTCTATGAAACCATTATGAAAAATACTCTTAACACCCATTTAAAAAAACTTAAAAACTCTTGGATGCCACAAATGTTAGCAATATACGAATAGCTTCTAATATAGCTACAAGAGTAAAGGTCACTTTAAAGTCTAAGCCCTCTATTTTGGAATACCCTTGAGCTACAAGCCTAGCCTTATTGCGAACTACCAACCCATCCTCACTTTGCTTATTTTTAAAAAATAAATTTTATTCCAATTACATTATGATTAGGTGGAGGCTTAGTTAAGATCCAATCTTGATTTCTTTCAAAGTTTTTAAGCTCTTCATACATTGCATTAACCCAAGAGGAATCAGATAAAGCATGGGTGACATCTTAGGTTCAAAATACGCAACAAAAGTAGAATGTACATAAGAATATAGAGAGATAAACCTAAAGCAAGTAACTCGCTCATAGAGATCCCTAATCATCTACTCTGGAGAGTATCATCACTGAATATGAAGAGGAGATCTTGGTGCAGATGTTGCATGTACCTCATGGGCTATGGAGGTAGGCATTGAGGCATTTGAAGCGTCAGTGAAAGTGGGAGAAGGTTGCTCTGCTGAAGCTAGAGAAGTAGAAGCAGGCTCTCCACCCAACTCAGGAGTGATTAGAGGATGGATTGGGTCTCATCCTCTATATTAGAGTCGTCGTCGATGAAGATGCTCTTCCTATTATCGTGTACTTGTGTACTTGCACCGTCGAGTCTAGTACCAGGATTACTCTCATCAAAAGTGACTTCACAAGTCTCAACCATTTTGTTAGTATCCAAGTTAAATATACGATAACCATGAGAATGAGCAGGATATCCAAGAAAAATACTATCATAACATCTAGATTCAAATTTATCTAAGTTTCTATGTTTAAAAATGAAATACTTGTTACCAAATATTTTCAAATGAGATATGTTAGGCATATGATTAAATTTAAGCTCAAAAGAAGTCTTGTTTATAGCCGATCTCAAGAAAACCCTATTAGACACATAACAAGTGGTAGAGGTCATTTCACCCTAAAACCTCCTAGGGGTGCTATGCTCATCTAGTATGGTCCTAGTCATCTCTACAAGAGTTCTATTCTTCCTTTCAACAACCCATTCTGTTAGGGGATTCTAGGTGAGGAGAACTGGTGCTCTAATCCCTCTCAGTATAGAGAGTGACTAATGATGAGTTCTTGAATTATGTGTCATTGTCACTTCTAATGGCTCTCAAGGCTTTTAAAAGGTCAACTTCTAGTCTAAGAGCCAACTCTCTAAAGTAGTCAAAGGCCTCATCTTTAGAAACCAGAAAATACACATAAGAATAACTAGAGTACTCATCTACAATGATAAGTACAAACCACTTCCCTCCTGTAGACTGGACTCCAGAAGGACCAATTGTATTTAAGTGAAGAAGCTATCTAGATCCATCAGTCATCAATAAAGTAAGAAGTGGATGAGAAACAGAAACTATCTACCATGTCTACATGGTGTTCACAATAGGTCTCTAGCACTCCTAAGCCTAGGCAATCCTCTAATCAGATTCTTACTATTAACTCTAGTTAAGTGGTCGAAGCCTATGTGTCCAAGCCTACGATGTCACAATACTAAGTTATGAGAGTCAGAAGTCACAAGACACCTAGAACTAGAGGTAGAAGAGATACTGAAATCTACACAGATTATCTCAAACCTGGAGATCCTAGAGACATGCTCACCCGAGAATTTTAGAACTTTACACTCACCACTCTTAAACCTCACCTCTACACCCCCATTAAGAAGTTGGGAGACAAATAACAGATTATATCTCAGTTTAGTTATTAAAGTGACATTCTTGACTGTTACAATGTATCTAGTGCTAATGGGCATTTAGGTGCTAACATGCTAATATCGCTCAGGATCGTTAGATCTGCCCCCTACGGTCTGGATCCTTGAAGGGGGAAGCACTCAATCCATTTATGCAATTTTGCAAAAAAAAAAAAAAAACCCTGCCGCCTCCCAATCTTTTTTCTTCCACCACGCCAGCCTGACCCAGGGATGCCGCCCGCCGCGAACGCCGCCGACGGGTCCCTCATCCGCATCTTCATCCGCAGCAGCTCCATCATCAGCTCATCGTTCGCCCGCTGCAGCCGCGACACCTCGTTCGGCATGCTGCTTGGGTTGCTGCCGAGGAAGCTTGGCGTCGGCCTGTACGACAGTGCCGGCAACTCGCTGCCGATGTACGACGCGACAGCTTCTGGCACCTCCCGCGACAGCTTCTGGCAGTCCATCACCCTGCACACCTTCTTCCTCTCGCCCTCGCTCAGATACGGATGCGCCTGCGGAATTAATCCGCAGAAGCAACGAACAATCATGTAGCGAATTATGTACTGAATAATCCAATTGTTTATCTGAGCAAGTAAAGCAGTAAATCAGGATCGATTTCACTCTCAGCTTCTAACCTTCAAGTAGATGTCGATGGCGTGGTACATGCTGTCCTCGTTGAATCTGGCGCGCTCCGGGATCAGCTCGGCGATGCCAGTGAACTTTTCAATGGACAGGTTCATGTCCGAGGCGATCTCGGCCAGGTAGCCCTCCATGAGCCTGCCGACCTGGCCGACGTCGTTCGGCGGCGATGAGGTCGAGATGAAGTCGTCGTCCGTGTTGTAGTCCAGCCGGGGCGCCGCCTCATCCTCATGCTTGTTCGTAGCATCACTCCTTTTCATGTGGAGTCAAATACTGAAATTGAAGTTTGTCATTGCAAGTAGCGTCACTTTTTTTTTGATCGGCTATTGCAGGATCCTTTCCCAAGAATTCCCCAGTGATATTACCATCCAGGTTGGGGAGGCCACCTTCAACTTGCACAAGGTAAGCAACCTCCAACTTTTCTCTGCGTGTTCTAGCAATCACAAAAATAAAACCTGAGTTCTGACTAGTGTGCGATTGTTCTTGCAGCTTCCATTGGCATCTAAATGCGGCTACATAAGGAAGCTGGTGTTAGGGGTCAATGACTCCAAGGTCACCCACCTGGAGATCACGGGCATGCCCGGCGACGCCAAGGCGTTCGAGCTCGTCACCAAGTTCTGCTACGGCATCAACTTCGAGATCACGGTGGACAACGTCGCGACGCTGCGCTGCCGAGCACCTGAAGATGACGGAGGAGTGCAAGGCCGGCAACCTGGTCGGTAGGACAGAGGCCTACTGGAGGAGGTGGCACTGATGAGCCTCGCTGCCGAGCACCTGGAGATGATGGAGGAGTGCTCGGTGGGTGGCATCCCTGGGTCAGGCTGGCGCAGGTGGAAGAAAAAAGATTGGGAGGCGGGGTTTTTTTTGTTGCAAAATTGTATAAGTGGGTTGGGTGCTTCCACTTTCAAGGATCCAGGCCGTAGAAGGCAGATCTAACGATCCTGGGCGATATTAGCATGTTAGCACCCAAATGCCCATTAGCACTAGATACGTTCCCTCTATATATATATATATATATATATATAATGCACCCATATCAATACCCGTCGATGTTCTTTGAGATTCGCAACGTTTGATGTGGGTATCTTCATATACCCATAAAAAAATATATTTGAGATGTCAAACTCCGAAAAAAATTAAATTCAACTTCAGTTTAATCAGTTTGAACTATTTTTATGGTATATACTCACTGTAGTCGCATCGAACTCAAAAGTAGTTCAAACTAGTTTGAACTGAGTTTAAAACTTACTTACTATAAATATACCAAGGGTATAAAATATTTTAATACCTAAACTCAAAAAAATTATTAATCATACATATGTATCGGACGGTTCTTGATGTGGGTGCCTAGGCACCCTGGTGCCTTATGTAATTTTCATATACACACACACACACACACACACACACACACACACACACACACACATATATATATATATATATATATATATATATATATGAAAGAGAAGAACTATCTAAAATTTTTAGTCATATGCTGTGAATATCTAAAGTCAATAAACCATATATCTTTCCTCGTACGCCTGTTGTGAGCTTCCAAGTTCCAAGTGGCGGCCGGCGGATTTCGCTTCTGCGAGCTTCCAAGTAGGGCTGTAAACGAGCCGAGCTCGAGCGAGCTTGACCTAGCAAGCTCGAGTTCGGTAGAAACTCGAGCCGAGCTCGAGCGAGCCTGAGATTAGCATCGAGCTTTAAGTTAGGCTCGAGCTCGGCTCGGACAAAACTCGAGCCGAGCTCGAGCCTTGCATGTGTAGGCTCGGTGAGGGAGTACCTGCAGGAGGTGACGGCCTCGGGCGCGAGCGAAGCGGCGGTCTCGGGTGGGGAGGCGGAGCGGCGGTCTAGAGGAGCGGAGCGGCGGCCTCGGGCGGAGGCGAAGCGGCGGCCTCCTTCCGCGGGTACAGAGGAAGAAAGCGGCGGCCTCGGGCGGGGAGGCGGAGCGGCGGCCTCCTTCCGCGCGTCAGCCGGGGCAGACCGGATCTCGGGCGTAGATCCAGATCTGGCAGCGGCCGGCAGCCCCCCCAGACGCCAACCTCGGGCGAGGAGGAGAGGAGGGGCGCCGGCGGGGGGCGAGGAGGGGCGGCGGGGGTGGGGGCGAGGAGGGGGGACGGGGGGGGGGGGCGGCGCCGCGGCGGCGGGGGAGAGGAGGGAGGGGGACGGGGGGAGGGGCTCAGCCGCGGGAGGGGGGCCAGGAGGGGCGGCGGCGGGGGGGCAGGTGGACTGGCGGCAGGCGAGTGGGGGAGAGCCAGAGAGGAGGGAGGGGGTGTGGGGGTGGCCGGCGGCGGGGGCGACGAGGGGCGGGGGCGGCGAGGAGGAGGGGCGGGGGCAGCGAGGAGGGGCGGGGGGAGGCGGCGGGGGCAGGCGGAGGCCGTGGGGGGGACGGGGGTGGGGGGCGGCTGGCGGCGGGGGCGGCGAGGAGGGGCGCGGGGGGCAGGAGGGGCGGCGGCGGGGAGTGGCCGAGTGGGACGGGGGAGACCGGGAGAGGAGGGAGGGCGTGTGGGGGGCCGGCCGGCCGGGTGACGGGGTCGGGGTGAGGGATTTTGAGAGGAGAGGCAGGAGGCGCAGACGCGCAGGCGGTGTGGGGAATTGGGGTGGGAAAAAAATCTTAAGCTCGCGAGCTATTCGAGCTCGACTCGTTAAAGCTCGCGAGCTTAAGATGAAGCTCGAATTCGGCTTGTTTGAAGCTCGAGCCGAGCTCAAATCGAGTCTAAAACGAGCCAAGCTTGAACAGTTCGCGAGCCTCGAACTTTTTTTACAGCCCTACTTCCAAGTGGTTAGTTGGCTCGGGGCTCGTGTGGTTGGACGATGGACTGCTCAGTGCTCACCCTGTACGGTTCGTTCTACGCTGTAGCACGTACGATCCATCTCCACATGTGCAGCTGTCTCTTGTTTCGATCGTGCTTTATGTTCACTCCATGATTTAGGTTGCTTTGATTTTAGATGGGCGGCAATCAGGTTGCTTTTTGTTACTGTAGTTCTCTATCAAACAAACTGTAGTAGTACTCATGTTTGGCGTAGGAGTGATTCACAAGGGAAAATTCATCATATACCTTTTTCATAGATGAAAATCTAGAATATACCTTTCTACACATCTAAATTAATAATATACCCTCTTTCAATCTATTTGCTTTACAAAATACCCTCTTTATACTAATCTGTATAGGTACAAGGTATAAACTTGTATTGTACCGTATTTTGGGACCTAATGTACCCATTTTACCCTTTTCTTCAGTGGTATACTAATCTTATCACTGCACGCTTTCTTATGATACTTGTTGCCTGTATGTTGCCATTTGAATAGCGTCATAAGAAAAGGGTAAAATGGGTACATTAGGTCCCAAAATACGGTACAATACATGCTTATATCTTGTACCTATACAGATTAGTATAAAGAGGGTGTTTTGTAAAGCAAATAGATTGGAGGAGGGTATATTATCAATTTGGATGTGTAGGAGGGTATATCCTAGATTTTTATCTATGAAGAGGGTATATGATGAATTTTGCCGATTCACAATGGGATGGCTGCAATCATGGCGTTGACAAAGTTGAGGAATGATAGGGAGCAATTGTTCAACCGAATCTTTCTTGCCCCCAGTAGTTCGGACTTCAACCCTAAGATTTTTTTTCTTCCAACGGGCAACTGGGCCTGTTCTTTACCTCAAATGCTGGCGGCTTTTGGTTTTTGCTATAGTATCTAACTTTCAAACGGAGTATTTTCTCAAGACGGGATCTACAAGTTAAACGATCTACACGTTAAAAGCCTCACATCTGTACCAGCCAAAATCGCAAGTGAGTATCTGTCTCTCCGTAATATGTACCGTAAACAACCAAAATTCAAAAATTTCAGCCAAAAATCATAAGCCGCAGCCGAAAAGAACAGACCCACTCATAGCCGTTGGGGTCAGTCGATCCAATGGCGAGGATCAACTCTACGTGCCATTCTATGCTCTGTTGCCTCAGATTTGGCCACCACAATTGGCCATGTCTTGCCATCCCATTTGAGACCACCAATATATCGTGATTAAAGACTATGACCCAAGTCCTATTAACCACACAATTCGTTCGGTAACCTCTCGTTCTACTGTGGTGTTGTCATACCTAGAATCTTTGCATGGTTGTTGCCACTCTCTTCATCAGTTCCCTCTCCTTTTTGTGATTGCTCTCCATCAACCATCGTACTGGACCATCGCATTTTGCCACATTTGAGTTTGGCCGGTTTTACTTTTGAGAAAAACTTACAAACAGTACACTGCCTTTCCTTCAACGACGGCATAGCGCAGCATCCTCTTCCTCCTCCTCTCCGTTGCCTTTAGTTCTAGATCTGATGAAGCGCCGCTGCGATGACGGATTCATCATGCCCCCGAGATGTCGAGGGAGGCCAGGGAGACGGTGGCCCGGCAGTAGGCGGTGGCGGAGGGCATCGGGCGACGACGGAGGGCAGTGGACGATGGCGGAGGGAGGAATGGGTGACACGGCGGCGCTGTGAATATTAGGTTGGGTGGGGGGTGGCAGCGGGGAGAGGGAGACGACGGTGCGGCGAGGTGGCGAGATCGCTGCCGACCGCCGGTGGTGAAGGAGGCGGGGGGAAGGCGGAGGAGAGGTGCGGAGCTGCTCGTGCCAGAGAAAGGGGGAGGAGAAGCGGCCAAGGAGCGACGGGGAGGGAGGCCGGAGAGCGGCTATGGGAGGGAGGGGAGGGGGAGCGGTGATGGGTGGGATGGGCGGGGAGCGACCAATGGCTATCCTGTTAAATTAGGGTCTAATGGAACACCATGCGTAGTCATGCTCTTTACTTTTTATGGCTATTGCTTGGTTGGTTTCCACAACTGTGGCATGACATACTCCCTTAGCATCCTTGTATGACTTTTTATCCAAATTTGTCTAGTTTATTGTAATCAAATTGGACGTCACGAAAAGAATGGCTTGGTACTTCAGAGAGAAATGGGAGGCACTATCCAAAATACCTCCTGTGTCTTCAGAACTAGCAGGTACTCAACTCAAAGTTGAACGTACGTGCATGTAACTTCCAAATGAGAGCCGTGAAACATAAATCGTGCTGTCGACATCAAACGTAGTTCAAGAACCTCATATTTATAAAATCTGAAGATCAAGATGCAACATTCCATGTGTAACGATTGCACGGCAATCCATCTATGCTTCGTCTTCAAGGGAAGAAACAGAGGTGGCCCAAAGAAAATGCTAGATGTAGCTGCTAGAATCCACGTTCTAGAACATACTGTAGGTATGGTCCGATAAGGGCATCTGTAGTGTATGAAAATAGAGGGTCTTAAGCCATCTTAAGGTTAACCTTATACATTACAGGGGTGACCTTAAGCAGGCTATAAGTAAAAAAAGTCTTAAGGCTGATCCTCAAGCTAAAGGCCTGGCCACAAGCATTAAAATATAATTTTTCTTTATCTGCCAAGTGGGACCATCTTAAGGCCCCTTGGGTTATATACACTATGGAGTCAGCCTTAAGGTTTAGATGGGATCTACCTTAAGACCCCTTGGGTTATATACACTACAGATACCCTAAGCAATGCGACACTATGCAACTAGAATTTTAGCTTTTTTGCACGGACTAAAAATACACTGTAATTATTGTTAGCTTTTTAAGTGTAAGTTAATTTTAAAAAATAAAAAATATATTATCACAAATAATAAAAAAAATAAGAAAAATTAAAAAACAAAAAGATGAAATTAAAAGCAAGTAGAACCCGTTGTAGCAAGGAAAAGTTGGACCCAACCAAGCGACTAACACGGAAAAAGTTCATGGATCCACGTCAGGCGATGTGCACGCACGCACGGCCCCCCTTCGGATCTTCTACAACTTGTTTTGTCCGTTTTGTCTCGACAATTCCCACTCACATTTTGCATGATAAAATCATGCAGGTAAGATTTCAGTTGCAACTCACAACAATCGTTGCCAAAAGAACAGAAAAAACTTTAAGATTTCAGTTGCAACTCACAACAATCTGACAGCGCATCTTTGTGCAAAAAAAAGCCACGGAAGAGAGTCATAGTTCTACTTGGCTAAACCAAACCCCTAATTTTCTATTTGATTGTATCAATCATGACTGTAATCATGCTGGTGATTTAATATAATAGCTCCTCTCCCTCGCAAAAAAAAAAAAATCCCTCCGTGTAAGTGAGATTTTAACGCTAGTTTGACGTAATGGCATGATCATTTGCTATCCCTTGGTTTGTCGTCTTAATATTATCTTCTAATATTTTAACGAACCATCGACCGATTTTGCATACAAATTTTCACGAAAAATTGGAAACTAACCGACTGATGCTAGTCATACATACTCAAGGTCCAATCCTCCCAAACTACGTTGCGTAGATACTTCTCAAAAGTCACGTATCAGTACCAGATACCGTATTGGATACGGATACTCCTCCGATACGCTTCGATTCGTATCTTGTCCGTCCTAGTTTTTTAAATTTTTTAAAAAGAAAATAATTCCGATACTTTGTGGATACCCCCAATATCTATAACCTAATTTATACCCCTGTGCCTAGACCAGCTGCCATTCACCCCCCTGGTCTCACGCCTCCACGCCGTCCCCCACTCGGCTTCGCTGCCTCCACGCCGCCGTTTCCCCTCACACTGCCACCCGGCCTCCTCGGTGAGCCCTTTGTTGCTCAAAACCTTCACTAAATATGGTGAAGTTTTCATATTTATTCTACAAAAGTAGTGTTTATGTGTCGAACTAGCTGGTTTTTGTCTTGATGCATACCAATATTGGTCACTGTAATGATTGGCTTATATCTGCTCTAATATTATTTGAATCCCTTATTAGCAGTTTGATCATATGCACATGATAAATTTGGATGGTGTTATGTTTTGGTTTTTCACTAGGCTAGGCTAATTCTGCTAGCTGCTGTCAATATGTGTATTAGCCATGCATGTTACATTTAACATGTAGTACTTTCTGTAATTCGGTAGTTTCTTTGTCAATTGGTGGAGCAAATTTATTCATGTGTTCTGAAATATGAAACAAAATTTCTGCTTG
Organism: Dendrocalamus latiflorus; assembly: GCA_017311315.1. Classification (NCBI taxonomy): domain Eukaryota; kingdom Viridiplantae; phylum Streptophyta; class Magnoliopsida; order Poales; family Poaceae; genus Dendrocalamus; species Dendrocalamus latiflorus. Next base: position 38,126,742 of record CM029651.1, on the reverse strand, counting down.
GTTAGTTAGAATGGAAGCAAACTTGCATTGAACATTCAAGAAAGAAAGCAAGAGAGCAGATAAAACTCCTGCTCTTTGTGATAAATGTGCTATCTCTAGCATTCCACCTACTAGATATAAAGTTATAAAATTTATTAATTTCTTATTATATATATATACATATCGTCATACCGGTGTTTTTGAAAAATGGCGAATCACGGTATCACATATCTGTATTCGTATCGAGATATCCGAGCAACATAGCTCCAAAATATAAAATAAATGAGCAAGTGAATTGGCTGCGATTCTGTGAAATCGCCAAGCATCACTTGTCTATTGGGTTAGAAATTCCTTAGTGGAGGATCCAGATCCACTAGCGTCCATTTGGGACCCAGGTTGGGTGACTTCCAGCGTTGGCTTACCTGCACCGCATTTTGTCAACTAGCCATGTAGGCGTGGCGCCAGCCACCGTGTGGACCGAAGCAAAAGAGACGGCGATTCGCAGGGAGTTTCATAAAAAAAATCGAGGACCCGTGCGTAATTTCGGAAAAACAAAAGGATTTTTTTGCAAAAAACCGAGGACCTGCAAGGACCTGTACGTAAGTAAATAAGGACCTATACGTAATTTTGGAAACCCGCGGGGCGCCATCCAAATTTTTTTTTGAAAAAAACTGGGCGCAGGGACCTTTTCGCGAGGAAAAAGGACCTTTACGTAATTTCGGAAAAACTGGAGGGATTTGCCTCCCCCGGCCGTACGCGGATTCCCGCGCCACGCGCCGGCCGGGGGAGCGCCGGGGGCGACGTGGCACGGCTCTCCTCGCGCGAATGCTTCCGGGAGTAATACGGTGACGATTCGGCCGCGGATGAAGACGGTGGTGGCCCATGGATCAACTCGCTTCCAAACAAACGAAGAAACACACTCCACGTCGCCGCCTCCGAGCCTCCGATGGAAACACCCTAAAACAACGGCTGTATTTACCATATGACCGCTTGGTTAGCAAAAAAACTTAGGTTTTTTTTAGGTCGTGCCTTTTGGTTTTTGGATTTTGAATTCTGACTATTTAAGAGAGGGTATAAAGAGAGAGACAGTCATATGTGATTTTATCTGGTATAACTAAAGTCGGTACCATATCTACTACAATCAACTTGTAAATACCTACTTAAAAAAACACATAATTTGAAAGTTAATTACTATAACAAAAATAAAAAACCATAAGTGTGAAGCACCAAAGAACCTAGCCGGAGCCTTTTGCTTGTGGTAATAAGGTTAGCTACTAGTACGAAGTTAAAGAAATAGCATGCGAACTTAGAGGTGATTTGTAGGTTTTTAAAAACGCAGGAAAGAAAAAAATATAGAAATAGGATATAAATATATGTGCAAAACAGATGATTAAAAAAATACAAAAATTTAACCCTCTTTGATTCATAGGATTTTCGAAGGAAATTTTCCATCCACCCTCAGTGGATGTTTTCTTTCCTCCAAAATAGTTGGAATTCAAAAGTATTCCTACGGATTGGATTCGATCGTTTCCTGCGAATCTGAGAGACCATGTGGTCGTGATCCCATGAGAGTGATGAGTAATTGACAAGGGTTTAGATCAGTCGAGTTTGCTTTGGGTGGTTTGGACCATGTCGTTGCGTGGTGCAACGGGCTCGGTCGGTTTGGTCAAGCTTGGTCGTTTGGGCATTTTCATGCTTAAGTGAGGTTTGTTGATGCTAATGGTGATTACATGCTTTGAGCGGTGCTATGTAATGTGTTTCTTGTCTGTGATGGCTGCAGGACGTCGAGTGGAGTCATGGCGAGACACGGAGGACTGGACTAGGTGCAGGTGGCGCTGAGGTCAGAACAGTCGGGATGTGTCGAAGACGACGTGGACTCGAGGTGGTTGCGAGGCGTGCGAGGCAAGGAACGCGGAAGCTTCCCGGAAATTGCAGCAGGGGCGTTTCGATAAAAGCGCAAGACTGCAAAAGGAAGCGGGTTAGCGGGCAAAGCATGGAGGGTAAAACGGGCAAAGCAAAATGTAAACCCATCAAGGAATGCTATAAATAGGAGTGTTTCCTGGTTGTTGGCAAGACTTGGAGAGGGGTTTTAGGGCTTTTTGCTTTGTGCTTTAGTGGTTGAGAGAGTGGGTGTGTCTCCTATGCATGTATGCTATGAGTTCTTGATTCTCAAGCATGTATGGGGACTAGTTTAGTGAGAGATTAAGAGAGATGAGCTGAACAACTATATGTAATCTTTCTTCTATTTTAATCATGTATGTCTCCGTATCGTGTTTATGATATCTTGTGTTTGAGCTCTTTGTTCTCTCTTGCATTTTCTTTTGGCGTCAAGTGCATGTATTCTACTCGGCATAATCCTTTCCCGAATGGATTAATGTTTGGCAGAGTGAATTAATATTTGCGAGAACAGTTCGCAGCCATTCAATTTCTTCATGTTTATTTTCTTTTTGCTGGCAACATATCAAGTCTAGGCCAACAAGAATACTAGTGCTTCTTCTTTTCAGTCTTCAGCTAGAAAGGATCTTCAATCTGCAGTATTTGATCTCTCTTTGCTGCTTGCTGTTCGGTTTAAAAATAAAAAATAAAAAATAAAAAAATTGTTTGGTTGATGCTTTCAAGTTGAGGCAGTAGATCTCTTCTCTTTGCTAGAAGTTGGTTTCGGGCAGCAAAGTATCCAATCATTTTTCTTGCATTTATTGTTGCCAACCAAGTCAATCTATTGCTGCCAACAACACGCAATGATTAGCTTTAATTAATCTAGCAAATGAAATTAGCTTTCAGCAATTAGCTCTTCTCTTTATTTCCTTTGCTTCCCTGCCGTCAAAGCATTTACTAGCCTTCATTGTTTCTTTCGGCCGCAGTAGCAAATCATTCCTTCGGCTGCAGTGGATTACTTTTCCTCTTTTGCTTTCGGCCAGAACAAAGAAATCCATTCTCCTTTTTCCGGTTGAGACTGCAGTAGTGGGTGTCAAGAGTTTATGGTCTGCTACATGCATTCGTGAGTATTTTTGGGGGTCTTTTTAGAAGTCGACATTCACCCCCCTCTGTCGCCGTTTCCGATCCAACAATTGGTATCAGAGCCAGTTAGCTCTAATCAATAGATCTTAACCAGTCTCAAGAGCCATGGCGACGGACAAGTACTCGACCAAGCCGCCCATTTTCGATGGCATCGATTACCCTTTCTGGAAGAGCCGGATGGAGACATACATCCAGGCTCAGGGGTACGCTATCTGGCGCAAGGTCAAGGTCCGGTTTGTTGTTCCTGCCGATGAGAACATCAATGCTGGGAATATGCATGATGTTGAGGCAAACGCTAAGGCAAGGAATATCATTATCCAGGGCCTGAGTCGTAGCGAGTTCGATCGCATCTCTCACCTGTCGTCCGCCTACGATATCTGGGTGACCCTCGACGCATACCATGAGGGCACCACCCAGATCAAAACGGTTCGAAAGGACCAGTTCAAGCGAGAATACAACAAATTCGAGATGCTTTCTGGTGAGTCCTTCGATGAGTGCTTCGCGCGTTTCCACAAGATCTTAAGCAACCTCCGAGCGGTCGGTCTCACATACCCCAACTCGGACAACGTTCGTCAGATGCTCGCGGTACTTGATCTGCGTGTTTGGGAGATGAAAGTGACCACCATCAAAGACACGACAGACCTCTCAACCTTGACTCTTGACGCGCTGTACTCGCGCCTCAAGACTCATGAGATTGACGTTGTCTCTCGTAGGTCGAAGTCACAGTCGATGGCCTTGGTCACCAATCCCGTTTCTTCTTCTGGTCCTTCTTCTGATTCGCTTTGCGGTTTCTCCCATCCTGCTCTATGTGACGTAACTGATGATCAGTTAGAGCAGCTCGAGGATGAGCAACTGGCCCTCCTAGCTTGGAAGTTTCCCCATGCTTACAAGAGGACGAGGGACAGAAAGAGGGGAGGACCCATCGAGTGTGGTGGCCCCAACCACATTCGGGCAAACTGCCCCAAGCTGGAGAAGGGCAAGAACGACTACGGCGGTTCGGGTAAGAACGACTACACCGACAAGAACCGCAACAAGAAGACTCCAACAGAATCAAATGCATCAATAGTGGGTATTTGTAACATCCTAACTTTCAGAGCTTTTTTAAGCTTTTAAAATAAAATTCACCATTTGGATTTTTTGGAATTAATTAAAACTTAAATTAAATTTTTATTAATTAAAAGGATTTAATATGACTAAATAAAACTTTAATATTTGCTGGAAGTATTTTATTTGAGTTTCTTGTGTTACAAAAAAAATTTATGAATTTTTTGGATTTTATTCAGATTTATTTGCTATTTTCTAGAGCTCAAATGAATTTATTTGAATTTTTCAAAATAGAAGACCTTTAGAAAGCCGTAAAACCTTTTGGGCCGAAACCCATCTCCTCCGGCCCAAATCACCGCCAGCCCAGCCCGCGCTCTTCCCCTCAGCGCCAGGTGCCGGGCATCCGTCTGCTACTTCATCTGCTGGATGGGCGCCACATGTTGTGATCGAGCCGTCCGCGCCAGCCCATCCAACGGTCTCCGACCGCCTCACCCCGTAGCCATCCGATTGCCACGTGTCGTGCATCCAGGGCGTCGTGCACTGTGCTTCATCTCCGATGGAGCTCGAGTCGTGTCCGAGCCGGAGATGTCTCGACGCCCGTGCTGGCTCCGCTGCAGACTCTTGGCCGTGTTCGACCCCGCCTCCTCGACGTCTGCGCTATAAATAGCACCGCCCCCTTGCGTTTCGCATGCCTCGCAGCCAAGCGCCATCGATGTCCTCGCCCGTGCACCACTGTCACCTTCGCAGCCACCGCCATCGTCCTTGGTTTTAATCACCGTCATCCTCATCTTCGCCTCAGGCTGTCGAGCCTCGCTTTGACCTCATCGCTCAGCCTTCTACCGGTGAGTCTTCGTTGTTCGTGTTGGCTAGTCCGCTGCCACTTCTCATCGTCTGCCTCACCACCGGTAGCCGCCCGTTGTCCTCACCTCAGTTTGCGGGCCGTCTACATCACCCCGCGCCTGCGACGTGCGACCCTTTGAATTCTCGGTGGACTCCGTCCACCTTGCACCATCCTACTAACGCATGGGTCCCATGAGCCAATTGCACTATTCCATAGACCCGTAGGCCAGCCGAGTCAACCAAGCCACATTGGATGCCACATCTGCCTAATCTAACGTGTCCGCCATGTCAGCACACGAGCCGATCTCGTGCTATGTGACATGCCATGTCAGCCCTAGGAGCCCAGATAGCCGCCATGTCATCTGATAACGTTATAATTCCTATTTTTCTTAAAAAAATAATTCCAGTAAATCCTATTTTTCCTTTTTTCTTTGGATTTAAATTTTTTGAGAGACAGTTCTTCTCTATCCTAGCTCCGATTGATCTGATTCTTTTTTCTAAATTTATCTAAAAATGAGTTCTATATTTTGGTTCTAGTTTTGAAGTTTTTAGAGTTTATTTGAATTTTATTTGATTTTATTTGTGCCTCATTTGTTTTCTCTCTCGTTAGGTAACGTCTTTGAAGGAGCAGAAGTAGGACTACAAGATTAAGAAATTAGTAACTGAGTAAGGCCAAGGCAAGTCATATCATTTGATCATGTTTAATCTAGTTTTCAAATCTATTATGTGTTATTTTTGTTTTAAATTATCATGCATCGCTATTTTATTATAAAACCTTTGTATTGCTAGTTAATGACCTATTTGATTAATTTCTCCTTGATAATTTGAATGCCATAATTCTATTATCACCATAAGATGGGTATTTATCTAGTGATACAATATTAGTTGTCACATGGGTTGTACGTTTAGTATGCTTAGCCATGCTTGTAGTACGTTGGGTTATCATCACATGTGATCAATTAATTAATTTTGACTTAACGAGATATTGAATCATTGTGGTTCAGCCACAAATACAAAATTTGTGTACCTTGGCATGGGTAGTGTCCTTGGTGGTGATTATACAAAATGGTTTTCACTTGGGCGGATGATCGTGTAGTAAAGAGGGGAAGTGTAGTTAGCACTCTAGGGATGTGGATGTTTCTCGTGGGTAATATCTAGGACTTAACTTTGTGCACCATTGATCTGAGCCTTATAGTGCAATCACATGTTTAGTATGGGATGTACCTAGATGAATAATTTGTGATGTTTCAATTTCAGTTCCGTCATTGGGATGAATTCAGTTTGGCAATAGCCATGGATCCACTTTAAGAGAGTGGGAAAAAACTAGGTTGAGATTGAGCATTGTAAAGGTCTTGTGATAATCAGTTAGTCACACACCTTTGGAAGTGTGTTAAACGTTGATATTATGAGTTGATTATCTCATGTGGGGTAAAGTTGTGCAACCTCTGCAGAGTGTAAAACTATTTGAATAGCTGTGTCCTCAATTATGGACAATGCTCGGTGATTTCACACGAGCAGTAGATATTTTATGAAAACTTGGTTGGGTTAAATGTGTGAAGTAAATGGTTAGTTCACTGGTGGTTCATTACATGAATGGTTAGTTCACGAATGGTTCGTTAGAGTGAATGGTTCGTTCACTTGTGGTTACTCTCAATTCCTTTGTTTATTTACTTATTAATCATTTTCCAAGTGTGATTTTAATCTATCTATTATATTTACTTCAAATTATTGCTTTCTGCAAAATAACCTCTCGGCCATCACTTGGTAAGCCTTGCACACTATATTGTATTTTTGTTACAAATGACTTGCTGAGTACTCTATGCATTTATGACTATATCTATATTTGCTTAGTTGAATGAGAAGAATAATACCAACCAGAGGTGTGTGAAGGAGGATTCTTCGACGACTTCGTGGATTAGGACTTTGCTCTCCAGTCGATTGCCTATGGGCATGTCAAATGGCTATTACACTTATTTATATTTTTCGCTGCTAGTTTCTTAAGTCCTCTCAACTAGTATCTGTAAGCTTAACTATAAGGTCACAACTCTCTGATAATTAATAATATTTGAGTCTTTTCTTAGTAAGTTGTGATGTGGTTGATATTTCATCTATGTTTGCATTGTGTGCACTAGCGTGATTCTGGACTGGTGCAGAATACACAGGAGAGTCTGGATTTGCATATTTGAGCCTTGACAGTATTCCTATGGAATCCTAATTCACAAGATTTTCCTTTGAAAATCTTGTGAATTAAAGAGAGTATAGGGCCTAGTTTGTTATGTAACTTCCTTATAAAGTCTTATTCTCTATGTTCTCAACTATGAAATCGAGTAATCTCACATGTATTGGCATAGGATGTAGTATTATTTCATCATCCAAAATTTAATTAAAAAAGAATGGCAGGAAAAAGTTTTGATGAGAATAACATCACGAATGGACTTGACATGGATATAACACCCACAAGCGGAAAGTTGGTCTATGGCCAGATGGCTAGACATGCGGTTGTACATTCAGCCCACCGGGGTTCAAGTCCTAGACTTGTCACTGGTGTCTACCAATTTTAGGAGTATACACATGCGCACTTTCAGCAGGAAAACATGTGCCTGCTCTCCACAAGGCCTTTGGTGCCATCTACTATAAAAACACATGAGGACAACACTATCAATGAGATAATATAAATGCTTTTTTCAATAATTTTGTTTTTGGATGTTGGTTCCCTTCATTTCAGCTTATGGCTTATAATTTATGTTTTTTTGGAATAAACAAACGAGACAACTTTTGTCGCCTTTTTTTAATGTGTAGCATCCCATTTTGGAGCCTTGTGTTTGTGCTTGAGTAAAATTCTAAAGTTTGAATTTGAATTCAAAAGCGTAACTCAAAATTCAATCGAATTTCAAAAGTTTTCAATTTCCAAACCCTTTGGGCTTGGCTTAGCCCATCTCCCTTCCTCTCTGACCTACCAGGCCTCTGGCCTGACCCAGCCAGCCTTCGGCCTAGCTCAAAACGGCCCACGTTGCCCTGGCCATGCCCCGGACGCGCCCGCGCCGCATCGTTCGTGACCCCAACCAGTGCCTGCCTCACGCGTGGTCAGCGTCACCTGTTCCTGTGTGTCAACAGTGTTGCTAGTGCCGCGTCAACCTCACCCATGCCTAGCCCTCCTCCCTCTCCCTCTCCTCTTCGCGCGCTGGCACTCCAGCGCTGTGTCCACGCTGCATCGCGTGCCCGTGTTCTTGACCCAACCGTTGCCTCCGCACGTCTCTTCCACCTTAACTCCTTCTGCACCGCGCATTGACTCCGCTAGTTCTGCCCTATGCCCATGCCGTGCACTGCCGCCTTGGAACCCTGCGCGGCATTGAAGGCCCAACGACCATCTCCTTCCTCTCCACGGATATAAAGCCTGTGCATTGTCCTTGTTGTGCCTTCACTTGCACTCTCGTGCACCCAATCGCCCCTGAGCACCTTCCACCTCCCCTTCTTCCTCCCTAGTGGCCAGATAGCTGCTGTCAACACCATTCGTCCGTACCTTCGTTCGATTGCCTGTGTCAAGAGCACCACGTGGACCTCCCAAAGTGATCTTGAGCTTCCACTCGCCCCACTATTATTCCCACTTCCCTCGTCTTGACCGCATCAAGCTTTGCTCGAACTCACCATTGTCGTCGCCTCCGCCTCATGTTGCTCAGACCTCACCGTGGACAGGCACCCCCAATGAGCCCTGACCCTTGCCAAGCCTTCCCTCGTGTTTGCTTTGCTCCCCCTCTCTCTCACTGTGCCTAATCGGCCCCTCGACCCTCGCAGCTCACCAACAACTCCCTTCTTCTTCAACTCCGGCACCCCATCACCTCGTTGTCTCTCTGGTCGATTCCTCCTGCCCAAGGCTACATTGCGACCTCCATCGATCCCCGCTACCGGATTGGATCGCCTTTTAGATTGAGGAGGCCGACTAGAGGGGGTGAATAAGCGGTTTAAAAATTCTTCTCTAATTAATTATCAATTTCTATTTGGCTAAACCAAGCAAATAATGCGGAAGCTTAACTCAAAAGGTTTATCACAAATAACGCCTAAAACAACCGGGTTCACCTAAGTGCACCAACAAGATAAACCTATGACAAAGTTTGCAATCCTAGGATGGAAAGCAATCAAATTAATTCTATGAATGTAAATTGAGCATGGGAAAATAAACCATAATTGACATGGTTACTTTTTACCATGGTAATCGGAGACTAGACGGTCTCCCTAGTCCACGTTGAGGTTAGCCCAAACAAAGTGGACCGGCTCTACGAATTAAGCCGAAATACCTCAATCCATTAGTGATAGCTCTTTCCTACTCTGGGTAGGTGGGCTCCAACCTTTACAATTTTGCCGGGTCTTCTCACAACCTTCTTTTAGAAGATCACCGCGCACAACGTCTCTAACACCATCTAGGAGTCGGCAAACTCTAAGAGTAAATAAGTCAATCCTCTCGCTTGACTCTCACCACATGCATGAATACACAAACTTAAGTGGATACTCAATCCATCTCTAGATACAACACATACAATCTAGAGCCTTCCTCCTTGCTCACAAGGTGCAACACATGCACAATTGAGAGAAAAACCTCACACTAGCTCAAAAAGTGAAATAGAGTGCCAAAAGTTATACTCCAACAGGCCACAAGGGGGTATATATACCCACACCTCGAAACTAGCCGTTGGGATAGAAAAATAGGATTTCCAAAAGTACCACTGACAAACGACCGGTACTTTCGCTCCCCTTAGCAACGGTTAGAAAACTAGCCGTTGCAGGCAAATCCGATAATTTTGTCATGCAAAGTCTAGTACTACTGATCATCGAAAGTACCGTGCACTCGTGCGGAACTACCGATTTCCTCAGGGACGAGAAGACTCCACCCTGGTGTCTCTTTGGAAAAATGTACCACTACACAAGCCGGTCATTCCGCAAATCAAAAGTATCGCTCACACAGAGCTAGTACTACCGCTTGCTGATCGGACCGCTCACGCAGAGCCGATCGGACCGTTCACATAGAGCTGGTCAAAAGTACCGATCATCGACTACACTGGTCCATGACCATGTCGGATGGTTTGACCACTCAGGTCTCTGACCACGCTGGTCTCCGACCACATTGTTCGATTCGACCACACAAGTCTCCAACCACGCTAGTCTTTGACTACGTTGTCCAGATCGACCACACAGGTCTTCGACTACGCTGGTCTCTGACCACATTGATTTTGACCACTCAGGTGTTGAACACATCGACCATGTCAATTTTTGACCACATTAATCTTCGATCACACAGATCTTCGACCACTACGTCAATTTTCGATCATGTTGTATCAATCACGTCAGTTCGATCATGATAATTCTGACCACATAGGTCTTAATCACGTTGGTTTCAACCATGTCGGTTCGATCACGCTGGTTTTGATCACACAGATCTCAACCATGTCGGAATCAACCATGTCAGATCCGACCGTCTTGGTTCGACCACGCTGATCTTCGATCACACAGATCTCGACCATGTCGGTTTCGACCACACTAATTTTGATCACACAGATCTTGACCACATCAGTCCCGACCACATTGGTTTCGATCTCTTCGATCTTTGATCACATTGATCTTCGACCATACAGGTCATCGACCAGGTTGATCTTTAACCACGTTGGTTTGACTACGTCGGCTTTGACCATGCTGGTTCTCAACCACATTGATCTTCGAACACACAGATCTTCGACTACATTGGTTTGATCACAATGGTTCTTGACAACACAGGTCTTCCGACCACCAACAGACGCAGTAGTTCCATGATTACAACACCGGTAATTCCGACTAGTGGTAGTACCGCAAAATACACTGCAGTAGTTTCAATTTTCCTAAGAAGTGCATATACTTCAACAGATTTTGCAAAACACATTTGCAAACTACAACATCATGCACATAAGGATTATCCATGATTCCCAACAAATTGCAAAATACATTTGCACATTTTTAGAATCATGACACAAGAATTATTTATATGAGTTTCAACCATGTGCAAAACACATTTCTAAATATAAGCCTCATACTACAAAAAATGGAAACATAGACTTCAAACACTTCCAAAACTCGTTCGCAATGTATAGTCCCATATTACAAGGATTCAACACATGAGATTCAACTATTTGCAAAGCATATTTGTGAATACAAGCCCCATGCCAAATAGAGTTAGAGTAAGTAAGGTTGAGCTATCAACACATAATAAGACTTAAGCTACTAGACACGACCCCTCTTAATAGTACGACAACCTATACAAGCAATCCGGTCGTCTAACCAAACACCAAGACCGGTAAAAGACTAGGAACACATCATTAGTCCTAGCTAGTTATATCTTTTCCTTACGCACCCTCTTGAAGCTTGGTGATTCACATTTACACTTCAAGTTCGGTTCATCGTCTTTACATGCATCAATACATGATACATCCTTCACTTGACCTCCATCAACACATGATGGATTTTTACTTGACTTGATGATCAACACATAATCATCTCCTCTTAGGCATGCATAACTCATGATGCGTCTTCTTCTTGACTTGATGATCTTCAACACATAAAATCATTCTAAGTCTTCCTTATTTGTGGAACCTAATATATTCATTCAACTGATAGAACATGTTAGTCCACAAGATAATTTTCATCAATTACCAAACTTCACCATTAACACATAATGGAGGGACTAGATTTTACAATCTTTTCTTTTTCATAATTCATGACAATCTCAACAAATAATGAGATAAAAATTGAATTGCGAGTATACAACATGTGCACAACACTTGCATACTCTAAGATAAGATTTTAAAGCAAAACTTACTTATCCGATTGTCATTAATCATCCAACCATTAACACATAATGGAAGAACTAGATGACAACCCGATTATGAGTATATATGAACTACATAAGTTATATGTACTCAAGGGATATGTTTCAAAGTAAAGATTCTTAATATGTGAAAATGGAATATGGACTAATACTAATGAAACCATAAAACATAGAGTGAACTCTCCTTAAATGTGTGCATACAAGAATGTATTGTGAAAACATATACACATATTCAAGTTTGACTTATTTGGTGAAATTCATTCTATATTTCGGATCCGAGGAATGCAATAAGATAAGAATGTGGTATTGAATGCATACTTCTTATATTTTTCACATTTTCATCTAAATAAGACTAAGCAATGTTATAATCAATAAATATATTAGTCTCACAATTGTATTTGTCATTATCACCAAAACCAACTTAATAGAGTTTAAACTTACAATCTATCCCTTTAGATGATGAATGACAAATCCATTAATAATAATAGCATTGGGGTGAAAATAAACATATGATAAGAAATTAAACTAAGGTGAAGGCATATATAAACATAATAAAGAATTTCCCCCTTTTTAGCATCAATGTTATTCACCCCTTTTTTTGGCATTATACACTTAAAAATCAATGCTATTATTCTTTCTTCTCCCCTTTTGGCATTTATAATCAAAAACAAGGAAAAAAAAGCAAATTTAGCTAAAATGGAGATGTTCCAACATATGACAACTTTACTAGTTATAAGTCATTCTTAAGCATCATACTAGTTTTGCTTAAGTACCATGATATTAATTTATCCTAATTATCATCTTTTAATTATGAAACTTGTTTTATGCAGTCATTGGAGGGAAAATGACTGGTATATTTGAGACAACTTAGTTTGTGCTTTTCAAAACCCTAAAACTTACTGTTACCATATCTGGGCGGATGGTATGATGGTTGGTGCGAATGTAGCACGAGAAATTATGGTTTGTGTCATGTAACGCCCAAATAACTCTAAGAACTAAATCATATGCTGAACTCCCAATGTAAAATAATACAACTATAAGTTTATAATGGGTACAACTTAACTAAATAATTTACATCAACTAGTGTGGGTTACAACATTTCAGTGACCTACGAGTCATGTCGTTGGTTTTAAGCCAGTGGACATAGGTCATGTCGCTAGTGTAAGCCACCATGTGGCGCAAGAGGAGGGTCTTGGTGTGATGGATGTAACCTCACTAAGATGAAATCTTAGCTGGTGTAACTTACACTGAATGATACATTGTAAAGGCCTTATAGTGATCTTCTTGATTCACATGTCTAAGAAAATATGTGAAACATAACAAGTTGGTTATCTCTTGTAGGCCAAGTTTACAGTCTCTGTAGAGTATAAATTGTTCAAACAGAGCCCACGGTCAAGGGCAAGCATGGGAACTTACTTGAGTTAGTAACTATTTCAAAAACATTTGTGGGTGAGATGAAAACTTGTTAGGTTGGGTGGATGTAACACGATGTTGGATTTCCCTAGGTGGATGTAACCCAATGATGAATATGGGTGGATGTAGCCCTAGTACACAAAAACTAACATATGGTGGATGAAACTTGCACTGATATAAATATTGCACACTTTTACTTTCTTTAATAAAATATGATTTAGTCAAAATGCTAGATCATAGGAATTTCTAATTAATTATTGTTTTTAAGTGTTGCCTTTAGCAAACAAAAGAACTAGAGCCTACTTTTGTTGAACCCTACATGTATAAATATTGTATTCTGTGTGTTGGCTCATGGAGCACTGTTGCTTATGCTCATCCTCGCCCACAAAAATCCCTCATAACTCGTGGATCAAGGACACTACATGTACTATGACACCCCAAGAGCTAATGGTGAAGAAGACGAAGGATATTAAATTAGTCTCTAGTAGTCTAGGTTTTACCCCAGTCATGCTGCTTAAGTTGGTATTTGCGTGCACCAACATTATCCACACTCTTGGTAAATATCGGTCACACACATTCTACCTTAGTCGCTTGCCTGTGGCGAGATGTACACTCTCATTTTGCTTTCGCTTCTGCTTTATATAGTGTATCCATTTGGCCTGATCGGCTCTATTGTAAACTTAACCCGATGCTATTTATTTAAACTCTGATGAATGTAATATTAATGTATGATATGATTTTACGTCATGTATGTAATGATTCAATGATGTATTCTGTGAGCATTGTTTACTGATCTGGAAAATAGTGCAATGATTTTACGGAGAATTCTAGATTGGCTAAATCCAGATCCGACTATGTCAACTATGTCAAAGATTGGAAGCTATATTACTCAACTATGTCAAAGAATGCAAGGAAGTCGTCACCGATATATTGGATTTATGCAGCAATAGGATTTTTCTGTTTACGTTTAGAACGTGGAAATTTTTCTTAGTCTCTATGAGAATTGATCAGTTTTATGTGGAAGCTTGGGCTTAGGCTCTGCTCTAAATGATTTTGGCTTCTGAATTTTAGAAGCAAGAAACCATTTGGAACACATCGGCTTCTTAATTTTATCTTTTTTCTGGCTTTTTTTATATTTTCCTTTTCTTTTATTTCTTTGTATTGCCCGTGATGTTACCATTAGTTTTTCTCATTTTCTTATTTTTTTAGTTTTAAAAAATTAACCACCATTACTGTATATTTACAGCTAAACCATAATAACCAAGCCAGAAGCCGAGGCTTTTACTGCCAGACCAGAGAGCCTGTTCTTTTTAGCTTTTAAAAGCTGCTTTTCGGCTTTTCTATAGTAACTAGGTTTCAAATGGAGTGTCTTTTCAAAATAAGGTCTACAAGTTGATTGTAGTACACACTATAGCGACTTCATTTATATCGGCTAAAACCGCATGCGAATTTCTGTTATTCCGTATTTTCTCTAATAAACAGTCTAAAATCTATAAGCCACAGCTATAAACTATAAATCGCAGCAAAAAAGAACAGACCTCTGTCACTCAGTGCGACCATGGGCCTGTTCTTTTTAGCTGCGGCTTATGGCTTTTGGCTGAAATTTTTGAATTTTGGTTGTTTACGGTACAGATTACCGATAGATCGATACTCACTTGCGATTTTGGCTGGTACAGATGTTGGGCTTTTAACGTTTACTACGTTTAACTTGTAGACCCCGTCTTGAGAAAATACTTCATTTAAAAGTTAGGTACTGTAGCGGCTGCGAAAAGCCGGCCGGCTTGTTGTCTGCCGAACAGGCTCAATACAAACCCCAACGTCATGGGCAAAACGGGAATACAAGAATATACAATATTACAAGGTACACCAACACAGGAATCACAGGGGCACACACGTAAAATGGGGAATAAATTCGCGCTCCTCCACCCGTCTACCACTAGCAGTCTAGCACACTACCACCTGACCTCTCCTCCCCGGTCTCGCGAACGCGGAAAAAAGAAGCGAAAAACAAGAGCTTCCCCCTTCCCACACCACACGCCTCCACCGTCTCATCCTCCTCGTCGCGGCCGTTATCGTCGTCGGCGCCTGGAAACCCTAGGCGCAGCGCGGCCCGATCCACCCGATCCGACCCCGGGAGCGCCCCGCCGCCGCCGCGTCCTCAGATCCGCCAAGCGCGCCGCGGATCCGCCGCCCGCGACCCGCGCCGCGAGGAGCCCGCCCGCCTCGGCATTGGCTTGGCACGATCCGGAGGCCTCCTTTTGGTTCGTGTCCTGTTTCTGCCTGGTCCCCTGGTTGTCTCACTTTTGGCGCGATCTCGGATTTTTTTCCCCTGCAATTTTTTGCGGGGGTTTTCCGATTATTTTTGCTGGAAGCGGCGCTGATTGTATAGCTCAGATATTAGAAAGTTTGAATTTTGAGTGATTTAATAGAGTTATGCAATCAATTGATAGGTTTGTAGTTTGTTTCTTCGTGATGTGTTAGAAAAGCATGTTAGAGAGGGGGGGGGGGGGGGGCGGAGTGGTGCCATTATTTTTTGGGGTTCCATGAAGCTTAGTTGGTGCTAATTCAGCAGAATTTATTTTAAGCTACCTGTATTCAAGACAAACTCATGGAAATGTTTGATCCAGCTTTGAGTAATAGCTCGTTCAATTGTGCTCCAGAGTTCTTTCAGCTATCGATCTCACAACAATACACGAGCTGAGGAAACTAAAGCCGGACTATCTGTTTTTCTTTCAATAGGTTGAAGAAATCTGTAGCTGTGGAGGTGGCCATGGTGCGGAATCGTGCAAGGATGAGATGGGTTCGGTACATGGTGTGCTGGAATCATGTATTTCACTACTGAACCCGTCCTTCTGGTAGCTGGATTGTTTTTTGGGATGATACATGGGTTGGGACGCTGCAGTTATATATGAGTACCGGTGAGCCCTTGCTGCTGTCATCATCTGGAAGTGCAGATTCGCCTTCGAAGTACCAGACTACTGTTCGGTCATCAGTGGGATCATTGGGCTGCCTTTGCCATACTGATTCGTTCTCTGCTTCAGTGTACGAGGATTGTGGCACGGCTTCCGTCAACCTTGTGGATGAAGGGGATGCCATGCCAAGGCATTGTCTGGAGGAGTCTGATGTGAGCAGGGTGGCAGAGCGTTTCCAGTCTGCTGATTCATACTTCTTCAAGCATCTCTCGGTGGAATGCTTTCTGAAGGAGAGGCAGCGGAAGGTTTCTTGGGGTGGTGTAATGGAGATGCAGCGTTCTCCATCATTCCTAGAGATTGGAGTGGTATCTTCCTCTCAGGAGAAAGCAAATCGCTCCCAGAGGGTCAGGCACAAGAGCTCACAGTTTGAAGATCCGTTTTCATCCGAGCATGACCCAAGGCTAATTTACATTAATGATCCTAACATGACAAATGACCGATATGAATTTACGGGGAATGAGATTCGGACAAGCAAGTATACTCTGATCACTTTCCTGCCTAAGAACCTCTTTATCCAGTTCCACCGGCTGGCTTATGTATACTTCCTAGTTATTGCTGCTCTTAACCAGCTACCCCCTTTAGCTGTGTTTGGAAGGACTGCTTCACTGTTCCCACTACTCTTTGTGTTGTTTGTGACTGCTATAAAAGATGGATATGAAGACTGGCGGCGTCACAGATCTGACAGGAACGAAAATAACCGAGAGGCACTTGTTCTTCAATCTGGTGATTTCCGGTTGAAAAAATGGAAAAACATTTGCGCAGGGGAGGTTGTCAAAATTCATTCCAATGAAACAATGCCATGTGATATGGTCTTGCTGGGTACAAGTGATCCAAATGGTATAGCTTATATCCAAACAATGAATTTGGATGGTGAGTCAAACCTAAAAACAAGGTATGCAAGGCAGGAAATCATTTCCACGATATGCAATGTCTCATATTCAGGACTGATCAAATGTGAGCAGCCTAACAGAAATATCTACGAGTTTACAGCTACCATGGAGTTGAACAGTCAGAGGATTCCACTTGGCCAATCGAACATCGTATTGCGGGGGTGCCAGCTTAAAAACACAGAATGGATTATTGGGGTAGTCGTCTATGCTGGTCAGGAGACAAAAGCTATGTTGAACAGTACAATATCTCCTTCAAAGAGCAGCAATCTAGAGAGTTACATGAACAGGGAAACCCTTTGGTTATCAGCTTTCCTCTTGATCACATGCTCAGTTGTGGCTACAGGGATGGGGGTGTGGCTAGTTAAAAATTCGAAAAACCTTGATGCGCTACCATACTACCGGAGAAAGTACTTCACCTTTGGTCGGGAAAACAGAAAAGATTTCAAGTTCTATGGCATTGCTTTGGAGATATTTTTCTCCTTTCTGAGTTCTGTGATAATCTTTCAGATAATGATACCAATATCACTATACATCACCATGGAGCTGGTTAGAGTGGGGCAGTCATACTTTATGATCGGAGATACACGGATGTATGACAGTAGTTCAGGTTCAAGATTTCAATGCCGGTCCTTGAATATTAACGAAGACCTAGGTCAGATACGGTACATATTTTCTGACAAAACGGGTACCTTGACACAAAACAAGATGGAATTTCAGCAAGCCAGCATCCATGGGAAGAACTATGGGAGCTCCTTGCAGGTGACAAGTGACCCATCACATGAAATATGCACTACAGGCGAGGTCACTGTCTTATGTTTTTATGTTTTTTGTAGCTCTTATCTTGTTTCAGATCAGCCTTTCTTTCCCGTAGTAAGAACATTGAGGATTAGTGATAGATTTGGTTTATGAATATTGCGGTAAGTGGTATTCATTCAGTCACACACCTAATAGCGATTATACGTCCTAATAGGCCCAATTATGCGGCCATCTGGCAATTATGTGGTAACACGTAGGGGCACCTGTTCCTTGTATACGGCCTAGTAGACCCATTTTTAGAACACTCTGGGCTCACCTTTCCTCAGGTTGAACCACTAACCATTATACTTAATTTAATTAGCTTAAATTTGTGAATATTCATATATCTTATGCCTGTTGCCTCAAATGGAATGCTTCCACTGTGACAATAGTAGATATTCGAATACAGCCTCATTTATGTATTCTCTTACCTCATATAGCTTTTGGTCATTTACCTATCCATGCTTAAGTTTGTCCCCTTGTGCAGAGTCATCGAGACAACATGGCAGGAAACCCAGGTCGGAAATCAATGTTGATTCAGTACTCATGGCACTTCTGAGTCAACCATTGGTTGGGGAGGAAAGGCTTGCTGCCCATGATTTTTTCCTTACTTTGGCTGCATGCAATACAGTCATTCCAGTCAGCACAGAGAGTTCTCTCGATTTGACCAATGAAGTAAATGAGGTAGGCATAATTGATTACCAGGGCGAATCACCTGATGAGCAGGCCTTAGTAACCGCAGCTTCTGCTTATGGATATACGCTTGTGGAAAGGACAACCGGCCACATTGTTATAGATGTTCAAGGGGAGAGGATAAGGTAAACCATACAACATCCTTTGTTTGTTATGACAAAATTGTAGCTACCATTAATTTCATCCCCAATTGACTATGAAATGCATTTTGTACCTGTTGTGAGTCTTCTACCTACTATTTACAAAGCAATTTCATTGTCATAATCAGGTTGGATGTTCTTGGTCTCCATGAATTTGACAGTGTGAGAAAAAGAATGTCTGTTGTTGTAAGGTTTCCAGACAACATTGTGAAGGTTCTTGTTAAAGGTGCTGATACTTCAATGCTTAGCATTTTGAAGAGAGGGAATGATGATGGACCTTATGATTCTTTGCATGCTAAAATTAGAGAAGCTACAGGAAACCACTTATCAGATTATTCGTCAGAGGGTCTACGAACCTTAGTAATTGGTTCAAAGAACCTGACCGATGCAGAATTCAGTGAATGGCAGGAAAGGTATGAAGAAGCTAGCACCTCCATGACAGAGAGATCGGCAAAGCTCCGTCAGGCGGCAGCTCTTGTAGAGCACAATTTGACTCTTCTTGGTGCAACTGGAATTGAAGATAAGTTGCAGGATGGTGTTCCTGAGGCCATTGAGTCCCTCCGACAGGCTGGAATCAAGGTTTGGGTTCTCACAGGAGATAAGCAAGAAACTGCTATATCGATTGGTTTGTCATGTCGACTATTGACTCAAAGCATGCACCCGATTATTATAAATGGTTCCTCAGAGTTTGAATGCAGGCATCTTCTAGCTGATGCTAAAGCGAAATTTGGAATAAAGTCGTCTGATTTTGGAAGGGATTCTCAAGATATAGAAGCTTTGTACAATGGTGATGTTTCTAAATGGAGGTCCTCTAATGGTCACATATCTGAAAGTGGCATACAGAACTTCCAATTGACTGGAGTTATTGCTAATGATAAGTCCGAGCACAGTGAGAAAGTAGCAAATTTTACTGACACTGAGCTAGCGCTGATAATTGATGGGAGCTCCCTTGTGTATATTCTAGAGAAAGATCTTGAATCAGAGGTTTGAGATCATATCCACTATTTTGATTTTTTTTATAGTGATCGCATATTTTTTGCTATATTTATTGGTAAATGCATAGTCACTTGCCACAATTCGGCGACCATGGTTGCTAGCCTATTCTTTAATGCACATATAATTATCAAGTTCGCTCACAATAATTCTGCCTTAATGCTCCAAGTAATTATTTCTTCTGCAACTTTATATTTGACAGTTATTTGACCTGGCAACTTCCTGTAAAGTTGTCATCTGCTGCCGTGTTGCTCCTCTGCAAAAGGCTGGAATTGTTGATTTGATTAAAAGCAGGACGAGTGACATGACCCTGGCGATTGGTGATGGTGAGATTCTGTATTTGATTCTTGTTGCAATGTTTCTAGTTAGCATATCATGTTTCTCTTGCCTATTAATATATTCATCCAATGTTGAAAATATCCTGTGCAAATTGCTAGTGATGATAACCTGCTTGAATTAGAAGTGGAACTTTGCAGGTGATTAGTTTTTTTAGTTTTCCTGCTATAGTTGAACCTCATGACCAGCAATTGGTGCTAGAATATTTTAAATTGCATCACCAGATGAATGATAATTTGAATATTTGTTATGAACCTTAGTTCATAAGAGGTAAGCACCGCTGAGAGGATGGTAGGACGGCGTCGGCGTAGAGAGAGAGAAGACTATAGATGAGAATGACGTTATTTCTTGCTTGGTTTCAATAGCATGTAGTAGCCCCCTTGTATAGATGGACTCTCCCTAACAGATAGAATCTAATCTAAATCATATCTCTAACAAACAGAAACTAATATCATATTCCTAACAAATAGAAACTAATATCTAACTTCCTAATAAGGAACCAGTTGGGTCCAGGGCCTAGCCTACGCCTATGATATTACACCCCTCCCGTAGACGCAGCTCGTCCTCGAACTGCTAGGCGGTGCACCTAACTTATTTTGCTGCACCATCTTATTGATTGGGTCGACACGCCTGCAAGTGGACCCCATCCAAGGCGGACCCCATCCAAGGTTGCGTAAGGAAAGGAGGAAATTTGGAGTTAGCTGAAAAATCAAATTCAATTTTCTTCCATGAAAGCCAACACATGCAACCAGTATTTCCTTTCCATGCGCCCTTCTTTCCATCCAAGAACATGCTGCATGCACGCACGTCTTCCCATGTTTCTCCTGGATCCCATGCAAAATGGTATCCACACACAGCTTCCAATTCCATCCCCCTCCTAATTCCTTTGCTCCACCGTCTAGAGACACACGCCTTCTCATGTGGGGTCCTCGCCGTGACTTGCCTGGTCACCTAATGGAACAATGCCTCTGTTCCTGCTTTTCCAGTAGCAACATGCAGCCCCGCTGTTCCCCTGTGCGCGAAGTAACCCACCCCGCCTGGGCTCCTGCTGGTTCTTGTACGTGAAGGACAGCACGCAGCGCCTCTGCTCCTACTGCCTCCACGTGATGTGCCGAGAGACACGAGAACAATTGAAATGCACAGAACACAATCGCTTTTCTCGGAAGCAAAGCAACTCCGCTTTTCTTCCTTTATTTCTTTGCCCTCTCGTTCTTTCGATCGCAACCGATCGTTTCCCCTTTTGCCTTGTCTCTTCTTCCCTAGTCTTCTTCCGCAGGCGCCCTTATCCCCTGTTCTTCCCCAGGTGCCAATCCCAGCCACCCCTGGTGCACCTCCAGTTGCCCCTTGGCACCGCCGCCGCATGCGGCAACCCCCTTGTATAGATAGGCTCCCCCTAACTGATATAATCTAATCTTAATCATATCTCTAACAAATAGAAACTAATACCATATCTCTAATAGATAGAAATTAATCTCTAACTTCCTAATAATGAACCAGTTGGGCCTAGGGCCTAGCCTACACCCATGACAATATTGGTGTTAAATGGTTGTACCTACCTTTTGTATCCCTAAATATTGGATGTTTTTTTTATTCTGGCCATCATCTGATGCATTGGATTTTCGTAAGAGTTTATATAATAATAAGTGCCCTATCTGTTGAACCTAACAATTAGCACATGTCAATTTTCAGTGGCACATAGCAGTTCAAATAATACGGTAGTCTAGAATTAAGACAATTTCAGTTTTCGATGCATATCAAAGTTGTCATTTTGTTTTTTTTTTGTCGCCTAAATTTGTTATGGACTTTTTTCCCACTGTTTCGCCTTAATTGACCACCATCTGCGTTCCACAAAGTATTGACTGTCTTTGCTATTGTGTGTTCTTGTTTCATTTTGCAGGGGCAAATGATGTTTCAATGATACAGATGGCTGATGTTGGTGTAGGAATATGTGGTCAAGAAGGTCGTCAAGCAGTGATGGCTGCAGATTTTGCTATGGGGCAGTTCCGCTTTCTGAAGAGATTGCTTCTTGTACACGGGCACTGGAATTATCAGCGTATTGCATACATGATTCTCTACAACTTTTATCGGAATGCTGTCTTTGTGCTAATGCTGTTCTGGTACAAAATTTCCCCCATGCTTTTCTCATAGCCTGTGTTTTTCCTTTATAATTTATTATTTGGAGTTTGTGTATTCGGATTTCAGAATATAATTCCTGCTGTTCTTGCCACAGCAAACTAATGCAGTTGGAACATCGCTCCCCCCCCCCCCCCCCCCCCCCTTTATTTTGATAATGCAGGTTGACCTAAATGTTACTTGATCTGTGTAGGTATATCTTGCATACAGCATATTCTGCAACCCTTGCATTAACAGATTGGAGTAGTGTTTTCTATTCCCTTATCTACACATCAGTTCCCACGGTAGTGGTTGGTATTCTGGACAAGGACTTGAGTCATAATACTCTTCTTTATTATCCAAGATTATATGAGGCAGGGCTTCGAAATGAGGGCTACAACTTGACACTCTTCTGGATCACAATGCTAGATACCTTGTGGCAAAGCCTTGTCCTTTTCTATGTTCCTTTCTTCACATGCAATATCAGTACAATGGACATATGGAGTATGGGAAGTTTGTGGACAATTGCCGTCGTTATACTTGTCAATATTCATCTGGCCATGGACATTCGACGTTGGGTGCTTATAACCCATCTTGCTGTATGGGGCTCTATCGCTGCAACATTTTTGTGCATGGTGTTGATAGATTCTATACCAATTTTCCCTAACTACGGGTAAGCTCTGACTTGCTCCCTCGATCCCTCTTATATAGTATTGTCTTAAGGTGACAAGCCTAAGGTTCTATTTTCTCATTCCTGGCAGGACAATATACAACATGGCTGCTTCAAGAACTTATTGGCTTAGTGTTTGTCTTATAATAGTCCTAGGGTTGCTTCCGCGGTTTCTTTGCAAAGTAATATATCAGACCTTTTGGCCATCTGATATTCAAATAGCGAGAGAAGCTGAGCTATTAAAAAAGCTGCCTCAACAGTTGGGTTCAAGGCCTGAAAGTGATATCAGCTAACGACAATGGTTTCACGTAGTTACTTTGTCAGCCCAGTTTGGGGGCTGTGTTGATTCATTTGAGCTGATTTTTGTCAAAATTTTGGTAAGTTCTATTCATGACTTTTGTGTGTGATATATTATTTGGTCTATGGATGGGCTAGTGGATATAGTGTGCTTCCGTTTTCACATTTTCAGTGGTCACATTGTTTTATTCTCTGAACAGCCTATCATGTTTTTTACACATACACAAGTACAAATTGCGTTACTTAATTACAGCAAAGTCATGCCTTTTTCGTTACAACAGATGAATGCATAATTATAAATCTTGAAATTGTAACAATATTGTGTCTGCATCAGGAGTAACTGTTTCTGTATGATGAAAATCACATGAACTGCAGTTTCAGCAATCCAACAATGATTGTTTGCAATACTTTTTGTAGCACAAAAATATCGTCGTTCTCTCCAGTTTTATCTAGCTGCTCTTGTTTCTCTCCTAGGGCTGGTATAGTGCGAAAAGTTCTTAGTATGCAGTAGTGCTGACCTGTTATGCCTGTGTCCATCCTGTTTCAACAAGGGTCCCAGATTGTACATGAGGACAAAAGTTGGCGAGACAAAAAATCTGGTTGCTGAAGAGGCTGAAAAATACGATGAAGCGGCTGTGGCGAGGTAAGTGACTGTACGGGTAGGCATCAAACAGCTTCGACCTTCGGGGGCTAGCAATCAATCAAATGACAAATGTACAGATATGGGAAAATGATATATATACCCTGTATTTTAAGGTAGAGCTTGTGGTTAGGAAATAAAGAGGTACATAGATACAAATTCTTTTCGCACTTTGCCAATCTTTTGTATTACCTGATCATATGTTAACCATTTTTCCTTTTCTTCCCCTTCTCGAGGTTTTAGATAGTGTCCTTATGGTGTGTCCAGTTGGAATTTTACGCTTTAAAAGAATACAAGATTCATTTTCCCTTCTCAGAATACAAGCCAAACAGTGTTGAAGATGTACAAGTCGAACAAAGGGTACTAATTTCATTATGTATCATTTTTGTGATGTATTACTGAGATGCAACGATCCAGCCGCATGAGGCATGACGGCGGGTACTTCTTTGATGGTTGCTCGCTGGGTCCAGGCCATTTACGGTTTTGCTAATCAGTAGGTGCCTCGTATTTTCCTCCTTTCGCGAAAGGTAAGCCAGATTTTTTGGCCACAGCATGTGCTTTGAGATGTGTTATTCGGCCGTCGGATGTGCTTTGAGAGTTTATTTCGCCAACTTTTTTTGTACTGCGTAATCAATGGAGCAGTACAATTGTGTGGAAGTCAAATCCTTCAACACAAAAATGGAAGTCACCACCTGTACATCTGGAATCTTACGCAAGCTTTAGAAGACGTCAGCTAGTCGTGAATCCAGAGGGAAACGGTACTTCACTGCAATTGCACAAAGAAAAATTTTGGTTAGCAATTGCGCCATGTCATTGATGAAGAATTCAATATAGGCAAAGCTTCTGATCTCTAGGGAGGGTCGTAATGGAGATCATGTTAAGTCAAATGTCTTGAAACAGGTAAAAACTACAGAGGAGTTAAAAGAAATTTTAAAAATTATCTCAAGACTTCTACGCAAGGACAAAATCCAGACAATTTTGACAACGGTGAGGCTGTAAACCAAACAGTCTAGTAGTTTGCTGCAGTAAATGAATGCAAATAAAGGTGCACATGTTCTATAGCTGCTATAGAATCGCTATGCAAGCCTAACCACTAAGCTACTAATTGAAGCATGTAAAAAGAGGAATGCCTTTCGCTATGCATTAATGTGGATCGGAGCAAAGCATGATAAACAAATGCTAGTATGTTAAAAAAGAGTACAAACAAACATCAAGAGGCAGGGTCTAAGGAGAATGCAAAGACAGAGATCTGGAGAGTAGTATTCAGCTCATCAGCAAGGAGTGGATTATCCAGCCTGGTCCCTACCTAGAGTCCACTAATCCCAAATTCACTTTGCACTAACTTTTTATCTAGACAATATTGGCAACATAGCTGCCCCCAATGCATGCATTCAGATGTGCATACCTTGAAAACACAAAAAACGACATACCATAGCATTCCACCAGGAATACAGCTGCACTAAGTTAACAACTTGTCATGCACGTTTATCCTCAGGAAACACATGCATGTTCACCATATCTCCAGTTCCCTTAACAGCACTGCCTACAAGCGAAAGTCCTTCCTCGTCAGCCTCATCACCTGTATCCTCTGAATAAGCAAATCTGTACACAGCAAGAACAGCACAAAAAACGGAAGTTCAAAGGATGCATATGATGGCAAGGAGGACATAGGAGATGATATTCCAGAAGGAAGGGATGATCCAAGCCCTTCGCCAAAGCTCACTCAATGGATCGGTTGCATTGAAATATAGCTGATACAACGACACAAACACGTCAGATCATACTTAACAACACGACTTGCATAAAGTTGATTACTGGTTTTCCCAAGAGGTTCATCAAACAACTCCATGACTCAATAAAATGTGTGTGGTATTATGATCATATTCTAATCTGTATTTATGTGCATCACATAGAAGGGTGGAAAAGGAAGAGTTGATCCATTCACCATTTGCTATATTCTAAAATAGTAACGATAGAATTGACACAAGACATACCTCATAGCCAATCCAAGCAATTGAGATAATCACTGCCATAGCTAGAGAATTTGTAAACTTCCGATATAATTCAAGTTTTGTCATGCTTCTCCACAGCTGTAATGTAATTAGAGCCAGATGAGCACAGGAGATATGACAAAATAAAAATGAATGAATAAATAATAAATCAGTCGAAAATAAATTCTATAGGATATAGGTTTTCAAAGTAGTAAGTTTCATTGAACATGTAACACAAATATTGATTGTTGAAAGACATGGTCACAAATTCAGAACGGAGTACTTGATTGGATGCGTAGCATAAAGTACAGCAAGCTACAGGTTTTGCTATAATGTAAACAGCAGCAGCATGAGGTTTTCAGAAAGACCAAGAACTGCTATGTGATATCAAAAGCAACACTGATATGTGCTAATTTCCGAGAAGGTTTCTTGTGGACGGAGAGAGGTGGCAGAAGTTGATATTGCAAGCTGGGATGGGAACACAGCGGGTAGCGGTAGCAGACATGCTCGCCCTCAGGCCGTTGTCCGCAGTGGCGGACGCAGGAATTTTGGAATGGGTGTTCGAAGTTGTAAAAATATTTTTCAGTACAAAACATAAAGATCTACATTAACAATAATTAATATACAATTGTTCGTACTAGGGATAACATGTCAAATAATATAAAGAAATTACAAAACAATTGTAAAAGTTCACTACAGATCGGTATGATCAAAATTTAGTGGATTTTTACATTCCATGGAGTTCAGTTTTGCTTAATTTCTTGCAAACCAGCCTGTCTATATGTTTTATCAAAGTGTTTTCTTTAGAAGCTACATTTTATGATTAGTTTGAGGGTTAAATCAATTCATACATACTGCTAATTGATCTAGAACTCATGCCATCAAATTTCTTGCAACAATTCAACAACCGGAATAGTAATCTGTTGAAGACTCCATTAGGTCCTATCCAAATAATGAAATATGTGAAGGCCTATGTATTGGTTCAGCAAAAGAAGGTTTCATATCAAAATGTATAACAAATAGCACAATTCTGAATATCTCAAAAGTTGTTTCTGACAATGTTGCTAGGTAAGAATAATACTGACTACTGAGATAAGTGAGGTGCAAACCTTGAAATGGTGATTGCAGAGAATTAATCCTTTTAATAAATCTGGGGTTTCTAGTTGTACACCAATCCCATGATATCAAACCATATGATTCATCATAAGCTAGAATACCCTCTCTGATATAGTAACTCCCTTACAGTGCCCAAATAGCCCAATCCAGATCCATTTCAGCTGCCACAATTAAGAAACAGGTGAGATAACGATTGTCAGCAATATGCGTGCCAGACATGTCAAACCCAAACTCAGAAGGACGGCGCAGAAGGGTGGCGATGCCGGCGCAGAAGGACGGGGAGGCGGCGAACTGGTCCGGCTCCGGGAAGCAGGCTGGCACAAGCGAGGCGCCCAGATCTAGCCGGAGGGCGGAGGCGGCGAGGCGCGGTCGCCGGCGGAGCGAAGGGCGGAGGAGGCGAGGCGGAGCGGAGGCGGAGGGCGGAGGCGGTGATGCGGTCGCCAGCAGAGCGGAGGACGGAGGCGGCGAGGCAGAGCGGAGGCGGCGAGGCGGTCGCCAGAGGAGCGGAGGGCGGAGGGCAGAGGCGGCGTCGCGGCGAGGCGGAGCGGAGGCGGCGAGGCTAGGGTTAGGGTCCGCGCCTCCGTGGCTCTGCGCGATATGCGAATGGGATCGGGGGGAGGCCGGGAGGGGGGACCGGGACCAGGGGCGGGGCTTCACGCGCGACAGAAGATGGCCTGGGCTTCACGCGCGGTCGCGGTCTGGCAGGCTGCGTTTCTCTCGGCCTGTCGGGCCGAAATGTGAATATAAACAGCTAATTTAGGCCAACTATATATATATATATATATATACATGTATTATACATCATATATACTAGATTTTTTGTCAAAAAATTTAGGTGTTCAGCTGAACACCCATAACCCATAGTAGATCCGCCCCTGGTTGTCCGGGGTTTTCACCAGCCAGGGCGCAAGGCTCTGAGACGCTGGAAGGATTAAGTAATTTCGTATTGCTTGACCTGACTGCTTACATCTTAGCCTATGTATATAAGGCTGGACAACCCGACTGACTCAAATCTCTAAACAACCAACTTATACTTATCATATCTATCCGGCTTGGAAAGCAATCCGGATTGGACTCTATAACATACGTAACAATCCTTTCCTAATACTACTACTTCTTCTGCCTAAACCACCTTGCCTTCCGAACTCAATGCTCTGGTTCCGACTGCAATTCATATTCTGTCCTGTAGCCCATCAGACGTTGCCGCTGCTGAAACAGCTGCACCCTCATCGCCGTGCGCTGCATCTTCTCTTGCAGCCAGAATTTGCCACGACGAATGCCTTCGAGAATAATGCTTGCTCCAATAAGAGTCTATAACATTTCCCCCCCTCCTGCTGAAACAGCTTGTCCTCAAGCTGGAAGTCAGGGTAATGTGCTTGAAATTCCTGAAGGCGAACCCATGTTGCTTTCACCGTCAATCCCGCCATTGAACTAAGAACTCCCATTGATCACGAACGCGACGTGCTCGTTGAACCACTGCTGGTCTGGAAATGACCTGGCCATGTAACAAGTCTGGTAAGCGTGGAACCTCCGCCGGGGGATCACCATGAAAAGCTTTAAGCAACGCAACATGAAAAACATCGAGAATCTTCGCACGGGCCGGCAATTTTAAACGATAGGCCACAGAACCCACACGGTGTGTAATCTGAAAGGGGCCATAGTACTTGGGTGACAGCTTAGCGGCAGCATGGTCTGTGAGAGCTGAAGCCGAACGATGACGCAATGGTAACCAAACCCATTGCCCCACTTGAAATTCCACCTCGCGATGATGAGCATCATACTGACTCTTCATAACAGACTGTGCTTTCAGCTTGAAGCAGTCTCTCATGAATTTCTTGCAAAAACTCATCTTGAGCCAACATTTGTTGTTCGACAGCCGCGATACGGGTAGCGCCCAGTTCACACTGCACCAAAGCTGGCGGATCGCGCCCATAAGCAACACGGAAGGGCGTGGTGCGGAGAGCCGTTTGATAAGAATTATAAAAATACTCTGCCCATGGGAGCCATTGTACCCATTGCTTCATAAATGGGTAATGTTAAGGTTGTTCGCCATCATAAATGAGATCTCACAAGTCTTGCAAAGGAAGGATTTAAAAATTATTCATGCTATGGAATTAGTTCATGATGTCAAAGCTCGGTTGACCTCCATGAGAGAAAGTGGTCGGAGAACTTGTTTGATGAGGCCCAACAATTTTGTGTTGTCAAAGGTATTCCGGTGCTAAATATGGATGAACAAATACCAGTTAGGAGTCATTCGAGGCATGATGGGAAGACTTACACTAATCTTCATTATTACTGAGTTGAGGTTTTTTATGTTGCCCTTGACAAGGTATGTACTGAGATGAATCATCGCTTTAGTGAAGCATCTACAAAGATATTAGTGTGTTTCTCATGTCTTGATCCAAATAATTCTTTCTCTAAGTTTGATGTTAACAAGCTTGCTCACCTAACTACAATTTATCATGCGGATTTCTCTAGTGGTGATCATGCAATCGTAAGTTACCAACTTGAGACTTACATTCATCATGTGAGAAGGCATGCTTCCTTTTCTACTTGTAAAGATCTTGAAAGTTTGGCTACAAAGATGGTTGAAACCGATAAATATTTGGTTTTTCTATTGGTCTACAAACTCATTGAGTTGTCTTTGTTATTGCCGGTTTCAACGGCATCGGTTGAAAGGGCTTTTTCGACAATGAAGATTATCAAGTCTAAATTGCGCAACAAGATCAACAATGATTGGTTCAATGACTTGATGATATGCTACACCGAGTGGGACGTACTTAAACAACTTGATGATGATGTTATTGCCCGACGGTTTCAAGTCATGAAGGAAAGGAAAGGGCATTTGCCTCGTAGGCCCTCGTAGGCCTAGGCCTAATTAGCACATTATCGGTATGTTTCATTCTCTCTGATGCGAATATATTTTCAAGTCAAAGTTATATTATTTACTAATTCATTTTTTTATCATGTAGAGTCCCTTTCTCTCTTTTGGTTGTGTGATTGGATATTTGGACTTTTGTTGTTGACTCGTCTCAACTTTGGTAGTGTCTAGTGAGTTGTTTGTTATCATGTCTTGTTCTTATTTTCATCTATGAACCTTTACATGTGTGATGTATCATATCTGTTCTTTTACTTTAAAACTATTGTGGATTTGCATGATGTGTAATTGTGTATCCGAATATCCGATGCTTGCTGTTCTCAATAGACCATAGTTAGGTACTTAGCTTGTGGCTTGCCCAGGCTTTGGAGAATTCTTCTCTGCCACTAGGGACAATTGTGTAGAAGCCTCACCATTTTTGTATTATTTTTAGTTTTCACACGGCATGACTTCGAAACTTATCTGGAATGTGATAATTTTGTAAAATCCTTATACAGATTGTATTGTTTCCTGTAAAAATCCTTATACGGATTGTATTGTTTCCTGTAAAAATCCAAGTACCAATACCAAATATCTTGGATGGATGCACTAACTGCTATTGCCCTTCCCAACCCTACCACAAATCACTAGATTTTGAGTATAAATTTCGGTTTGACCTTGTGGATTGCATTAGTAGTAGATATATTTATCCGTTTCGTAGGTTGACCTTGTGTGGATTACGTTACCAGTGTATCCTAATCAAAGTCTACACATTAAACGTGTCATAGCACTAGTATTTATTAGTGACGAGATATACAAAACTCACGAGGGCATTATTTGAGTTTAGATAGGGTATGTACTGTTTGCTGCAAAAACAAGGAAACAATCTACACGCAAGCGGAGAAGATGTGAAATGATGCAAATACAAATTTATTGCGATTCAAACCAATTAAGCCAGATTCTTTTAGGCTTAGCTTTTAAAATAGGGTAATGAGTTTTGCAAATGTAGGTCAGGGTTGAACCCCTCTGATAAAGTTTCATTTCATATGTGTGTGTGGTGGGGGTGACGTTGCAATGGGATCATAAGAAGGAGTGATATATTGCATTAAACATGAACCCGAACTGCACAATAAACATCAATATTCAATTGCACATACCTAGGGGAAACATATATACATGCACGCGCATTGCAACTGATCTCAAGTGAACAATACCATACATATTATACTCTAAGAAGGCAAAATAAGATGAGATTTCATATATAAATGATGTATAAAATCAATAAAAATATATTTGACGAATATAAATAAAATATTATTAGTTCACATGCCAGTATACAAAGGCTTGCTACCACAAAATATCATGAATGCCCGCTTGTTCATATTATGAATTCATGTTAAAACTTTCAATGAAATTTTGCCCTTATATAAGCGTGTTCAAAGAGGAATAAAATAAGTCATTTTCATCTATATTCCTATGAACAGGTAAAAATCAAGAGCCTACACAATCAATGGCAAGTGAATGGTTTTGTTATTATTTATGTGCAAAATTAGTGCATTTTGTTGTGTGCCAGTAACATAATTTACAGAACAATCTATATCTTATTATCTTTCACAATTCCTATCTCATGGAAACCTTTTTTTTGGTAGCAACCAAAGCAATGGGCCTTTATACAAAACAATAAATGGTTTAACTTCTTTAGATTAGACCTACTATTTCTTCCAAGATGATTTCATTTCAATGATGGCTCCTCGAAGTTGTCTTCTCATGGAAGCATATTCATCAGATTTACCAATAGGAGTAGGAGCAGGCACAATGGAGATGACGACAGCAACCACCGTAATTACCATCCTGCAAAACATGCAAACACAAGGCATACTACTAGAAGCTACTAATTAGCAATAAAATCATGATCATTCTTCTCAGTCTTTATCAGAAAAAGTTTTCTTTCTTCTCAGGCCTTATGAGAAAATCAAATTTCCAACACATGGATCAAGAAAAAACAACAAAGAGTAACTGAATATTAAGATTGTCCACTCAACCTCAATTGTAGCATAAAAACCTATAAATCAACTTGTGCCACCAGGGCTTACCTGTGGCCACATGCATCTTGCTGCACCTAAATACCTAAGACCTAAGTTAGTAGTTTCCAACCATATAATTGCCTTCCTAGACGTGAATGATTCATTAACACAACCTTCATGCCATGCATCCCATGCTCTATTGAATCTGTATCATAAGACGGCACTCTTAGCAATCAAGCAATAAATCGGTCCAAGAACAAGGAAACAAATATCAAGAATCAAGATGTGTATACTGTTCTTACCTTGTTGTCGAAAGAATGATGCAAAAGATACCATTAAGCACTTAAGCCATGATGCGTAGCAACTTTATAATAGTTAAGAAGGATGAATGAAGGGTGACATAACCCTTCTGGATGACCTCACCATCACTATAGGATCAACCAGCAAACAAAACCAAACCTCTTAACAATTAATTCATAAATTCAACATTGACGCCATTTTTAATCGTCGCGTACTTGGTTGCCACATAACTTGTGGCCAAAGCATTTGATCAAACACCTATTGGATGGAACCACGAGGAGTATTGGATAAGGAGCAACACGTACCATAGAAGAAGAGTGAAACGATCTTGACAATGCAATGCGCTATTGTTACTCTACCTTCACGAATTGATCGTCTACTTATGTTGTCGAGGAGGATAGGTCTGATGCCTACACAGTCACAACTCGCCACTAGCGAGTGTCTCATTGGGAAGCGGCATGCCAATGACATCCAGTGCTAGGCCGCCCATTGGCATCTCCCTTCCCTTTTGTCTACTCAGGCGTGGAGGTTGATGGCACCATAATAGCATGATGGCAGGTGAGAACGGTGACATTTGGATTGGAATTGGGGGAAGTGAGAGGGGTGGATGTGGTGCTAATGAGGGAGAGAGCCGGCTAGAAAGGGCACGATTCAAGACAGTTGCAGAGGAAGTGGGGCTAGTTGTTTTTCCTTTTTTTTTTGCAATTTTTCTATATTGTTTTCTTAAGTGAGTGTCTGGAGGTGGGGTTGTTATCTGGATTTTTAAGTGAAGCGCTGCAAGGCACACTACCACATGGGGACAAGAGGACAACACACAAGGTGGTTCGATCATGAGAGAAAGGAGGGGAAGGGGTGCAAGATGGATAGCCCAAATTTTATCTCGTAACCAGATCAAACTTTTATTCGCTATTCATTTTTTTTAAAAAAAAATCACACTAGCATGTACAAAGACATTTTTACGACGTCAAAGCAAAAGTACCAATCCTCACGGAGCGGGCATAGCGAGGAAACTATGGCTTGTGCCACGCCACTCTTTCAACCCCTGCCGTGTGCGAGTGAACTTGGCACAGTAGTGGGCTGATCTACTTGCATCTTTACATATGAAACTGAAAGAATACAGAATTGAAAAGGAACACAACTATTCAGCATTTATTGGTCGAGCATCTTCCCCACTGCCTAACAATTTTCCTCGATCAGTACCCTGAGGTGACGATGATATACCAAGCATTTATAAAATCTCTACCATTATACTTAATTCTACACTTGATTATACTCTTGACAATGTGAACATACTATTAACTAGTTCTAGTTTGAATAAAAATCTATTGCTACTTAAAAATAAAAGATAATTGATTATATTTCACTGAATAGCGATAACTTCTATAAGATACCATTGAAAGGCACTCTCTGTCATATGCCACTAATAGCACCAAAATTCTATTATATGCCACAGCAGTTAGTTGATGGGAGACCGTTATCTTTTGAAAAAAAGACCAAAATGCCCCTCTAAAAGACCGAAGACCCGATTTATTTAAAATAGCAAACAACTTCTAAAAATTATGAAACTTTACAGGGGTGTTACTCAATATGTCAGTACATTACAAAAAAACTCAAGGCGTTGTTCAAAGAAAATTCTCATATTTTTAATTTAAATTATAATAAAGGCTACTATTTACAGACAGAGACTACATGGGGTCTAAAAATTCTATAAAAATTCTTAAATACTCCTAAGATATCACATAGCTCCTAAAAAATATTTTCCATTTTTATACAGTGAAATTATCCCAGTTTAAAAATAGCTTAAATAGGCTGATTTTGTATTTGAATTTCAAAAATGGAACAAATGGAAGATTTAGTTCACAAAATTTTACATTTGAGTTGTAAACTGCCCCAATGATACACTAAAGTTTTTTAGTATTTTTAGCTAAATCAATTTTCCCTATATTTAATTTTTTATCATAGAGACATATTTGAACTGAGGGCAAAATTGTCATTTTCCAGCGGCAAACGTACCCTAACTAATGGCGATGGTATATAATAGAATTTTGGTGCTATTTATTGGTATATAATAGAGAGTGTTTTTAATGGTATTTTGTATAAGCAGTCGCTATTCAATGGCATATCATCAATTATCTCTAAAAATAATGGTTGTGATTGTATAATCAATGGTGACGTCAGCAAGAGGTGAGGGAGGAAGAGTGCCACAAAGACATGTGTAAAGGGCACGCAATGCAATGAGGCTCTCATGAGGTGAAGAGGATAGCGCAGTGCTGGTTCATGCATTCACGCGGGAGTGAGAACGAACTTGCTAAACGAGCGTATGCATAGAAAAAGAGGAAGAAAAGGAGAATGAAAAGAGGAAGGGAAAGAACAGAGGCCTAAGCATTCAAAGTCCAAATATTTTGGATAAGATTTCTAAGTCCAATTTAGATCCATCTCAAGACCATCCAACTTCAAAATCAGAATCAAGTCTGAAATCAATTCAGACTCAATTCGGAATAACCAGTAGACCTGCATTAAAAAGCCTATAACTTTCGCAAACAAAGTTCGATCTAAACGCTCTTGTACTTGTTGGGAAGCTTATTTCAAGGCCCACACAATGTATAAGGTGCCAACCTCCAAAACCTTTTGGTCACACCGCAATATACAAAACAATCCGATAGCTATAGATTTAGGCTTTCTTTTTGTGTTCGTATTAGAATCTAAGTCTTAATAGACATCTTAAAAGTGCTATATAGACAAGAGGTGCACCCCATGTACCAATTGGATGTCATATTTTTTAGATTATCAATACACTATTAATTCTAGGGTTTTAGCAAATATTGCCCCACTAGAATAAGGAGTTCGAATCTGCTGTGTAGTTTCATTGTTTTTGTGATATCGTTTGATTATTGCAGGAGTACTCTACTTTTTTGCGTGGTGAGTAGACAAGAATCAACTCATGTTGTTGGATGAATTCAAGTGTCGTAAGTTTCGGTTAACTATACCGTTGTTGGTTTCGGTTAACTATATCGTTGTTGGCGACTTCGTCATTCATTTGATTTCATGGATTCTCATAAGCAGCCACACCTTACCATTGTCTTTGATCCTACGTCGCAAAGATGGGCGCTTCCGTCTCACAAGGGACTCTACAACTTCAGCTCGAGCATGTGCAAGCTTAAGCATAAGATTTGATTTGAAGATGAGCAGATAACTTGGCTATGAATGGGAAGAGAGAGAGAGAGAGCATATCACTTGTGTGGTGTGGGCCTATTATTGGTTGGTGCGACGTCCTAGGTCTACGTGAAGTGGGCCCAGAAACGCAGCCTACCAAAAACTTGAATCGGTAGAGAACGAGCTGTAGGAAGCACGTCCTCTGAAAAGGGAAAAAATTTATTATGCAACAGTTGCATAAACGACTTTGTGTAGCGAATTAATGAGGTAGCGGCACGTGGCACAAAAGCACTGTAGCAGCTATTAAAAATGATTTTTTTATACAACTGAGCATTATAGCAGATGCTAAAAATATATTTTTGTACAATCTACAATACTGCTACAGTGTTACCGTGTCATATGTCACTTTCTTATTCGCTCGAGACATAAACTGTGTTGTGCCACCGTTTCTCCTGAAAAGGAAAGAAATACTGGCACGCGGAATTGCCAATTCGGGGTGGGAATGGTGTTTCGGACTCAAGAGGCTCTGGCCATCGATACACGAGGGCCCCTAATCCGACTCGGTTTCGTGCTGGTCCGCGAATAAAAGGCGACGCAACCTCGCTTCCGATGCCGTGCCATTCATCGATAGCCTCATCCCCTCCTTGTTACGCCTTTAATTACCCTTCCATCCATCCACCCTTGGCGATCGTAGCGAAGCCCTGCCGCCGCCGAGCCAAGGAGGGAGGATGGCGGTGTACTATCGGTACAGGAGCGGCGTGGACACCTTCTCCGTGCCCGTGCCGGCGCCTTCCATCACCGTCACCGAGCTGAAGCGGCTCATCATGGGGACCAGCCGCCACGGCCACGGCCGGACGCGCGGGCGGGGTCCCAGGGAGGGCATCGTGCTCTCCAACGCCCAGACCGGCGAGGAGTACACGGACGGGAGCGCGCTGGTCCCGCGTAACTCCACGGTCGTGGTGCGCCGAGTCGCCGGGCCTCCCGCCGAGACCATCGTCGCGTCGTCCCCTCGACCCCAAAAAGCGGCGCAGGAAGGTTCTTCGTCGGATTCGTCCGGGAGGTCGAGCGCGTCGACGGGAGCCGAGGACCACGAGGAGGGCAAAGCTATCAGCGCGGTCATTGACGCTGCGCAGCTCAAGTGTGAGGACCCGTCCCAAGGGGCCCGC
Organism: Dendrocalamus latiflorus; assembly: GCA_017311315.1. Taxonomy (NCBI): domain Eukaryota; kingdom Viridiplantae; phylum Streptophyta; class Magnoliopsida; order Poales; family Poaceae; genus Dendrocalamus; species Dendrocalamus latiflorus. Next base: position 38,090,456 of record CM029651.1, on the reverse strand, counting down.
TGCTATGGTCGCCGTGGCGCAGCACTCGACGGGAAAGCGCCGCCGGCCGGGTACGTGTGCCACAGGTGCCGCGTCCCAGGGCACTTCATCCAGCACTGCCCCACCAACGGCGACCCAAGATTCGACCTCGGAAGGGCGACGGCTACTCCAGTAATTCCCCCGACGCGGGTGCCCTCGAGACCCGACGACGGCATCCCGGTCGAGCTCCACTGCAAGATTTGCAAGAAGGTGATGGCCGACGCGGTGGTCACGAGCAAGTGCTGCTTCGATAGCTTCTGCGACAGGTGCATCAGAGACCGCATCGTCGCGAGCTCCAAGTGCGTGTGCGGGGCGCAGGCGCGCGCGGACGATCTGATCCCCAACCCGACGCTTCGCACCACGATCACCAACATGCTCGCCAGGAGGGCCGGCAGCGCTTCAGGTGGAACAGAGAACCCGAGGAGCTCGGCCGGCAGCGACGAAGTCGCGGAGGAGCCCACGTCTCAGAGTCCGTCCGCTTCTCAACAGAGCCGCGGCCACGTTACCTCCGAGAAGGCCGCCTTCTTGCAGCACAGCGACGGGAGCGGGTCGACGTCGAAGAGCGCGACGACTTCAGTGACGCTTGATCCAAGAAAGGAGGAGGAGACGACGGACACAGCAGATGCGTGCGCCAGCCATGCCGATCACTTTGGCTACGGTGTCCCCTTTGCTGGCCCGGCATGCTACGGCCCCTTCTTTGGCGGCATGCCGTGGGCAGCTGATCCTTACATGTACTACGGCGGCGGTTACCCGATGGGCCCGTACCACGACAGTGCCGCGGGCAACATGCCAGGACCACCACCGCGGCGCGACAGCGGCTCGTATGGCTACCGCGATGAACGCCGCGGTTGGAAGAGGACGCGCGCGTCTCCCCACAGGGATTACGAGGATTGGAGACATGAGGAGCATGGTATCAAGAGGAGTAGTGGAAGCAGATCACGGGTCGCGCTCGTTCTGACTTAAGATGCTCAAAGCTGGAGTTTTCTGAATCGAGACGCTGCTGGTTCTGCGCAACGCTTTCTTTTTTCACTACTAGTGATTGAATATGTCAGAATGTAGTTAGAGGATGATTGACAGAAATGCATGTGCACCGGTGTACGTGAGCATTTTCAGCTCTCGTCTCTGTAATTGTTCCTTTCCTTTCCATGTTCCAACTATCATTGAATTGGTTATCTTGTAGCAATCAAAACTCTCTTGCAGTATATGTGACTGTATCCTATCAGTGAATTGAAGCAAATTGTCATAAATACAGTAGTAAGTACAATGGTCTTTCTTATTCTTTGCAACTACTCATAAATTACATATACAGTATAGTATATCACAATTTTATTAAGAGCTCGAAGCTCCAATACATCTCTTAAGAGTTACTGAGTGAAGACATCCACAGGGTGGGGTGTCTGCACAGACGCCAACTTACTTTTTTTCCCTCTCTTTCCTCGTGGGTCTCACCATAAATAAAAAAATTGAAAACCCCCACTTGCCCATCCTCCCCTCTCCTGGTGAGGTACTCCCCACCACCTCCCTGGCTCCCTCCTTGCCGGCTGCCCCCACCAGCCCCCTCCGCACCGGCTGCCCTCGCCAACCCCCTTCATGCCGACCTCTCCGCCTCTGCCTCCCCCCTCAAGATCTGGAGGCGACGGATGGCGTCAGATCTGGATTGCGGTGGCAAGCATGGCGTCGATATGGCCTCATCCTCCACCACCGTTAGCTTCCTCGTTCTCGACCACAGCCAACGACGGCGCGGCTTCATCCGTGCAAGATCCAGCCCGATCTGCGGCGTCCTCGACCTTGTCCGGTGCAGATCCGGTCTGATGTGCATCATCCTTGACCTCAGGTGATGGTCATGACGGCGGCGGGTGACGACGCCACCCCTCCCAGCGCGGGCGACCTCGGCCACGCCGATGCCTCCCCTCCTAGTGCGGGCTCCGATGGCGGGTGCGCGCGAATTTTTCTTTGCTTGGTGCCGGTACCTCGCTTGTACCGGCACCTCCCTTGTAGCAATCGTAGATTTTGCTTCAGCGTGTCGTTCCAGTACCGAGACTCCCTCTCTCCTCATGGTACCAGCAAAAAGCATACATTGGAGACGCTCTTATTGACTTAGTAGCCATGCGCACAGTAGAGTACATTGGAAGTCTCTCAAAATCTCTCACACTTTTTATATTTTCTATTTCTCTCAAAAGACAAATATAAACTTAGAGAGACAAAAAAAACTTACCATAAATGGTTCATTTATTCCATTCAATTAAGATGCTTTAAATGGATACAACCGGACATACATGTAGACCACTCACCCACTGTTAATAACATACGCTTAACTCCTGAAATTTCTCCATGATCCACACGACTCGGTCCTCTAACTACTTATTGACTTAGGCTACAACCGCTACTACGACCGTCACTCGATTGACTACTTCTCTGACTACGACCACTACTACACAGCTTTACGACCACACAGTCTTACGATTACACGCTCGATTCCAACGACTGAACACAGTCTTACGATCATTGTACCTATGACCACTGTAGCTATGACCACTCGAATGCTCCGACTGCTACAGACAAGTATTGAACACGAGTACTCGAACACATGCCTTTTCACCACAGCCACTCACGACCACACACACGACTCCTAGCACTTACGACCACACACACGACCACGAGTGCTAGATACTCGTTTATGACCACGAGCACTCGATTACGACCACGAGCACTCAAACAATCGGAGATCTACTAAAACACTTGGGAATCTCTGTACTTGATCATGACTATAGAGTACTCGAACAAACCGAGTACTCGTCACATGATTTCACAGCATCGAACACACGAGTACAGTACTGGAACACACGAGTATGACCTACAATAAGATTAGTTCCAACAATCAACCCCCTAATTTTATTGTCATCATTTGACATGTTGTAAGATCGAGAAAGCTGACTAAAGAGGAGTGAATATGCGGTCTAAAAATATCTTCTAATTATTATTGACAATTCAATACTTTCTCTATCTGTCTAAACTAAGTAAATATTGCGGAATCTTAAATCAATTTGATTTAGCAAAAACAAAGTCTATTTCAATTAAGTTCACCTAAGTGCACCAACAATTCTAAGCTATGACAAGGTTTGCAATCCTAGGATAATAAGCAATCAATTTAATTCGATGTATGTAATTTGTTTGAATATAAATTGAGCACAAGGAAATAAACCACAATTTACACGGTATCTTTTTTACCGTGGTGATCAGAAACTTACCGGTCTCTCCTAGTCCACATTGAGCTAAGCCCAAACTAATTGGACTGGCTCTACAAATTAAGCCATCCACCTCAAATCCACTAGTGATTGGTCTTTCCAGCTCTGGGTAGGTGAGCTCCAACCTTTGCACTTCACCTGGTTTTCTTACAACATTCTTTGAGAAAATCACCGCGCACGACGTCTCTAATACCATCTAGGAGTCGGCAAACTCCAAGAGTAACAAGTTAAGCTCCTCGCTTGACTATCACCACGTACAACTAATGCACAAGCTTAAATGGACACTAAGTCCACCTCTAGATGAAACACATGCATAATTGAGTAGAGCCTCACAATATCTAAGGGAATAGAAATGGGTCAAGCAACAACGTCTCCAACCGGCCACAAGAGGGTATTTATACCTTACACAAAAAACTAGCCATTGGAGCCAAATCCCTCAAAAAAATAGGGAAATAAGAAGTACCGCCGGCTTAAGGCCGGTACTTCCGCTCCCCTCGCCAATGGTCAGAAAACTAGCCGTTGCAGTCAAAATCGGAAGTTTCGTCGTTTATTTTTGGGTACTTCCGATTATCAGAAGTACCGCTCCATACATGCAGAACTACCAATTTCGCAGGGAGGTGAAGACCACCACACAAGTGTTTCTCTGGAAAAAACATACTGCAGGAAAATCTGAAGCTTCCGAAGTCCGGTAGTACCACGCAACACACGCCAGTACGTCTGCCTTCCGGTAGTACCGCTCATACAGAGCCGGTACTTCCGATGGCCAGATAAGCCACTCACACAGAGCCGATCAGACCACTCACATCCTGTAGTACCGCGCAACACATACTGGTACTTCCGATGTCCGGTAGTACTGCTCACACAGAGCCGATGCTTTCGACCTCCGATAGTACTGCTACACACACATCAGTAGTTCTTATGGACATCAGCAGTCATGCAATGCACACGCTAGAGTAGTAGCACCCTGATACCAGGTGTAGTGAAGCTAGCTTAGCTGCTTACTTTTGTTGTTTACTTCTTATTAGGCTGCTTGACAACAAAAACAGGGGAAGGAGCGTGATGAACCAGGTGTAGTCGCTCACACTGCCCAAAATCGCCCCTACAGCAGTCGAAAACAAGCAGTTGTATAGGTTCTATTGTATTTTATGATCCAAATTTGGTCGGATTCGATGACTTGAAAATTTTGATCATATTTTATTTAAAATATATTCCAATATAACTGATCGATAATGCGAATTGGTCGGAGGTTATGATTGGAATTATTTTCATGTTCATGCTGGATTTTACACCAACTTGCACCAGACGTGATGTTCAAAAATATTTGTGTCAACTAGAGTTAGACATGGCCAGGGTTCACAATTTTGGCGAAATTTCACCAAAATTTTGAAAAATTCATCCCTTTAGTTACCCTCCGAAGCAAGAATGATTGGATCAAATTTTGGCCAAATTTGTCCCCATTTGAATTTTGTCCAAATTTTGGTTAAATTGTTAAAATTCAAATGCCATTTGAACATTTTGTCCAAATTTTGGAACACAATAACGAAATTTCATTCCATTCATTGCTTTCACTGTTAGGCGAATTTTTTTCACACCGAAAGAGTTTTCCATAGACAAGGCTGATCGAGGTGTTTCTGACTACAACATTTCACCGTCATCTTTTGAGACTTTGTTACCGTCTCCAAGTTGGTCATTGTTCTAATTTTTGAGCAGGTCTCTATTTCATTGCCAACTAGAACTATGTTCCTTCCTCGTCTGGGACTGTTGTTCTCAAGGCTATTTATACCGCTGTAAGTATAACACATGAGTACATTACAAGTTATCTACATATGTAATACGCCAGAGTATTCTGTAACATTTTCTCTATATAGTGCTTTCGCTAATTGTGTGTTCGTGATTTTTTCCGCAAAGGCTTTTCATAATAAATCTTTATCTCGTGTTTCTGATTATTCTTTGTTGTTTCATATTTTTGCCGTGCGTTTTTGTAAGAATTCAGTTTCGATCAACGAGAACACCATGGATTGCACGTTTACCTTAGACGACTAGCACTCAGTACTGAACTCGGCTACGTTTCGTACGTCGTGAATGACGAAATGAGATGTTGTAGAAGAGAGGAGAAACCGTGCGTGGCCACCGGCCGCAGGTGGTTAGAGTGTTGGAAGTCTTACGACCTCTCCAGGATCTTTACGACCGCTCTGGATCACTTACGACCGGTTTGGATCGTGTGCAACTGGTTCCGGGTGCTTACGACCAGTTCTGACCGCCTCTTGTTGCTGTACAACCACTTTGGTAGCTGTTCGACCGCTTCTCTCTGCTGCTGCGCTTGTACTACCTCGCTTGTATCAGAAGATCAGCCGATTAGGATGGGTGAAAGTCGCGCGTTCGAAAGAATGATCCAATGCAGCTTTTGCCCACAGTACCAACATGTTAGTAGGAGAACTACTACATCCAACATTTTACGGATGTATCAAAAGGAACTGGTGGAGTTAAAAGAACAATTCCAACAAGTTCAATATTCTTTTGCCATAACCTCCGATATTTGGACATTATCCCACCAAAGAAGTACATATCTTAGTGTTGTAGCCCATTATTTAGATGATAATTATAAACTAAACAAGAGAGTCATAGGATTTAAACTAATATATGAATCGCACACGGGAGAGGCCATTACCGAGCGTATATTATATGTACTTGATGATTTTAAGATAGATAATAAAATTACTTCTATAACTCTTGATAACATATCGGCAAACACAACGGCTATGAACATCCTCACCCCAAAATTACAAACATATATTGGTGGTTATGTCCTCCACCAGAGATATGTATGCCACATCTTAAATCTTGTTGTTCAAGATGGCATGCAAGTAATTTGTCCATATCTGAACAGTATCCGTGATGCTATTCGTTACCTCACAAGTTCTCCATAAGTGGTAGCCAGGTTCGCGAATTACTGTGCAGCTAATGGGAAAGAGTCAAGAAAATTTGGTCTTGACATGAAGGTGAGGTGGAACTCAATATATATTATGTTAAAAAAGATACAAAGTTACAAAAATATCATATCCGTTTTTGTCAATGCCAATTGTCAAAATAATGAATTGGTAGTTACTAATTCAGATTGGCAGATTGCCAGTCGTTTTCGAGAGTTTTTAAAACCTTTTTATAAAGTAACAAAGGTTTTATCTCGTATTTATTATCTTACTTCTTGCTTAGTTATAGAGTTTATTTGATTAATTGCAAATAAAATTGCTAAATCTAGGGACAATGCTCTTTTAGGCCATGCCATCGTAGCAATGGAAAAAAATTTGTTAAATATTTTGGTTCTCTTTCACACTTGTATTGTTTTGCTATTATTTTTGATCCTACAAAAAAAAAGTTGGCAGGTTTACAGATAGGTATGGAGGGGATAGGTGAAAGTCTTGGCCTAGATTATTTAGAAGCTTTCGAACATGTCAAAAAGGAGCTTTTTCGTGTTTTCTGTTTGTATCATGATAAGTTTGGCAGCAGCGGAAGATCAGAGGCCTCACAGTAGACGCAACATGGAAAGACAAGCATGGCATCGCACTTGTGGAAGAAGCTAAAGGGTAAGTCTACTTCTTCGTCCTCTCAGTCTCAGACAGCCTCCAAATGGAATTATGTCTCGGAGTTGAACCACTATTTGGAGCATGATTTTGCAAACATTGATCCTAATCTTACTGATGGAGGCAAGATAGACTTACTCAAGTGGTGGGAGAACAACAAGCGGAACTTTCTTGTGCTGTCACATTTCGCACGGGATGTTCTCCTGGTGCCAGTGTCCACTGTCTCTTCAGAAGCGACGTTCAGTACAGTAGGGAGAATAATAGAAGAGAGAAGATCATCCCTTACGCCCAAGATGGTGGAGGCAATCACATGTGCCAAAGACTAGGAATTAGCCAAAGAGCGGGAACAACATCAACTGGAGGATCCCGAAATCGTACAGGCGTATGCTGACCTAGACGTTGCCGAGTAGATATTATCTACGCATGTTGTAATATTTTGTATATACATATATTGTTACTGTACTCTTTTCCTTACTCGGGAAACCCCACTTTGGAGCGTAAGGTTTTTAACGAGGCAGTAACATTGTATTTCTAAATTATCAAAGAAATTCCACTTTTTCCCGAAATATTTACATTGCGTGCCTATGTTTTTATGCAATTAATTCAATTTCAACTAGTTTTAAACGAGGCGGGTACGAAAGAAAGGAAGATGACGACCGTCGCCACCGCCTTCGCGTATAGTAATTTAGGGCTGGGCTTAGGCTGGCACGCTAGTTAGGCTGTAGACAGGCCCATCTCGGGCTGGCCCTGCATTAATCCATACATGCATAAACTTCTCTAGCTTTCTAAAAAGAAAAGGTAAACTTCTCTACCAAAACTGCACTAGTAGTTTAGTACGATAGGTCCGGTTTTTTGGGTTTTTGGTTTTTAGGTTCTCTAAAAATTGAAATAATCTTGAAGCTGATTATCTAAACGGTTTTTCGAACCTGAAAACGTATACAACGTTCGTTGTCATCTCGAAAAGTACAGATAAAATCCATCCACCGTACCCAAAAGAACATGGCTGAAGAATAAAGCAACCAACTTGTTAAAAGCATAAAACAAAATAAATTTTTTTAGTCAAATTAGCAATTCCGTTGTAGTCAACTAGTGGCTCCAGTTTAAAATTAAGCTGGTGGCCGATCGATCTCCGTGTTTGCATCACCCTCAGGCGTGTCACTGAACGGCTACCGAATGGTTTCGCACAACTTATTGAGGCGTCCCTGCACGTAGCACCCGGCGAATTTTAGACACATCTAACACTGTGCATACGAAAATTCCAATTTTAGCTCCCTCAGCGAAAAAATTCCATAACTAGCCTCCTACCCAACCGCGGGATTGTGGCGTTGCGACACCTGACCGGTAAATACTGAGCGCACGATACAAATTCTGACCGCACGTCAACCCGGGATCATGAGTTTGAAGCTGACGTGAAGCTGGCGTGTCCGACGTGAAGCAGCTTGCGTGCGTCGGTGCGGATATTGGGGATGGCGAATAAGTTTGCTGCATGTGCTAATTATCGGTGTTTAGTTCTATGTGGACCATAAGATTTCTCACAATTACTCATAATATTCTTCTTCAAAAAAATTGTTTAGTATTCTTTCGGTGGACGTATTTACTATTCTTGATATTAAAGGGCTTGCAAGAGGGACTTCTAGTCCAAGCTATCTATATACGTTTTGTGCAGATTATTATTTGTATACAGATACGTGATGTTTTCAAGGGCTCATGATGCCCGGGTTGACGTGCATGGAGGAGTTGAAGCCCGGGCACGCCAGCTTCACGTCGGACTGCGTGCAGATGCAGCCGTTCTGGTCGTGTGGTCAGAATTTGTATCGTGCGGGCGGAATTTGTAACGTGCGGTCGGCCGGTCATGCACAGTCGAGTCGTGCGGTCTGGTACCGCACGATCCAGCTACAGTGCGGCACGACTGGCCAGGTGTCGCAACGCCACAAGCCCGCGGTCGGGTAGGAGGTTAGTTACGGAATTTTTTTGCTGAGAGGGTTAAAATTGGAATTTTCACGTGTAACAGTGTTAGATGTATCCAAATTTCGCACCCGGCGTGCAATGTTTTTCGTGTCTACATACATATACAGCAGACTGAGAAAGCTAACCGCCAGCATTAATTAAAACCTCGCATGTCCCCAAGTTGTCGACGAGAAAAATCAATCGGTAGACAGGGGACAGGAGGTACTGCTCAATCGAGGGATTTGCGTGACGTAACGTAGCAGTAGCGAAAGCACGAAATCTAATGTAACGGCCTGGCAATGCTTGCTCGATCGTTTTCAGCACTGGGTGGATCCGATCGATCGAGGAAGTTGCCTCGGCATTGCCGGCGACCATTCAGTCAGAGGCCACGTATGCATGACCTCAGATTGCCTGTGTCATGCGGTGATGATGGCTTAGGCGTGTTGTAGCTATTGCTTGCTGGTTTGGTTAAGGGTCCGTCCATTTTTGGTTTTTTTAGCGTTTTTGGTTATTGTCTCTTTGGACTCAAATTAGGGTTTTTAGTGTTTTTAAAATCATTTAATTAAAAAATAAGAAAAATAAAATATCATGATATTTCTATAGACAATATAAAGAAAAAAAGCAAAAAAGAAGAAAAAGCAAAAAATAAAAAAGCAAAAATTAAGAAGCTAATGTTTTTATTTTAATTTCTGACTTCAAGAAGCTAAAAGCCGAATCTGAAGTCGGTATGGAGGAGACCGACTTCTAGCTTGCTCTTGATTTGGACATTTGTGGCCACACGATCGGCCGGGACCCACTCCCATGCTTCCATGCAGCTTCCTCCTCCCCCTCCTTTTTAACCTTTTTCTACTACTTTCGGCCACATTTCTCGATAATAATCGGAGTAGCTAGCAAACGCCGCATCTTTAGTTACCCCTGGTGCGTGCACGACTGCACGCTAGCTGGTAGCTAGTGGTGTGCTATAGATGCATGGCATCCTCGGGCGGCGGCGCCGGGGGGGGACCTACCGGCGGAGAGGGCGGCCGCGGCGGTGAACGACCTGATCGAGGTGCGCGAGGGGCTCAAGAGCTTGCTGCAGGCGCAGTCGCCGTCGCCGTGGACAGAGCTGATGGACGGGATGCTGAACAAGCTGTCCAGCGCGCTGTTGGCGTTGGACACCGGCGCCGGGGCGGCGGGAGGCCAGAGCTCGGCGGCCGGGTCGGATGGGATGATCAGGCAGTCGGCGACGTCCTCGAGCAGGAACAGTACAAGGAAACGCAGCTCCAGCAGAAGGTGAGAACCTAATTAGCTAACTTAGCAACTCAGGCAAATGATTATATGATAGATTTCGGCTTCTTATTTTGTTCCACCTATATGCAGATCACAACTCCCCTCTAGCCAACGAGTCACTTCTACTCTGGATGATCGCCACATCTGGCGGAAATATGGGCAGAAAGAGATCCAGAACTCACCTCATCCAAGGTATCCTCTTTGCTTAGACCTAGCTTGATTACAAATTTACACACTCCCATAAGTATATGTTTAATCAGTATCGTTCAGATTAATCGGGTCTTTCGCTCCCATCCAGTTGATTAGAAATTAATATAACACGATTGAGATGAACTGATGAGGTCGTGCAAAAAAAACTAACCAAAAGGACGCGTACGTATGATTAACAAGGACACATATTTGATGTTTGATCGAGTATCATCTCAAGGGACGAAATCACAAGCGAATTAATTATTAGTTTGATCTTGCAGGAGCTACTACAGGTGCACTCACAAGTCAGACCAAGGCTGCAGCGCCAAGAGACACGTCCAGCTCTGCGACACCGATCCATCCAAGTACGTCGTCACCTACTACGGCGAGCACACGTGCATGGACCCCTCCACGATCCCGATGGTCATCGACGCCACGCCCGGCACGGGGAGCGACCACGCAAACAACCTCATCAGTTTCACGCCGGGCCACACCAACGCCGGCGGCGGCGGCGCTCCTTCTCAGTTAGTGAAGGAGAGCAGTGCCACTCAACTGTCCTCGTCCTGGTGCACCAGCGACGACGTGTTCAGCTCGTCGACCGAGCCATTCGTGCAGGTGGACGAGCTCGCCGCCGTCGTGGGCTCCGCTGGGATGACGTCGTCGACGGTGGGGTCCGCGCCGGACTACGGCGGCCTAGGTGACATGGCTGTCGGCGGCGGCGGCACTGGCAGTTTTCCGTCGTCTCCGAGCAGCCTCGGGTTCGTGGGCATCGGAGATGATGACTTGATTCAGTTCGATCCCTGATAAGCTAGGAATTGAACTACTGAAGGCGACGGTTGCATGCGTTCATAGGATAGTGTACTGTACATGCTAGCGCAAAGCACGCATGATGCATGCGTACATTGTACATATTGTTGCTTTGTGGAAACATTAGTATTTACTACTACTGAAATTAATGGAGTATAAGACTAAATGTCATCATCATTAGTAGTGCTAATATTCCATATGTGTGTGAGACAGCTTGCTTATTGCGCATGAATGTAATGCTAGTTTAATAAAGGGATCAGCTAAAAAACCATATACTATCAGCTTCTATTTCAACGGAACAACTTCGTACTGTTGGATCAACTCCATACGCCGTCCCTCCTCATGAATCTCAAAGCAGCTCATTATTACTTCATCGCTCTGCTCTGCACCCGCTCCCATAGCTGCACGTGCACAGAGGAGGAAACCAGACTCCTTTCTCCCCACTCCCTCTAGTTCTCCCTCCCTCCTCACCATCATCATCCCCTCACTCTCCTCCGCCACTGGATCCGGCAGCCTAGAGGGGCGCCGTTGCTAGATCTGGCGTTGGAGGAGAGAAATCCGGCTCCGCCGCTGCGGGTTTGTTGGGATATGGATAGATTACACTAGTGCATATTAAAATTTTCTACTGTGTAGACCAGGAAGCTATGCGAGTAAGAGATCATAGATCGCTATCACTAAATACGCAATGTAGTGGAAGTAAAGTTGAAGCACCCTATTCAACGAAGAACACGTCGGTATAGTGGTAGTAGTCGATTGTCCTCCGGCCAGCCATCTCCTCCTCGCGATCATCCCGATCAGCGCCGTAGTAGCAGCAATGCCTTTATCGAGATCCACATATCTAGGGATAGAACACCGTGCATCAGTATACTAGCACCAGTGGTCACGACAGTGGTTATGAGAGGTGGCAGCTAGGGTTTCAATGGGTGTGTTTCGGGATGCCTCCCTCAACCCTCGCACCTCTCCTTATATAGCCTTCAATCGGATCCTTATCGAATATGAATAGAGATCGTATCCCACTCGAAGGCTATCATCCTAACCCTTATCGTTCCACCCTATTAAGTTTGTAACCCTATATGTTCATGTATATTTGGCCATGGGCCAAAAACTTCTTTTCGATCCATGAATCGATAGCGGTCCCTAGTAGGACATAAGGACTCCTAAACATACATAAAGATCATATCGGACAAACCTATATAGTGCTTATATAGTGATCTTTTTACCTCATGATACTAGATCAAACTCAAGGTGAGAAGCGTGCAATCCTATGATAGCTCGATCATTTACTCAAATCTGTAGTGGATTACTCAGTTGTGATTGACTCCTCAACCATATTCGGTATGGCCATGCACTTTCTTAATCCAACCATATCGAGTGGCCCAAAGATATCTCTCCTGTTATATAGAAGGGGCAAATTTCATCTTGATCGCTCATATTCCTCTACATGTTTCATAGTAATCCCAAAAGCCATGGACTAGTGTTTGGTAATCCCTAAGTAAACTATTACATATGTAGGAAATAATGACGATCTCAGGTCTAAGGATCCTACATATACTATGTATAAGACCAACTGATAACACTTAAGAATATAACAATTACGGCCCGCGGTTTCTCATAGTGGGTCAATCCAAAATCATGTTCTCTAACATGTGTCCACATTATTGATTTGAGGCATGCCTCTGCCGACCACCAAGTCGTAAAAGCCTCTGCCGACCACCAAGTCGTAAGAACTCCTGTTGACCACCAAGTCGTAAGAGTTCCTACCGATCACCAAGTCATAAAAGCCTCTGCCGACCACCAAGTCGTAAGAGGCATGAGCTCTAGAACTCACAGACAGATAACCAACTTCTGCACAAACCTTAAGAACCAAACTCAACCTCCACACAACTCTAATGCAAAGGTTAATTACTCATCACAACAATGGGGTGACCTCCACATGGTCTCACAAATTTTATAATGGTGGCTACGACCACAATTCAATATCTCATTAGGTTTAAACTAATTAATTAATAAACATGTAATGATGAGCCTAACATGATAACAAGCATGACTAAGCATACTAAATGTACAACCAAAGTGGATACTACGGCCCCGTTTGGCAGAGCTCTAGCTCTAGGAAATCTGTAGATTTCCTAGAGTTGGTCATCTGTAGCTCTAGGAAATCCTGGATCTAGAGTTGCAGGCATGTTAAGTGCATTTACATGACTCATTTCATTTATATTATATATTAAATAAAAATATTTAAATCACTTTAATTTAGTCAACAAACTACAGATCCAGCATAGATCTCGGAGCTAGAGCTGTGCCAAACGGGGCCTACTATTGAATTACTAGATAGTTACCTATCCTGTGGTGATAATGAAGTCATATCATTCAAATTATCAAGATAGGAATTAATCAAAATAGATTAATAACTACCAAGTACAAAGGTTTTGTAATAAATTAGCAATGCATAATAATTTAAAACAAACTAATAATAAGTATATTTAAAATAATAGGTTTAATATGATCAATGGTCACGACCAAGGTAATAAATAGCGAATAATGTGGGAGTAGCGGATTGGCATTTGCATAGCGGATAGTGGGTGATATTGCAGATGGTATATTCCAATAGTGGAATCTAAAAAACACTCATAATTTTGAGATACTCATGTGTGTGTGTATCACGATTCATAACTTACTCGAATTACATGATCATTTCCCATACTTAATTACTTGATTGCCCAAGCAAATGGAGTCATGGAGGTAGTTGTTTTATGCACAGCATGGGTCTCTATATCGCAATGCAATCAACCAGTATCAGAATGTTGGTCACACAAACAATATCGCACAAAAATAAAAGAACTGCCATGCAAAAATGTTGGCCACAAACCACACAAACAAGAATGGGTCTCCCTCTACTGCTCCCATCCAGAAATGTCACTACTAGTTTTTAGGTCTAGGACAACGGAGCGAAATCGTTGCAATAGGGCCAAAATAGATGCAATATGTACCTATTGCAACACATCACTTCCGTTGGCAAGCGTGGCAAGTACTTGCGTGCTTAAAAGATTGTGCAACGGATTGTGGTTTCGTTGCAATACCTATGGTTATTGCCATGCAATGTGTTGTGGCAATTGTTTGTTGTTGCAACGAATGATGTCGTGGCGATATAGGCTATTGCCACGGCGTCAGTCGTGGCAATAGCTTCTTTTGCCACGAAGTTTGGTCATGGCAATAGTATCATTTGCCACGAAAATATTACGTGGTAATAGGTTCTATTGCCACGCCAATGGTTCATGGCAATAGACCCTATTGCCACGGAGAACAGTTCGTTGCAAAAGGATATATTGCCACGGGAGGCGTTTCGTTGCAGCAGGTTTAATTGCCACGGGAGGCGTTTTGTTGCAATATGTTTTATTGCCACGGAAGGTGTTTCATTGCCATAAAGTTATTGCGACGAAATATATTTTGTGGCAAATAGATCCTATAGCAACGAACATTGTTCATGGCATATAGTGGAATTGCAACATAGTAGCGGCGTTGCAACAGCCTATCACAACGAAATACCAATTTTGCATACAGGTTTATGGCAACAGTAAAATTTGCGGTAGCATATTGAGCATATGATATTTTATTATAATTTGTTGTTGCAAATTAATAATCAAATTAGGAACACGGCTGGATCAAAAACACATATATTAATTCAACACATAATAATTTAAAAGTTCCACCACTCAAGAAGGAATTACATATCAATCTCCAAACTTAAACTACAAAGTTTGTAACTAATAACAAAAGTACTATCACTTCCATTCCATTTGTCCTTACTTCTTTGCCATGTTGAATTTCCTGACTCGACGACGCCACGACTCTGTTTGCCCTGATCAAATTGTTTCATCCTGATAGAACATGAACAATAAAGAGGGACTTTAATGTGAGTATTGTCCAGCAGCACATACTTAAGTATATCATAGTGCAAGTTTAGAGATACGAGTTATAGCTAAAAATAGCAATCCTAAGTTCTCAAGTTCAGTTGCGTAGCAAAGTATTTAGTAAGTGATTCCAGCAGAATTATTTAATATCATTTTATTTACCGATATATAGTAGCCCTACTTCACCTGGCATAATTGTCTAGTTGTTTAGAACAGTATGCTATATTTGACATAAGAACAATGACAGATGAAGATTAATCACACTTTCATTTCATACCTGCTGGATATATTCTGCAAGCCATGAATATATGTTAGTGCAGTTGCCAATTCAGTACTTCTATTAAAAACAGCGCGATTTTAATTGTAGCAACATATATAACTTACCCGTGTGTTCTTCCTCGGCTTGCAGATTCGCTAGCCAAACCTTGTATGCATCAAGTTGTTCATTTGTAATTGGATCATCACAATTTTGTTGACTCCTCTTTCGCTTCATGGGTGTTATGGTCACCTGATTGTCTTTTACTCGCTCCCTTGACACTACTAATCGGACTTCCCTTTCATCTTGATTGCTTTCAATCATTCTGTCTGCATCACGACTATAATCGATCGGCTCCAGAGTTGCTACCGCCCTGCCACATCGCTTCTTATAGTATAAGAAGTCCCTAACTGAGTATCCAAGCTGTTCTTTTAAACTTAACAATGTCATAAATGAGACATTAGTCCTATCAAGATCGCACTCGAAGAATTCTTTTTCTGGTGGTGCTCCCTTGCATTGAATAACTAAAGTCCACTGCTGACCCGACCCTTGTTTCGTTCTGTATGTTTACATAGAGAAAGGTTAAATAGTCAAAATGCAGTTGTCAGTATGCAAAATCTGAGAGGAAAATAGTAGATGATCATAATGAAACAATAAATAGGACGCTTCTAATTTACAACCTTCAGGCAATAGATTACACTGCCTATATATATGTGACTCTCTGATAGGGTATGAATGACAATATATCCAGTTGGCAACACCATTTTTTTTGTTTTCTTTTTTAGTCTATGTCCTTGTCAGTTGGACAAAATACCAAGGCTGGCTTGTACCAGTTGTATTTTCCAAACCATGGTTAGCATTACTGACTAATTTGTTTCTGTTAATGCTGATATTCGTATATGAGTCATATACCCTGGAATTCTAGGTTTATGCATTTAGTAATGGCCCTGTCAAGCGAAGAAATGTTCGCAGGAGGTATGTCTGTGATCTTGTACTCAATTGCTATGTTTATTTCTTGTGACCTTGAAATTGGAAGGAAATTATAGGGTGTGAAATGCTTTTCCAACATAAAGGTTATCAGCCAAGAATTAGCAATGCAACTCTTATATCTAATGAGCTTCATATACAGCATGGTACATTTTCTTTTCCGTTTTATTTGGCTTCTTGGTAGGACAGTTATGAAGTTCTACTATCAAGTTTTCACAAAGTTTGATTATCAGGTTGTCATATATTTGTGGTCATGATTAATTGTGTGTTCATGATGATGCAAATTTCATGTATACTTCTGTTTTCCTGCACCAGCTGTTCTTGGTCGGTGGTCACACTGTTGCTAACACAGAAATTTTTTGTTTCTGTTCATTTTTACAGATCAAGGAGCCCACCCAGGAGGAGATACTGATGTTGTCTCTCCACCATGCCATTAGTTGCGATTGCATGCAATATGGTGGGGGTTTCAGGCTCTGCTTTGCCAATTTCATGGGTGTAGTTCTGTGCATGAGCTTTGGCTTCGGTACTACCTATGACGGTTGTATTGCATTTCCTCGTGCTCTTTTTTTTTCTGGATGTATGTGTGTTGCAACATGGTACTCGAATTTTAGACTGGGGATTGTAACCATAAAATATGGTACTCTGGAATGGATGCTTGAGCTTTTATATATGTCACTGAATATTGAGTTTTGCATTGTCTTTATCCGTTATTTTTTCAACCTATTTTGATTTGAGCCAAACTGAGCGTGTGTATATATATACTAGCCTCATAGGCGCGGCGTCACGCCGCGCCAGCCACCGTGTGTATCGAAGTAAAAGAGGCGATAATTCGTGAGGAGTTTTTTAAAAAAAATCGAGGGCGCATATGTATTTTAGAAAAAGTCAGGTTTTTTTTCATAAAAAAGTGAGGGCCTACACGTAACTAAACGAGGACCCGTACGTAATTTAAAAACGCGGGCCGCTATCCTGCAAAGTACACAAAATTTCGGTGAAGTGGAGGGTTGTTTTCGCAAAAAAAGGTTTTAAAAAAACCTAACAGGAACCTTCTCGCGAGGAAAAAGGATCTTTACGTAATTTTCGAAAAGTGCAGGGTTTTTTTTTGCAAAACCGCTCCCCCGACCGTACGAAGTTTCGGTGGCCACGCGCCGGCCGCAGCGCGAGCGCGGGCGACGCGGCCACCTCCTCCGCGCGGCGTTTCCCCGGTCTGTAATATACGAAGTATATATTCAGCTTCAGCACCACCGATGCTAGCAGGCGTAATATTCGACGGAATTAAATTGGAATAGTTGGCTTCCGCAGTGGCTAATGCGAAGATATCTATGTTATCCTGAACAAGGGATTAAAAAAATATGTGCTGATGAGCTGATCCATGTTGGAAGCATAAGAGGTTGAATTGAGAAATAATATTAAAAGTAACGCGAAGGCGATGGAGCAGCCAAGGCCAGCGACATCCTACAGAGGGTTTTTTCATGTGTGAAGCATGGCTCTGGGCGAATCCATGTATGCCTCCCAATTATATCTATATCATTTGCATATGTATAAGAAAATTGCTCTTAAACTCTCATAGGTACAACTACTAGGGGTAACATGGTCTATTTCCCTCAAATCCCCCCTTTTATGAATCTGGAGCTAACCTACCAGCCAAACGCTTTTCAGAAGCAGCTCCAGATTCTCAGAGAAGTGGATTCTCAGAGAATTTAGAACAGAAACTGAAAAATGAGAATCTGGAGCTCTACCAAAAAAACCCTTATTATTGTTTAGGTACAACATTTTTCACATATAATCACAACTGTGTTCGTGTCCTAGTGGTATGAGCGTTGGCTGCCAATCAAGAGGTCCCTAGTTCGATTCCTAGGTGGCTTCCCACTTTTTCAATTTTCATAATTTTTTTGCTGCATGACTGGATAGCTAAACAAAAGCCCACGAAACAAAAGAGTTGCAATAGAATACCATATTGCAACGAAACACACTACTCTATAGCAACAAAATTTACACGTGGCAATATAAATATGTTATTGCATCGATTTAGTTTTTCGTTGCAATACGCACCTACCTACTGCAACGCCGCTGAAGATTATCCCAACGAAAAAACACCGTGGCAATAGTATCACCCAATAGCAACGAAATTATATATGGTTGCAATAAGAGCAAATAATTGCAACGAAAATCAACACTAACGCAACAAAAGAGTGTCGTGGCAATATATCCAACCTATTGCAACACTTTTTCAAAATGGTTGCGATAACACCAACCTATTGCAACGACATTCACGAATATCGCAATGCAATATAATAGTGGCAATAAAGTCCACCTATTGCCACCGTTTTGGAAAAACGTTGCAATAAGTCCTACCTATTGCAACTAATTTAGTGTTGTTGCGATGCGTTTCGTGGCTAAAGGGTCAGAATCTAGTAGTGTGTGTAGACTGCTGCTCAATGTAATTAATGCCAAGATGTTGAAATGTAGTAGACATGGTGCTAAATTAAACTACAAACAAACAAAGCTACATCATAGGATTCCAAAATAGATCAGTAGAAATAAATAAAACTGACCATCAATATATCATCCTAAAATATGCAATTGTGGACATTATATCAGCCTGACATCTGCATTTGCGATCGCAAAATTCGCGAGCGCTATTTTCTATCGCAACTTCTCCTCTATAGTGCTAGCCTACCGCTACCGCAATTACAGCCACTATAAACGCTATTTAGTATAGAGGTTATGACTTGTCTTGGCTTTGCTTAGTTACCAATTCTTGAACTTTAGTTCCTACTTCTACTCCTTCGAAGACGTTATCTAACGAGAGAGAAAGTGAAAAAAATGTAAACACATTTAAATAAAATCCAAATAAAATAAAAAATAGCAAAACTAGAATTAAAAGAAAGAGCTCAATTTTAGATGAATTTACCAAAAGATAGAGCTCAATTTTAGATGAATTTAGAAAGAGAAATTAGGTCAATCAAAGTTCGAACGAAGGAGAACGGACTCTTAGAAAGTTTGCTGGGAGAATAAATTCCTAGAAATTGAGAGAGAAGGGAGAATATTCTCTGAAATATTCCCTTTAAAAAGTAATTTAATAAAAGGCTAGAGACTAACATGTGAGACCTATGGGTTTTTGGAATTTTCCAAAATAAAATAATTCTAGAAAAAGGCTTATTTGACTGACACGTGGGACCATGCTTCATGGACTGGGTCAACAAGTTGAACTGGTCTATGGTGACCTCAACCTACAGAACTGTACACTGGTGACTATGGCTGACGTGGCTGACCTACGTGGCTAACACGTGACAAAAGAGATGACATGGCTCCTACATGGCAATGACATAGATGATGACTTGGCACACTAACATGGCAGTACACGGCAATAGGTTGAGCTAGCAACAAGGCTTGTGTGGCTCTTGCATGGCTTCTAGCTAGCCTCTAGCACTAATGTGGTAGGACTTGTGGATGACAAAGTATTGTAGCACTGAGTTTATCAGTGAGCTTCTCTGACAAGATTGTCACCGGTGCTACACGACGATTGGGGTTTTTGCAAAACGGTGGTAGCACTCGGCCTAGCGAACATGGCGAGCTAGGCTCAGAGCCCTATGGTCAATGCAGACGACACTATAGTGAATTTGAGCAGTGACACAGGTTGGTCCAACGATAATCTAATGATCCCAGTAGCTTTTCGAGGTGAGCAAGACACAATGAGATGAAGTGGTGCACTGTGAAGCTAGGGATGAGGACGCTAGAGTTGGGGACTTACCACCGGCGAAGTAATTGCTCATTGGAGCTTGACTACAGTGAAGCAAAGTGGGTGGACGATGATCGGGTGGCTCAAAGCTCCTTGATTTTTGGCATGATGCACAAGGGGCATCTCAGACCTAGGCAAAGGTGGCACGGTGGTTAGGGATGGCGGAGATGCTTCGAAGCCCGGCAAATTCCTCGCCGTTGCTAAGGTGGCAGTGACGCGATCTACAAATCTGGTGACGACATTGCACGGGCAAGGAATTGGGCGGTTCAGGGTGGTCTAGGGCACCGTGCAGGGTCCATTTTATAGCCTCTCAGGGATTAGAATCCAAGGGCGAGAAGGCGGTGCTATAGGAATCCACGGCAGATATGGCGAATAGTTCGGGTCGGAGAGGAAGATTGACTTAGAGATGAAAACTCGGTTGACATGTGGGCCCATGTGGTAGTGAGGGAAAAAGGATGAGGTGTGAAGCGACAACGCGTGGCAGGTGTGGCGAGTTGGGCCATGGGGCGGAGAAGAAAATGGGATGCATGGGAAAAGACTAGGCCAAGCCAAGACAGAAAGGAAATTTTGGCTCGCTGAGGTTTTTTGGGGTTTCCAACATTTTTCGAATTTAAGAAAATAGGAAACATAGAAAATAGAAAATCAATCTAAAAAATTCAAATAAAATGCAGAAAAAATTCTTCTAACACAAGGAACTCAAATAAAATAGATTTTGAATTAATTGAAGTTTATTATATTCACATTAAATCTTTTTAATTTCTAAAATGTTAAATTAAGCTTTAATTAATTCAAGAAAAAATATAAATGATTATTTTTATTTTAAATACTTAAAAAAGCCCTAAAAATCAGAATGTTACATATCTATGCCTTAGTAGCTCATCCATAGAGCAATGAGGTAGTAGAGGGAGCTAATGGTATGTTAATGTAGGGGTTTAAAAATAAGTTTTTTTAACTAGTTATTTAAACAAGCGGGGACTTGCATAGAAGAACTTTCCTCTATATTATGGGTTTTTCGGACCATGACTAATTGTGCAATCAGAGATACACCCTTATTCCTCTTCCTCTAGAACTAAAGATTGGCTCTGCTCTAATAGATTGTTATAATTAGGGCATATACAATGCAAGATGCTTATATATGAATGCTTAAAGAGAGAAAATATAGCCAGATCATCAAGCATCCATGCAAAAGTTATTTCCTCCAATGCAAGCATCTCTTCCGTGGGTGCTTAGATGTTATATTATCTATTAATAGATATAGTTATACACATAAGCACCTACTAAGCACCGATGCTTATTTAAGCATCGATGCTTCAAAATAAGCACCTTATCTATCCTACGTGGCAAGAAAAATCAGTTTTTCATTGTTAAGCATCTCTCTAAGCGCCTGCATTAGACATGCTCTTATAATGATCAAGAAAATCATCGTATCGATGACATTAACTCAAGAGCAAATAAATGCAACACTCATCCAATCGTCTTCCAACAAGCCATGCGACAATACTATAGTCATAATGTACAACTTCGTAGCCTAGCTGTAGGTGATCTGGTTCTCAAAAAAATTTAGAACCAGACTAATCGCAACAAGCTTTTTCCTAAGTGGGAAGGTCCTTACATTGTGGTCAAAGTCACCCATTAGGCTCGGTACGACTAGCCATGCAGGATGGACACATTCTTCCCAACTCTTGGAATATCGATCAACTCCATAAGTTTTATATCTAAACCTTTCTTTATTTATGTCAAACAAAGTTCATTTGAATTATTTGTGCTTTCTCCGATTAGTTTTCTGTTAGTAGTTTCTTGTCCTAATTCTAGTCTTAAATTTTCCATTTTGTCTAAGTTCTTAGAGAGTGGTCACACCTCCCTTAAACCCTTTCTTACGAACTTTTTCACCTTATCACATCCTGGCCTTGACATTATCATTAAAAGCCATGCAGATCCTTGTCGTGACCTTGCCAGTCTTCACGAAGATCTGCATGTTTCTTCACAAGGAAACAATGTGCAAAACAGATAGCTGGTATAAACCATTTCAAGCTCGGGGGCTAAAAGGCTCCATTTCTTACTTCTTTTTTCTATTATTCTCTTGTTTATTCTAGTCGAGACATAAAAAAACTCCTTGTCAAAATCTCTCCTCTCTGCATGTGGTCACACCCACTAGGAGTTTCCTAGCGATGACATTTTTCCTACAATCTTTGTTACTAGTTGAAACCAAGGGATGTTCTACCATGGATATCGAATCCAAATATTTAGATTTGATTCTTCATTGTAGGTGAGTACGTGCATACCTGGAATATGCACGAACAAATGTTCGACAGTGGGTGTTCTACCATGGATATCGAATCCAGATATTCTCCAATTTGGTTCACATGAAGATAAATATCTTGATTTAATATACTCAGTGATTTCATCGATACCCTTATCTTTAATACGTATATCTTGATTGGTAGGCCTAGGCAAGTCATTTTCAGGTGCCATAGTGGTTGGGGGTATCTAAACATTGGATAGATCACTGATAGTGGTGTGATCTATAGTCTAGTTGGTTTCATATGGAGTGTAGCTGGTAGAAGCTGCAGATGTGTGTTGCGTGTTTGTCTACGAAGGCTACTCTGAGCATGTTCATTGGCATTGTTCAATACATTGATGGCATGTAAGGCTATAGTGGCACAATCATGGCCCTTTGTAATGTACTTGAAAAGGTATTCACAAGGTTGGTTTTATTGCACCACTCTACATTTATATGGGCCTGGTATTTCTTTAACAAAGGTAGATTATGAGGAACAACCCATCTATTATCAAGTCTGATTCCATGTTTCATAATAAATCTTCCATCATTATATGGTCGATAAATAGGGAATTCGTCATGATCAATTGATCTTTTATGATGAAAAGACTTTGGATATTTCTTTAAACAATGGCCTTCCTTCATGCAAGGACACATGGGATTAAGATCACCACATGGACCATGAATCATGAACTCATCAACAAGGGTATAGCCTAGTGGATCAGTTGCTATGTCAGGTAATTCAGCTGAAATCAAGCTATCAACGAAAGAAGGCGATGGATCTCTAACATGGATAGCTAACCAAACAAGTATGTGTGCATGTGGTAGACCTCTTTTTTGGAATTCAATAGTATGAACAACTGTGAAACAAAATGGAAGGGATTAGAAGTATTGAAAGGATAGTATGAACTGTAATACTAAAATAGAATAGGAAATGATAGAGCGCACATACTTGCATGTATAGGGCCAAATGTTGTCCCATCTTTGATGTCAGCCATGAACTCATTTAGTTTCATGTGGTAAACACGTGTGACCATGTCAGCCCTATCACATGCTTTCTGACCTGGCTCAAAACGTAGTGCATCGACTATCTCTTGCCACTTGGCATTACATGTGAAAGCAGTGAACAACTGTGGTGGGCCATAGGCTCGACAAATGGTAATAGAATCATGGTGATTTTGAATCATGTATCTTTTTCCACTGTAAAGCTGGCTGGTGACATTTTTATGCCTTTATCTTTACCAGAGCTATTTCCCCTACAAATAGCATCTGATATGCTTGATAAGTTTCAGATCTACGCTTATCCTGATTGAAGAAACGAAAGGATAGCTGACTTGCTTCAATACATGAATATGCATTAACAATGAGCTGATCGGAAAGCCTACCGCAACAATTGCATGGATTTGGTTCATTTTTATGATAATGGGCTTCATAGCGATAATATTCTAGCATCGATACATCCTCACATGCTCCAGGGGATGATCATTAATCTCCTTCAATCTTAGGCCCAAGTGGAATCCTTTGTCACCATAAGGGAATAGTAGGGGGTACTATAGTGACATTAAAGTAGGGTGTACAGGTGAAATATGTTTGAATTCACCATATTGTGCCTGCACCACAACATTGAATCTTGAAGCCTCGATCGAAATATCACCATCCACCAAAGTGGCCAATTCCGAGGTTTCAGGGAGGACGTAACGGTTGTCACCAGTTTTTTTTGGGGGGGGGGCAATCAGCTTGATAGCAATCTCAGGAGTGGTCTGTGACAGCAATCTATCATGTGCAAGCCTGAATTGCTTAATAATAGGATTGGAGGAATTAAGCATAGAGATAAGTACACCGACTATAGCTGGATCAAGTTATTCTATGTTAGAGCCATCTGGTTCATAAATATTTAGACGATTTTGGATCTTAGATGCTATGTCATAAATATATAACTATGCATATTCAGGTCGATGGCCAATATCAGGCGTAAGAGAGCCAATACGGTGATGCACAACACCAATAATACGAAAAACATAAGGGCCATGACCGGTATTATACTTTTTGTCGATCTTGACTCCAAGTGATGCAAATGCAAAAAGTGAGTTATACTATCGTATCAGTCGCATAAAATCATTGGACTGTGCCCCTCCATCAAAACGAATGAACTATTGCAATGGAGGAGGGTATGGTTTGTGTGAAGGCAAAGAAATCCTTCCTCCACGACAACAAAGATTTGTTGGACCGAAATGGCGACAGAGGGGGGGTGAATGGTGCCTTCAAAACTCCCCAAGCACCCACACAGCAAAACGGTCGAAAGAACTGACTTCTCTGGTCGAATGCACGTGGTTGTAAGCCAACTGATGGTCGAACACCACGTGGTCGAACACTTGCCCGAGCCGACAAAAGAAATCAAACAAAGAAAACTGCGCGGTTGAAACAAGAACGGAGAAGGACTCGTTTGCCAGGTTTCCGAGTAACTAAGACTCTCTGGCTTTTGATCCTCAAAATTGGGGCACTGAACTATTCCAACCTCTGGAAGAGAAAATACTAATAAAATCCAAAGACTTAGCTACGATCGACTAGAGAGACAAGGTCGAACTCGAAACAGAGGACTTGAGGCGCACGACTATTTAGAAAAGAAAACTTCTCTGTTTCGACTCCTGCTCTCGGGAATAAATTGGCCAAGTGGCCTTGAGACAGATTCCCAGTTCTGAGCTAACCTAAGCACACAAGAACGAATGCAGCCTCAAGAAGAAGAGAGGAGAGAAAAGGATAACATGAAGAACAAGCTCTCAAAACAGATCGCAAACAAAACAATCACAACATCTCAAGAAGACAAAAATCAACTTGAGGAAGAGAGATGAATGATTGACCATGGAGGTTTCTACAGCCACTCCATTGGAGGTACAAGAGCAACCGTGCTCTACCCAGAGACAACTCACACAAATAGAGACGAAAAATTCAGAGTGACTCGGGAACAACCTCACCGAGCATCCGAGCTCTACCCTCTCTATTTATAGTCTTCTTGCTACAGGGGGGAGAACCCGTTAACTCCCACCTAACACCGGGTTTTACCACTCTCTTTACCCAACAGCGAGAACGAGCTCTAGTGCTTTACCCGTTACACCCAACGGCTCCACTGCTTTGCCCGTTAGCGCCAACAACTCACGTGCTTTCGCAGGGACACAGCTTCCCTTTGCAGCTTTCCGCATTTCTCTAAAATGCCACTTCGCTGCCTTCCCGGAAGCTTCCTCCTGCCTTGCCGATCACGCTTGCAACCACCTCACAGACTTCATCGTCTTTGGCATCTCCCAGCCGATCACGACCTCAGCACCCCCGTGCCTAGTCTCGACCATCCATGCCTCACCACGACTAGTCTCAAAGTCCTGCAAACCATCACAGACAAGCAAACCATTACATAGCACCGCTCACAATAGTATCCAACCACTTGAGCCAGAAAACAGAAATCATACTCTTACCAAGTCGTATACCACCTACGACCAGTCGAAAATAGAGAACAATGAATGCACACGACATACGATCACAATATCAAGCCATACGACCAGATATCATAAGCTACGACTGCTTATCATGTGATCGAACCACCTTCCAACCACGTTCATCGCTTCCCCCCATGGTCGAACCTTGTCCAGACCATGTACACTGAGTTTCACCGTGGTCGAAGCCTTTCCCGATCACGTACGACTTGTTTCATTGTGGTCGAAGCCCTTTCGACCACATTTGACGACTTCCGACCGCAGCCGCCCACTACTGACCACATACGACCGCCTCACAACATGGTCGAACTCTGCCGACTTCTTACGTGGTCGTAGAATTGAGCGCCGACTTCGACTGCAGCCCACTACAACGTGGTCGTAACTTCGACTTACGACTTCCGACCACAGCAAACGTGGTCGTAGCTGCATTCGACTACAGCCAACGTGGTCGTAAATGGCTCGGCTGGCTTCCTATACTGCATAACGTGGTCGTAGACATCTCGGCTGGGTTCCAACCGCTGGCAACATGGTCGTACGGGTCATTTCGACCATGACCAAGGTACGACTATGGCAAAACCAGTCTTAAACTTCCCTGGTGACCTACGATCACGGCCAAACGTGGTCGTAACCTGCTTCGACCACGACCAACGTGGTCGTACTGGCCTTCGACCACGGCCAACGTGGTCGTGCTGGCCTTCGACCACGGCCAACATGGTCGTACTGCCTTCTGGTGCCCTTCGACCATGGCCAGAGTGATCGTAGACCCCTCGGGTGACCTTCGACCACGCCCAAAGTGGACGTAAACGGTGCGCACGACTTTCGACCACGACCAACGTGGTCGTAATAGCTGCAGAACACTTCACCAGGGCTACGACAATGCAGAACTAGCACAAACCTCAAAAACTAAACTCAATCTTCCTAGAACAAGAGTCAATTACTCATCACAACCATGGGGTGCCCTTCACATGGTCTCTCAATCTCCCCCTTGATGAGTATATTGACAAACCCAGAAAAAGCAAGAAGTTGAGTTTGTTTTGAAAAGTCCAACATGGTCCAAAGAAGAGAAAGAAACACACAAATGACCATGTCGACAGAAGGAACACTAGAGCAACAACTGAAAGAGCAAATTGATCTCCAAAGCTCTAAAAGATCCCAACAGACTTTTTCTTCTCTATTCTCCCCCTTTTGGCAATAAACGCATCAAGATGCAAAAGAGAGAATATGACAAGTTAATGGATGAAAATGGCTGAGGATTGTTATTCTAAGCATTTAGAGCCATGAGAATTATCCATATTGACCATAATGTAATACACCAAGCCATAACTCAATAAAACGCTATCTAGATCATGACAACATATATATAAACCAGCTAGAGCACAAAGATGACAATCTGAAATGTAATGCATTTAGTGAGCAAGTCAAGTCATCAATGAGCAAAGTCTAACTAGAGATATCCAAGGATGATGCAGGCCATGTCAATAAGCTAAGCGGAAACAAGAAGCTAGTGTTGAGTCAATTAGAGTGCTACAAGCTCAAGAGTTTATCATTTGGTTAAGCACTTTTCATCTTTAGGTGATTAAGCAAATCTTGCACATTTGACATATTTTCTTTTAAAGCTTATAGCTGTTTTCAACCAAAAATTTTATCATGTGCTAGATCTCAAGCCTTATGCGACTACTCCAAGCGAGAAGCTTAAGAAGATAGTCCAGGTCATCCAAAACTCCCCCTGAGTTCATGCCTAGTGCAATGGCAAGCCGTCTCATGAGAAAGAATTGGTGAAATCAGTTTTTTCGCACATAAAAAGAGATCCTTTTGCTTTTTAACAGATTGTGCTAACTCATGATGTATCAAGATGCTAAAATAGCTCAATCTAAGATTCAACCTAGATTCAAGACTCAACTCAGCCTATTTGACATGGCATGAATCATAAAGGGATAGCTCAAGCAAGACTAATCTCGAGTGCTAACATGACAAGTTTTAATTTAAGTTGAGCAATTTTAATTAACTTATCATGGCAGAAAGCTAGTCTACACATATGAAGTCATGATAAATCTAGCAAGCTAAGCACAAGTCATGGCAAGGTGTAAAGCATTGTAAACATGTCATAGCAGGATAATAATCAAGGCTCAATGTATTTATATATTACAATGCTAAATGCTAAAATGCAGAAAAATCCAGCTCCCCCTCAACATGACATGCAACTTTTAGTTCAAGTTGAGTTAAGTCACAATTAAGCTCCAGAAGCTCCCAAAAGAACTCTCCCTGAACCAAAGCAATAAATCGAGAAGCTGGCAAATAAAACCAAAACAGGCAGTTCTTAAAGCATAGATAAGATATAGAGACAACTATGGCTCAGACTGACTCTCATCTACCCCATATGACTCCAGGACAATCAACTGACAGTAAATCACACACTAGAGAGCAAACACGTACCCTGTCTACCCGAGAGTGGCCCAACCCTCGCTAGAACCTACAAGAAATGAGTGAGCTCGACCTAGTGAGATAAGAAGCAGCTAATCCTGGAAGCACAAGATAAGAGTTAGAAGTCTAAGCATCTCGGCAAGAGAAGCACTCTAACCTATGCTGGAAGGACTAAACCCAAATGTACCCCGAGTGCAATGCAACAGAAATGAGACAGAAGCATAATCAATATAGTAAAGCAATAAAGCCCAAAGCTCGCCCTCACTACAATCCGTAAGGACACACCACCCCAAGCTCTCCCCGCAGAGCTGAAAACCTCGAACTATCCAAAGGCTTGGTGAAGATGTCAGCCAACTGGTGGTCACTCTCCACAAACTGGAGCACTATATCACCCTTCTCTACATGGTCTCTAAGGAAGTGGTATCGGATATCAATGTGCTTGGTCCGAGAGTGCTGCACTGGGTTTTTAGCAATGTTGATAGCAGACGTGTTATCACAAAAGAGTGAAACACTGTCTAAGGATAACCCAAAGTCCCGCAGGGTCGAAACCATCCAAAGTACCTGGCTGCAGCAACTGGCAGCAGCAACGTACTCGGCCTCTGCAGTGGACTGTGCAACACTGGACTGCTTCCTCGAAGACCAGGAAACGAGAGAAGTGCCAATGAATTGGCAGGTGCCAGAGGTGCTCTTCCTATCTATCCTACAGCCGGCAAAGTCTGCATCCGAGAAGGCTCTCAAGGAAAGACAGGATGAGGAAGAGTACCAGATACCATAGTCAATGGTAGCTCGAAGGTACCGAAAGATGCGCTTCACCGCCTGGCGGTGAGATACGCGAGGAGAAGCCTGAAAACGAGCACACAGACACACTGAGAAGTGTATGTCTGGTCTCGAGGCAGTGAGGTAAAGAAGGGAGCCGATCATACTTCTGTATTCTTTCTGATCAACTGGCTCGCCATCCTCATCTGGGTCAAGATAGGCCGTAGAAGCCATCGGAGTTGACACCGGCTTCCCATCACTCATATCGAAGCGTCTCAGGAGGTCACGAATGTACTTACCCTGATGTAGAGAAGTACCCTCCCGAGACTGCTTGATTTGGAAGCCAAGGAAGAAAGTCAACTCACTCATCATGCTTATCTCAAACTCGGTGCTCATGACATCCGAGAACTGAGAAACCAGAGCATGGGAAGAGCCGCCAAAGATGATGTCATCGACATAGATTTGGACGAGCAGAAGGTCACTACCAAGCCTACGGATAAACAAAGTCTTGTCTACTTTACCCATCTCAAACCCATGACTCAACAAGTAGGACTTAAGCCTCTCATACCAAGCTCTGGGGGCCTGCTTAAGTCCATACAACGCTTTGGAAAGCTTGAAGACATGGTGTGGGTATTTGGGGTTCTCGAAACCTGGAGGCTGTCTGACGTAAACTTCTTCCTCAATAACGCCATTAAGGAAGGCACTCTTGACGTCCATCTGGTAGAGCTTGAAACCCTTAGAAGCTGCAAAGGCAAGCAGGATTCTAATGGCCTCAAGTCGAGCTACAGGGGCAAAGGTCTCCTCGAAGTTTAGACCCTCAACCTGGGAAAACCCCTGAGCTACCAGTCTAGCCTTGTTTCGAATAACCACTCCATCCTCGCTCTGCTTGTTCTTGAACAGCCACTTAGTCCCAATAATATTGTGACCTCGCGGGGGTTCGACAAGCGACCAGACCTTGTTCCTCTCGAAATTTTCTAACTCCTCGTGCATGGCATTGACCCAAGACTCATCGGAAAGAGCATGAGAAATATCCTTGGGCTCAAAGGAGGCAATGAAAGCAGAGTGGAGACAGAATTGAGATAAGCCAGATTTTGAGCGGGTAACACGCTCGAACAGGTCTCCAATCATCTGCTCAGAAGGATGCCTTTTCTGGATATGTCGGGGAGGTCCAGGATGAGATGAAGAAGTGGCCTCTACCTCGTGAGCTGACGAGGTAGGAATAGAGCCACTAGCTCCAGAGGAAGCAGAAGGCATGGGCTGATCACCTGGAGGTGCGGTGGAAGACGGCACCTCAAGGGGTGGATAAGGGACTGGATCGGGTAGACAACCCTCATCTCCATCGTCCTCGTCATCCACGAAGATGGTCTCGGACTGCTCTAAAGAACCTGAGATATCAGGCCTAGTCCCCGGACTGGCCTCGTCAAAGGTCACCTCACAGGTCTCTACCATTTTGCTAGACTCGCAGTTCCAGACCCTATAAGCCCGCGAAGAAGGCGAGTAACCTAGAAAGATCCCATCACAAGAACGTGACTCGAACTTATCTAGATTCCCGGACTTCAGAATAAAGCACTTGCAACCAAACACATGAAAATGAGAGACGCTAGGCTTTCGCCCGTATCTCAACTCATAAGAAGTGCGGTGCAAGTGTGCCCGAAGAAAAACTCGATTCGAAACATGGCACGCGGTCGCAATAGCCTCAGCCCAAAACTTCCTCGGTGTAGAGTACTCATCGAGCATCGTCCTGGCCATCCCGACCAAGGTACGGTTCTTCCTCTCCACGACGCCATTTTGCTGTGGGACGTGCGGAGAAGAGAACTGGTGCTCTACACCTGTCTCACCACAGAAACTCTCGAAGTAGGAATTCTTGAACTCCGTGCCATTGTCACTGCGGATCGCTCGTAAGGCACCCGGGAGCTCAACAGAAAGCCTACCGAAAAGACCTCGGAAATGTGAAAACGTCTCATCCTTCGAGGCTAAGAAAAACACCCAAGAATACCTCGAGAAGTCATCGACCACGACAAGAACATACCACTTCCCTCCTGCTGACTGCACTCGAGCTGGTCCCACTGTATCCATGTGGAGCAGCTGTCCCGGTGCATCGGTCATAGTGACTGTGACCGGAGGATGGGAGGCGGCAACCATCTTGCCGTGCCGGCATGGAGCACAAACTAGATCTTTGACCATCTTGAGTTTCGGCAAACCACGTATGAGATCGTGGCCGCTAACTCGAGTCAAATGGTCAAACCCAATATGACCAAGTCTCCTATGCCAGAAAGAGAGGTCGCGGGACTCAGAAGCAACTAAACACCTGAGAGGATCACCAAAAGACTCAGAAAAATCAGCACGAAAGATCCTCCCAAAACGAGAAATCCCGCAAACCAGACTACCCAAAGAATCAAGAATTTTGCAATTGTTTTTCTTGAAGCTCACCTCGAAACCGTCATCGGTAAGCTGAGAAACGGAAAGCAAATTGTACTGCAGCTTACTAACCAAGGCAACATCCTTAAGAATAAAAGAAGCATTAACATGCACAGTACCTTTGGCGATGACACGCCCAGACGAAGCGTCTCCGAAAGTGATCGTCTCATCACCTGGAGCGCGGGCTAGGGAGGAGAACCAACGGGAGTCTCCGGTCATATGACGAGA
Organism: Dendrocalamus latiflorus; assembly: GCA_017311315.1. NCBI lineage: Eukaryota > Viridiplantae > Streptophyta > Magnoliopsida > Poales > Poaceae > Dendrocalamus > Dendrocalamus latiflorus. Next base: position 38,058,927 of record CM029651.1, on the reverse strand, counting down.
ACAACCGGAGTCTACAAGCCAAACCTTCTCCTTCCCTACCCGACGAACCTGAGTCAAACAGAGAGTAAAGTCTCAGTACTGGGATAAATCAAGAGAGATTTTGGCACCCAATACCAAGTAACACGTGGAGCAGATGAAGTAGTCAAACATGACTGACCTCTATCTACCCTACGCTCTCTGTGACTCAAGGAAGCAGAAAGTCTATGAGCAGACCTGAAGCTGTTGCGGGGTCCGACTGCTACGGGAGAGCGAGTCAGAACACCGGCAACACGCTGATCACGCCGTGGGTAACTGTCTCGATGGAGGAAACGAGATGTACCCTCAGGACGGCGGAAGTCACGACCCGGAACAGCATGAGGACGAAAACCAGAAGACTCAGAAAAACCAAGTCCTCGATGCTGCCCAAACCTGTCAGAAGCAAACCTGGACATCGTGCTAGTCTTAGGTGCACTCAGGATCTGGGGCTGACCCTGAATACGCCTAAGTGCCTCCGCACGGTCTCTACGCGCAATCCTAGCGCGCCTGAAGCATCGATCGACTGTGTGTCCATCCTTCTGACAGAAGGTGCAGTGGTACTTCACCTTCTGAGAGGTAGAAGTAGCACGGGGAGGCTTCGCCTTCTAAGAGGCCGAAGCTGCAGGTGGACTCACCTTGCTGTCAGAGATCCCTTGGACAAAGCCCGCTGATTTGAATTTAACCTCATCAGATCTAGGCTCGACCTCGATCACACCTCCTACTATGGGTCGGAGAATAGCAGGTGGATGCTTCCTCATATCCTCATAAAAATCATATCCTAGACCTTGATTGAACTTGCAAATCTTGGATTGGTCTAGAATAAGATTAAGCTTCTTCTTGCCGCCTACAAATCTCTCGAGAGTGTTCATAAGGTACTGACACTCCCGAAAGAGCGAGATGCAAGAAGAGCAGGGGGAAGAGGAAACAGCAGGAGGTAAGGGAGCAGATGAAAAACCAACAGCAGAGGGACGATTGGCTTGTGCACGCACAGCCGACTCAGAATGGGCAATCCTACTGCTAACAGGTTGGTTCACGTCGCTAAGCGTCTCAACCTTACCCTGGGGCTTCTCCCCCTTCTCAGCACAGACAATACAAGCAGATGGTGGCTTCTCTAGTAGGTCCTTAGTTAGCTTCACATATTTCTCATCCAATGCAACCAAGTCAGATTTTAGTTTGTTACAATTAATGCATGGTGAGCTAACAGGGTCCTTAGAAGCATACTGAGCCAACTTCCTATCATGATCAATCATTTCTTGAAACTGCTTGGAGACAGCTTCAAGTTCAGCAGTTAACTTAGGACAGTTCAAGCATGAGTCAATCGGCTCAAGCAAGGAAGCTTGTAGTTCAACAATTTTATGATCTGCCCGTTTTAGATTCATCTTCAAGTTATTGCAATTTTCACAAGACTTAGGCAGATCAAGGAGCATGGCATAAGGTCCTCTAGCAGCAATGTCCTTAACCTCACATGAGGTAGGAGAAGTAGTCTTATCAGTAGTAAGTAGGGTAACCGCCATCCTACTCAACTCTAACTCAGCAAGCAGACTAACATTCTCGACCTTAACAATATCAAGTTCAGAGGACAAACTATCATGCGAGGCCCTTAATTTCTCCATATCAACCAGCAAAGCAGAGCAAGTATCACAATCATCACTAGAGGGAGCAGATGTAAGAGCAATAATCTCTAGTGACAATCTATCTATTTCCTTCTCTAACTCAGCACACCTAACCTTAGCTCTAGAATGAAAACCTCCTAGCTTAAGAAAAGCATGATTGAGCTGGTCGTAGATGGGACATACCTCGTCCGAGTCGGAGTACAGCTCGCTGTCGCTGAGTTCGCCCTCGAGGGCCATGAAGCACATGCCGGAGGAGTCGTTGCCGCCATCCTTGGGCTCTTGGTCACCCGTCCCGTCGTCATCGCTTCATCCCTCCACCTCGCTGAGGTCGAGGTCGTCGAAGGCGGTGAGGACGCGGTGGAAGAGCTTCTTGGCCTTCCCGAAGTTGCAGAACTTCTTCTTTCCCGGAGCAGGTGCTGAAGGCTTCGTGTTGCGGTTCTTGTCGGTGTAGTCGTTCTTGCCCGAACCGCCGTAGTCACCTTTACCCTTCCCAAGCTTGGGGCAGTTTGCTCGGATGTGGTTGGGGCCACCACACTCGAAGCAGATGACTGGTCCTCCTCTCTTTCTGTCTCTCCTACCCTTATAGGCATGGGAAAACCTTCGGGCTAGGAGGGCCAGCTGATCATCCGCAAGCTACTCTAACTGATCATCAGTTATGTCACAGAGAGCAGCAAGGGAGAAACCGCAAGAAGACTCAGAAGAGAGACCAGAAGCTGAACTGGGATCGGTGACCAAAGCCATCGACTGTGACTTCGACCTACGAGAGACAACGTCAATCTCGTGAGTCTTGAGACGCGAGTACAGCGCGTCAAGAGTCAAGGTCGAGAGGTCTGTCGTGTCTTTGATGGTGGTCACTTTCATCTCCCAGACACGCAGATCGAGTGCCGCGAGCATCTGGCGAGCGTTGTCCGAGTCGGGGTATGTGAGACCGACCGCTCGGAGGTTGCTCAAGATTTTGTGAAATCGCGAAAAGCACTCGTCCAGGGACTCACCAACAAGCATCTCGAATTTGTTGTATTCACGCTTGAACTGGTCCTGTCGAACCGTCTTAATCTGGGTGGTGCCCTCATGGTATGCGTCGAGGGTCACCCAGATATCGTAGGCGGACGACAGGTGAGAGATGCGATCGAATTCGCTTCTGCTTAAGCCCTGGATAATGATGTTCCTTGCCTTCGCATTTGCCTCAACATCGGGCATGTTTGCCACGTTGATGTTCTCATCGGCAGGAACAACAAACCTGACCTTTACCTTTCGCCAGATGGCATACCCCTGAGCCTGGATGTATGTTTCCATTCGGCTCTTCCAGAAGGGGTAATCCAGGCCATCAAAGACGGGAGGCTTGGTCGAGTACTTGTCCGTCGCCATAGCTCTTGAGACTGGTTAAGATCTATTGAAAAGAGCTAACCGGCTCTGATACCAATTGTTGGACCGAAATGGTGACAGAGGGGGGGTGAATGGTGCCTTCAAAACTCCCCAAGCACCCACACAGCAAAATGGTCGAAAGAACTGACTTCTCTGGTCGAATGCACGTGGTTGTAAGCCAACTGATGGTCGAACACCACGTGGTCGAACACTTGCCCGAGCCGACAAAAGAAATCAAACAAAGAAAACTGCGCGGTTGAAACAAGAACGGAGAAGGACTCGTTTACCAGGTTTCCGAGTAACTAAGACTCTCTGGCTTTTGATATAATAATAGAGGGAAACAGGACTGACTCAGTATACATGGATCTGAAGGCGAAGCGACAATATAGGGGCATTCAATATCCAAGTCTGAGTGGTCCAAATGGGTAATTTCGTTAACTGGTACAAGTAGGTTGGATAAGAAGAGGAGTAGGATCAAAATTGTATATAAGAAATTGGTGTACAGTATCGTTTGCTGAATTAGGGAAGCTGGAAACAAATGTTGAGCAACAAAAAAAGTACAGATAATAGCAAAGCTTGGTTGGATAAGAAGAGAAGCATGATTGAAATTGTATATAAGAACTTGGTGTGCAATATCATTTGCTAAATCAGGGAAGTTGGAAACAAATGTTGAGAAACGAAAAAAGTACGGATAATAGAAAAGCTATGAGGCATATAGATACTACACTTTGGCAAACATGGTTTGAATACCATAGGTAATGGGCAAAGGGAGATGGGAAAGGCATAGATGTAACGGTAAACAAGGCATACCTATAGAATGTGTAGCGGGGATTGGCGATGCCGAAGAAATGATAGGATAATGGTGAGCATCTACAGGTGGTAAGGAAAGTTAAACATACAAAGAAGAAAGATTGTAAAACTACCTCCGAATGAGAACAGAAACGTGGCCAGGAAACACCGAAGGGCAAAAGCCTTAAGAGGGCATAGTGCGAGGCAGTAAGGTGAACATAGACATCATCAAGTTGCACATACCACGGTACAAACAACAATGACAACGATGACATGCACCAAGTGTGCCTGCCATATAAGCTGTCTATAACGAAGACACGATAAAAGCATTCATGGAACTATGGTTGGGGATTCGATTGTATATGTATGCGCACTATAGAACAAAGAAGCTTGACAATGCATACGGGCAATCACGCTATAAGCGATCGTAATCGCAAATGTAGGCACAAATGGAATTAAGAACATAGAAATCACGAAACAAATGTCTGTGGATATGAAGAAGGAACATCGGAATCATATACTTAGCGGGAATCATGAACTGGGTATATGGGTAGAGGCCAATAAGGGCAAAATAGATGTACTAATCATGAAACCAATGTTGGGCTACACTGAGAAATAGGCATGAGAGTCAAAGAATGCTATAAGCCTATAACGATTGAACCATAATCACGAATCGTAAACATGTTTTTTTTAATTTCATAAATAACAATGACTGCCCAACTTCATGGAGGGCAAAGACAAATAATGTACTTATATATTAAGAACAACAATGACAAAGCAATTCTACGGCCAAAGGCGCTAGAGACCCAGATAGAGGCCTTAATATAGATGATGACGGTGTGCACCAACAAACAATCATGCAAATAAACGAATGAAATAGTGTATGAACCTAAGCAATCACCCACCACCTGTAGAGACAGGTCTGTAGATCAACGAAACAAAGGCAACACCGTAATCAATTATGCTGTGCAATAACAAAGTACAAACAATCTAAATGGAATGAAGTAAAAAATCAAGCAAGCACCCATACGGCAAGCATAGGCAGTAAATGAATGAACCAACATAATAAAGCAAAAGAAGCAAATAAAGTCACGTAGTAACGTTTGAATGTAAGTAATCAGTGACGAACCGACTGTATGATCTTAAGTAAGCTAGCTGCGTTACAACGATGGATGCAAAAATGAAAATAAAGGCATAACGTAATAAAATAAGAAAAGTAAAAAAGTAAGCTAACCTTGATCGAAGAAGCTGAATAGAAGAAATTGTGAAGCGCAATCAATAAGCTGCAACAAATGTGATCCGAGGCTGGGATGAAGCGGAATGAAAGAAATCAGACCAAACGTACCTAAACAAAGGAAGAAGGTAATTAGAAACACAAGCATATAGAGGTATCTAGATAGCAGGCTAGGGCGGACACAGGCACGGTAATCCTTAGAGAAATAGAAACATTTGTCCAAAATCGAAATAGAAACTACGATTGAACAAAAGGCAGCCGGACATGGACACAATCCGAAGGAACTGAAACTGTTAGACAAAACAGTAGTGATAACCACAATACGCAAAGATGACGTGATAATCGAACGGAGAACCAATACGACCCAGTAGGATGATGTATGCATTAAGACAGACAAAGCCGACGAAAACCAAGCGCTGGTAGGGAACAGAAGCAACAAACACGGCCCAAAAGCAACAAAGACGAACACGATCCAAAACCTGATGAAAACTAACAAAGGGTTCATGGGCCGAGAGGGTACACCAAAAATCGTAATAACCGATGACAAAAGCAAAAAAGAACAACGGCCAAGGCTCGAAGGAGAAAACCGTCGTCAATAAGGTAGGATAGGTCTACATCGAGGCCCTTCAGCATAGAGTGGTGGCCAACCTCGTAATGTGAAGAATCGCCAAAAAAGGCAGGGCAAAGTATGCAGCCGAGTCGTAAGCATGGCCCGAGAAGGCACAACCTTGCAACGGGAAGAATCTTCCAAGAAAGGCAAACCGAAGCACGCAAGTGACTCATAATAAGGGCCCGAGAACGCACAAGGAAGATCTGTGAAGGCGAAGCCAAAATCTCAACCGAAACCATGGCCCGCAAAGCGAAAGCAAGACCGGAGACGAATTGGTGAACCGAACACACCAGGCCAAAGTGGCAAAGGCAAAAGACGGAACACCGAGGCAGAAACGGAGCTAAAGCACGGTGGCGCGGCAAGGCACAGAAATGGAAACGGAGATGACCTTGAACCGGAGGATTCTAATTTTAGCGGAGCGACCTTCCACTAGATCCTTGTGGGATGAGAACGCCCTTGAGAGTAAGTCGTGTCGGGTAGTGGTAGAGGAGAGGCGACTCAAAGGTGGCGACCTCAGTGACCACCACGGTAAGCAACCATCTCTCCTGACCCTAATCTGCATGGCCGCCCCTAACCCTATTGTCCTCTGTCGCCCTAACCCTAGTTCAACAGCCGGCTCCCTACGACTGCCTTCCTCTTTGGCCTCCTGTGAGTCCTCCCGCCACCTATTGTCCCAAAATTAACGGATCTGAGCCGCCGACTTTGGTTTGGATTGTTCTTTTTTGGCGTAGTTTCTTTGGTTTGGATTGGTGAAGTTCATGGGTGGTGCAAATTTATTAATTTTGTTAATCTCTGTGTACATTGAACTTCTGAAATGAAGTTCATGTCTGGAAATTTGTGAGCAATATGCTATATGGAGGGCTCACATACGGAAGAATGTTCTTTGTAGTATGAATTAGTGTACTAGTCCCTGTGTTGTATATGAAAGAATTTGGGGGAAATGCAACTGGATTTCGACTGCAGACTTTGGAATATTTGCTCATACCCAATTCAACTTGATTTATGATGATGCATGAAATCTGAGTAGATCAATTTTTTTGTGCAAAATAGATCAATTCATGGACAATTTTTGCTTGCTATTACTTGTCCATGAACCATCAATATATAATCTGTACATGAGTTTTGACTTGATATGGAGCTATCATCATTATAGATCAATGTATTACTTTTCGAGTCAGCTGTTCTGATATATCATTTGACTCTTGTAGTTTCCAGTACATCATTATAGTTTCCAGTAGAGATTATAAAATGTTCAGAAATGTATAATTTTGTAGAGATGTGCAAATGTTTCTGTATATTGTGTATGACCTTTGTATTGATTGTTCCTTTTTTTTGTTACTTGTGTACTGTATAAATGTTAAATATTGAGTGCATCCTGTGTAAATTTGAAACTAGCTCTGGGTTCTGAATTGTGACTACCTGGTGTTTTGTTCTGGCACTCATGTTTGAATAAGCACGACAGGCATACTGACAAGACGTAGTGATTCATATGCAACCATATCTTGATTGTAGGGTTAAAATTTTGATTTGTTCATGATAAAGTAAGACCAAATGTATTTCATTAGATTCAACGGGAAAATATTAGCAGGTAACCACACATGGATCGTATCCAAAATGAATGCGACAATTGGTCATGCAACAATTGTAAAGAAATTTCAAAAATTATTCACAAATAGAAAGGAATATGTTACTGACGAGGATCAAATAATCCTTAATAAATAAACTTAATGTCCACATTAATTGTTGGATAGAGAATTGCTCTGATTGTTCAAGCTCAACCTTTTCATTTGGGTGGTCGGAGATGCTCTTCATGCAGTGCTCCTCCCACATATTGAGGTCCTTGTCCGTCTCCTTTATCATACGTTGGAGTTCTTCAATTACTGAGCCTTTGTTATTGTTGGGGGAGTGACCTCCATCTTAGCCTAACCGGCCCATTGCCCCAAGAGGCCCAATAGTTGTAAGGCCACATGATTTGCCCAAAAGGACTATAGAAAGAAAAAGAACGGCATTGCTCCTACAATTGTAGACCTAGATAGGGGTATTTATATAACAAGCCTCAAGAACATAAATATATGTCTTAAGGTGCCATGGGGGCAGAACTCTTTTTTAGACAAATCTAGGTAGCACAGGCTTCTATCCCTGTCTCCATGGTTTGTAAGGCTCCAGGTAACCCCTTTGTAGCCTTCCTATAGCCCATTATTTACTGTTTGGTCTGTAGCGACAACAGTTAGTGCCGTTCATGGGGAGCAGCATAGAAGCGGTGAGCCAAAAAAAGTGATCGGATGCAATGACACCGAAAAAGGCGACCACATTGACTGCTAAGTGGAAAAGGAACACCACCATCAAGATTGCCGCGGTAAGGGCGAGGGAGCCGACCCGCAAAGGTCCTCTGCCCCCACGGCAGCGACATGCTAGCGAGGCGGTGCCCCGACCCACTATAGGTAATGAGGCCGTGGTCGAGGGGCCGTGGCCCAAGTTGAGGGGCTGTGGTCGAAGTCGAAGCCGTGGTTGAAAGGGGCCGTGGCTGAAGTCACAGATCCGTGGTCAAAGTCGAAGCTGTGGTTGAAGGGGCAGTGGTCGAAGTCAAAGGGCCGTGGTCAAAGTCCAAGCCGTAGTCGAAGGGGACAGTGGTCAAAGGGAGCAGTGATCGAAGTCAAAGGGTCATGGATAAAGTCGGTTCGCGGTCGAAATCGAAGGGTTGTGGTCGAAGTCAGGCCGTGGTCGAAGTCGAAGGGTTATAGTCGAAGTCCAAACCGTGGTCGAAGGGGCAGTGGTTGAAGTCGAAGGGCGGTGGATGAAGTCGGTCCGCGGTCGAAGTCGAAAGGCCATGGTCGAAGTCGAAGGATCGTGGTCAAAATCCAAGCCGTGGTCGAAGTCAAAGAGCCATGGATGAAGTCGGTCCACGGTCGAAGTCGAAGGGCCATAGTCGACGTCGGGGCCATGGTCGAAGGGGGCCATGATTGAGGGGCCGTGGCCGAAGTCGAAGATCCGTAGTCGAAGGAGGCGGTGGTCGAAGGGGGAAGTGGTCAACGTCGAAGGACCGTGGTCATTGAAGGGGATAGTGGTCGAGGTCGAGACGTGGTCGAAGGGGATATTGGTCGACGTCGAAGGGCCATGGTCGAAGGTGAGAGACCATGTGGAGGTATCCCCATGTTGGTGATGAGTAATTGACGGTTGGTTTAGTGAGTTTGAGTTTGTTTCAAGTATTCTAGGGTTGAATACCTTTACTTGAGCTATTATCGATTATGCTGTTTCGTGCGGTGCTATATGACGGTTTGCTTGTCTGTGTGACTACAGGACTTCGGAGCTAGGTCATGGTGAGGCGAGGAGGACCGGGACTAGGCACAGGAGGTGTTGAGGTCCAGACGGTCGGTGATGCTGAAGATGATCGAGGCTGGTGAGGTGGTTGCGAGTCGGGAGACGAGGAACCGGAGCTGGAGCTACCGGTGACGGACACGACGGGCGACGACGAGAGAACCAGGACTAGGCTCAGGGAGGAGTCAGAGGTCCAGAACGGTTGGAAGTCGGTTGCGGTCGTGCGCGACGGAACAGACCAAGACTAGACTCAGGTGGAGTCGGAGGTCTCGGTTGGTGTCGGGTGGATACGACGTGCAGCGGCGAGTGGATCGAGACTAGGCTCAGGGAGGAGTCGAAGGTCCAATCGGTTAGGATGCCGGGCACGGTCGTGGACAGCGAAGCGGACTGGACTAGACTCAGGGAGGAGTCGAGGTCCAGACGGTCAAGGTACCGGACACGGGAAGCTTCCGGGAAGGTGCTTGAGGGGCAATTTGGTAAATTGACTCAAAACATGAGTTGGAGGGCTGGTTGTTTCCCTCCAAAAGAGTGCTTTGACTTTCTTGCCTCATGTGTGTGAGAGGTGGAAAGTGGAGGTGGTATGCCATTTCTTGTTTTGCTTCTTTGGGGTGAGCCCTTGGCCTTCATATGGAGAGGAGGCAGTAGCAAGGCAGGCATTCTGTAGAGCTCATAAGAGAAGTGAGCAGTAGCTGTAGAGTGTCTCCTGTGTAAGTGAGTTCTTGTGAGAATCCATGTAGTGAGATGGATATGAGCTAAAACCATTTGTAATCATTCATCTCTCTTCCTCAATATCAATATGAAAAGGATTGTGTTGAGTTGCATTCAATTCTTGCTCTACCTGCGATGATTTTCTTCTTTGGTCTTCTTACTGTTCTTCTTTGCCAAGAATGAATTTGAGTTGATTTCTTAAAATTGCAGCTGCAAATGAGATGCTCTATGAGGGGAGAATACTAAAGGCCATTTGGCCATCTCATTCCCAAGAGCAAATGGAGGTTTCAATAATTTCTGTGATTTCTAAAGCTTTCGTCACATTTCCTCTGTTCTAAAAGATCCTAGGGTTTGTGGTCAGAGATCTTGTGAAATGTTGATTTCTCTCCAAGAGAAGGCTTAAGATTTGTGTCTTGTAGTCCTGAGATCTTGTCATGCTAATTTGCAAGGGTTCATGAGCAAAGAATTAGTGATTGGGAAGTAATTTGAGAAATCTGTCCCTTTTCAATATAACCTTCAGTTCTTTGCTCAAAATTTGACTCCTTCGCTTTTTGGTTGCATTCTCTGGTTCCCTATGCCCTTCTTGCTATTTAGGAGGTAGTCTCGTTGTTTTGGGCTGAAAATATTAGAAGCAAATAACTCAATTTCTCATATTTCAAAAGTCTGCAATTTACAGCCATGTTTTCAGCTGAGGAGCTCGGTTTCTAGGGTTTGGGCCGGTCTGACCGGACTTAGCATTGCGGTCAGACCGGCCGGCAGTTGGAGGTCTGACCGGCCTTGAGCCACCGGTCTGACCAGCCGTGTGCCACCGGTCTGACCGGCCATGGGCCACCGGTCAGACCGGCCGAGGAACTGCAGTCTGACCGCCCTGTTTATTTTAGCTGCTGAATCCTCTGTGTTGTTTCTCTTCTGCGTTGTTTCGACTGTCTTGTTATTTGTCGATGTTCTTCTGTATTTCCAGTGAGCATTGATTCATCTTCATAGCTCTTCATAGCTATCGGAGGAGATCTCTTTGTGGATACTTTTGAGGGGCGGTTTTTAAAGAGGCGCCATTCACCCCCCTGTTGCCATATCCAATCCTACAGAAGGGGACAATGGTCAAAGGGGGAAGTGGTCGATGTCGCAGGGCCATGGTCGTCGAAGGGCCGTGGTCGAAGTCGAAGCCATGGTCGAAAGGGAAAGTGGTCGACATCGAAGGGCCGTGGTCGAATGGGACTATGGTCGAAGGGGGCGGTGAAAGAATGGGACTATGGTCGAAGGGGGCGGTGGACGTAGGGGGAAGTGGTCGACGTCAAAGGGCCGTGGTCGTCGAAGGGTCATGGTCAAAGGGGATAGTGGTCGAAGTCGTAGATCCGTGGTTGAAGTTGAAGATCCATGATCGAAGGGGGCTGTGGTCGAAGAAGGAAGTGGTCGACGTCGAAGGGCCATGGTTGAAGGGAACAGTGGTTGAAGTCGAAGATCCGTGGTCAAAGTCGAAGCCGTGGTCGAAGGGGGTCATGGTTGAAGGGGGAAGTGGTGTTGGACCGAAATGGCGATAGAGGGGGGGTCAATGTCGCTTTAAAACTTACCCCGAAAAGGTACCCACTAATAAAACTATTTTCTTCAATGGCTATGAGAAGCTTAAGAAGAGAAATAGTTCATGTATTCCTTGGCAATTAAAACCTACCAGAAAAGAGAGCTAAACCTCAGACAACAGGGAAGAACAAAGTCACAACTGAAAAGGACTGAAATCAGCAACTGGTGCTCCCAGCCGATCTGACCGCCCATAGGGCCGGTCTGACCGCAGTTGACAGGCCGGTCAGACCGGTCTTATGAGGCCGGTCAGACCGCTTTGATACTGGCGGTCAGACCGCAGGCAACCACCCGGTCAGACCGGTTAAGCCTGAAGAAAAGACAGCTCGAGAAATCCAGTCTGTTATGGAAAAACTGCAAATACCAATTCTTGGTGAAAACTGGGAAAAGAAGAATATCCTTCTACTCCTTTTGGACCAAGAGAACAGGACCCTATTCTATTTAGTCACTAGACCTTAGAAACTCAAGGATTCAACCAAGGAGCCAAGAATTTCAGATTTTCAGAAAAATCTGAAAAACTACAGAAGGCTTCCAACAAAAACAAATTACCATCCAACCACTGATCCTTTGGCCATGAAACTTTGCAGATAGGTATTTAATAACCACTGGATTTCACATGTCAAGAATCAGGCCATCTCGTGAAGGGAAACACAAAAACCACCAAAACCCTAGAAATGACTATCAGAGAGGAACAACTCACAGAGCATCACTAAAAACCAAAATACTCCCTAATCTTTGAACCTTAGTCCATGAGATTTCACAGAAGGATTAGCAATAGCCTCAAGACTAAAGAGTTCAAATCTCAAGCTTTCTTTCAAAGAAAATAAGGGGGACAAGATACCCTAGAAATAAAGAGAGGAACAGAGGAGCTCAAAATGAAAAATCTGAGATTCAATGCGATTTGCTCTTAACATCGAAGGAAACAGAGACGAACAGGAGAAATAAACTTCAGATTCTTCATTCCAATCAAACAGGGATTACAAGGAGTCCCGATACGCATGGACATTAGAACAAGAGGAATGATTACATGGATTCTCAACTCATCCTCTCCCTCTCCCTAACCCTCAAGAACACACACTACATGCTTGGAGGAAGAGAGCCACTCAAGAACACATCGAAGGGGGACAGACCCTCTACCCTCTCCAACAACTCTCCACTACCAAAGCCTCACCAACTAAAGCCTAAAGCCAAAACAAACTCTCAAATCTTCTTTTGACTCTGGCAAACCCTAACTCTCTCCCAAAGCCATGAGGGAGCATGCAGCCACTCCCTCCTATTTATAGCCCTTGCATACCGGGTTTCCAACCCGTTTTGCCCGCTAACTCCGAACGGAACCGTTTCCACCTGTGCAGCCTTGCGCATTTACCGAAACGTCCCTCGTGCACCTTCCGGGAAGCTTCCTCGTTCCTTGTCGTCCAAACCTCGCAACCACCTTGAGTCTCCGCCGTCTTCGACACATCTGACCATTCTGACCTCGACACCGCCCGTGTCTAGTCCGGTCACCTCGTGTCTCGCCACGGCTCCGCCTCGACGTCCTGCAGCCAACACAGACAAGAAACACATCAAATAGCACCGCTCGATACATGAAAGCATAATGGCATCAACAAATCATACTTACCCATGATAGAGCCCAAACCTGTTGAAACAATAGAATATGCATCCTGAGCACTTTGACCAGGTTTGACCAAGTTCGACCGAGCCCGATTGCACCACGCAACGTCAAGGACCGAACCAACCAAATCAAACTCGACTTTCCTAAACCGATGTCAATTACTCATCACACACATGAGATGACCTCCACATGGTCTCTCAATCTCCCCCTTGATGAGTATATTGACAAACCCAGAAAAAAAAGCATGAAGTTGAGTTTGAGAACGAAGTCAAACATGGTCCAAAGGAAAGAGCAAAAGAGGCTCATGACCATGTCAACAAAGGAGCACTAGAGCTACACAAGAAAGAGCAAATTTTTCTCCAAAACTCTAGAAAGCTTCCCAAATGGCTATTTCTACCACTATTCTCTCCCTTTTGGCAATAAACACATCAAGGATGCAATAGAGAGAATATGACATAGATTTGGATGAAATGGCTGAAGTTTGTTTATTTTAAACATTTAGAGCTATGAGAATTATCCAAAATGACCATAATGTATTACATCAAGCCATAACTCAATAAAAGGCTATGTAGATCATGACAAGATATGTATAACCCAGCTAGAACACATAGATGACGATCTGAAATGTAGTGCATTTTGTGAGCATGTCAAGTCAAAGTCTAGCTAGAGATATCCAAGGATGATGCAGGCCATGTCAAGAAGCTAAGCGGAACCAAGAAGCTTGTATTGAGTCCAAATAGAGTGCTATATGCTCAAAAATGAAACATTGGTTCAAGTACTTGGTTCTTTTTGTAGCTTAAGCAAAATGAGCACAAATGACATATTTTCTTTTGAAACTTATGGTCGTTTCCAACCAATATTTTTATCATGTGCTAGATCTCAAGCCTTATGCGCCCACTCCAAGCAAGAAGCTTAAGAAGATAGTCTAGGTCATCCAAAACTCCCCCTGAGTTCATGCCTAGTGCAATGGCAAGCCGTCTCATGAGAAAGAATTGGTGAGATTAGTTTTTTCGCACAAAAGAGACCTTTTTGCATCCATAAAAGATTGTACTAACTTATGCATCATCAAGAACTAGCATAGCTCGATCTAAAGCTCAACAAAGATTCAAGACTCAACTCAGCCTATTTGACATGGCATGAATCATAAAAGGATAACTAGAGAAAGACTAATCTCGAGAGCTAGCATGACAAGTTTTAATTCAAGTTGAGCAATTTTAATGAACTTATCATGGCAAAAGCTAGTCTACACATATGAAGTCATGATAATTCTAGCAAATAAGCACAAGTCATGGCAAGGTGTAAATCATTGTAAACATGTCATAACAGGATAATAATCAAGACTCAATGTAATTATATTACAATGCGAGATGCTAAAATGCAAGAAAATCCAGCTCCCCCTCAACATGAGATGCAACTTTTAGTTCAAGTTGAGTTATGTCAATATTAATCTCCAGAAGCTCCCAAATGAACTCCTCCTGAACCAAAGCAGTAAAATCGAGAAGCTGGCAAAGAAAACCAAACAGGCAGTCCTTAAAGTATAGACAAGATATAGAGACAACTATGGCTTAGACTGACTCTCATATACCCCATTGCACCATACAACGTCAAGGACCGAACCAACCAAATCAAACTCGACTTTCCTAAACCGATGTCAATTACTCATCACACACATGGGATGACCCCCACATGGTCTCTCAAGTGGTCAGGGTCGAAGGGTCGTGGTCGAAGTCGAGATCCATGGTCATCGTCGAAGCCGTGGTCGAAGTGGGAAGTGGTCGACGTACAAGGGTCATGGTCGATTGGGACAATGTTTGAAAGGGGTAGTGGTCGAAGTTGAAGGGGGGCAATGCTTGAAGTCATGGTCATAGTCGTAGTTGTAGCGCCCGTGGATGTGATTGTAGCGGTAATCGTCGTAGTCGTAGCGCCAACCCAGAGGGCATCTGCTGGTTCATTCACAACCTCCAGTTCTACGAGTGCCCCCTCCAGTTGGACATCCCCGTCGCCTACCCTTAGGTCACCCCCGAGATCGAGCTCCCCACCCTCGACGGCAAGACCCACAAGGTGGTCAAAGTCGAAGCCATGGTCGAAGGGGGTCGTGGTCGAAGGGGGAAGTGGTTGACGTCGAAGGGTCGTGGTCGAAGGGGACAGTGGTTGAAGGAGGCAGTGGTCAAAGTCGATAGGGGCAATGGTTGAAGTCAGGGCCGTGGTTGAAGTTGGGGTCGAGCAGGCTGGCGCCGGCAGTCGGGCAACAGAGCACAAGCGCACCGGAGGCCTACCAACGTACGACCACCAGCGATGGTCGACCGCTCTCAACCTACGATCACTCATGATGGTCGACGGCTTCCGACTTACGACGCTGAGATGTGCTCGAGGGCTCTCGATCTACAACCACGAGGTGTGGTCGATGTCTTCCGACTTATGACCACGAGGTGTGATCGACGGCTTCCGACTTACATGACGGATTTAAAAACTTTTAGAACATATTTGTATGCATGTTCTAAAAAATTTTACCATCCGTGAGTTTTAAAACATGTTGTATAATAAATTTTAAAAATCTGTAGCAACGTACGGGCATTCAGCTAGTAAAGATGAAGTTTGAGATGAGTGACCTAGGTCTCCTCTCATACTATCTTGGCAGAGAGGTGTAACAAAACAGCAAAGGTATAATATTAAGACAAATTGATTATGCAAAGAAAATCCTTCAGCAGGCTAGTATGTATGAGTGTAATGCTGCCCAGTACCCAATGGAGGCAAAGATGAAAAAGGAACACCGGTGAATGCAATTGAGTACTGGCGGCTAATTGGAAGGCTCATGTATTTAACTCACACCCAGCCAGATTTGTCCTACTTGATAGGAATGGTGAGCAGGCATATGGAATCACCAAAGGCAAGCCATCTTCAGGTAGAGAAGCATATCCTAAGATATGTCAGGGGGACAATCAACTATGGACTTGCTTATTGCAGAGAGGGAGAAAGGAAATTGATTGGCTACAGTAATAGTAACTTGGCTGGGAACCCTGATGACCGAAAGAGCACTAGTGGCATGGTGTTTTACCACTCCGGCAGCCCAATTACTTGGTATTCTCAGAAGTAGAAAATAGTGGCACTGTTGTTCTGTGAGGCAGAGTTTATGGCCGCAACGGTAGCAGCATGTCAGGTTGTTTGGCTAAGGGACTTGTTGAGTGATCTTATGGGGAATGATCCAAAAGCAGTGGTAACGTGGGTGAACAAATCAGCCATTCCCCTCATGAAGAATCCTGTATTCATAGAAAAAGCAAATACATTGACACTCGCTTTCATTTCATCAAAGAATGCATTGAGAATGGATTTGTGGTTGTTGAACATGTTAGTAGTGAAGAGCAGTGTGCTGATATTCTGACAAAGTTGCTGCCAAGAGTGGAATTTGCAGAGATGCTGGAGCTTCTCGAGGTCAAGAATCCCGAGCACTAAAGTCAATATTAAGAGGGAGAGTGTTATCTGTAATCGTGACTTGGTCAGGTTGGTTAGCTAAACTGGGTTTTAGTTAGTACGTGTGCGCTTTCAATTAGTGCGGGTGTGTGTTTTCCTGTACGCGCACGAGTCGAAAGGGTCGTGACCGGCAAAACCGAATCATAGTGTGAGTCAGTAGCTCTAGTAAAATAACTTAAGTGTTTTTGTTATCATATTAGAGATCTGAGGAGAAATACAACCGAAAATAAGCCCGGAAACTCAGTCCCCTCTCTCTGAACTCTGAACATCACATTGTTCTCTGAATTTATTGTTCATTAACCGACAAACATTCAATCGGTGATTCTTTGGGCGTGTTGATCCGAAGCTTAATTCCAACAGGGTTAGGGTTCCCGTGTTTAAAAACTCCAGCATGCATGCATGGTTTCTGTTGTTCACATGTATTACCATCTGATGCTCTCTCTCTCTCTCTCTCTCTCTCTCTGAAGCATGAAGTTTTTGGCGCCTGTGAATTCTTGTTCTAACGAAGCATATACCGGTTTACCTACCCCGTGTTCATACCGATTGAATGATTAATCGACTGCAAGATAATGCACGCACACGCCGTTGCAGAAGTACAATTACTAATCTTCAGACAATACTAGATGAAACCAGATCCTTATCTTGTCATTATCGTCCTTTAATTAGTCCCCATCACTGCCGTCACGACCGTCTTATCATCATTAAGTTTGCTACATCAAGATCTTTTTTTTTCTCATGAGTGATTCTGAACTAGGCGTGATTCCACAAAAACTAGGTGTGACGCTTGATCGATCTAAAGATTAGAACATATTCTGAACAAGCAACAATACATAGGTTAAGGCCCCGTTTGGCACAGTTCTAGCTCTGAGATCTATGCTGGATCTGTAGTTTGTTGACTAAATTAAAGTGATTTAAATATTTTTATTTAATATATAATATAAATGAAATGAGTCATGTAAATGCACTTAACATGCCTGTAACTCTAGATCCAGAATTTTCTAGAGCTACAGATGACCAGATTTCCTAGAGCTAGAGCTCTGCCAAACGGGGCCTAAATTCTTCTTTTGAAAATCTAAAGCCAAATCTTTCATTGATTATTAATTACTACATTGCCTTCTGAAATTTACGAATGGTAGATCGTCATGGTATATGTATCACTGTGTTATGTTCTTGGCGGTGGACGTGGAAGTCCTGATAAACACTTAGCTTGGTTCAGGAGCGGATCTAGTAAAAGCCTAGCGAGACACGGATTCTACTCAATTTTAATTTAGAGAGTGTCTATATAACATTCGACTGTTTTTTAAGGCAAAAACAGTCAGATTTTAGGACGTTGGATGGTGATCCAACGCTCCAGATCTTTTTTTTAGGGGTGCTTATATGAGTGGATCCGTTGGATAGAGATCCAACGCTCTCAGATCATCTTACTGTTTTTACCTTCAAAAACAGTCGAATGTTCTATAGCACTTCTCTTTAATCTATATCAATTGAAATTTCATCATTTGTATTGTTACTGGCCTAATATAAGTACTTATATTGAGCTTAGAATTAGTTCAAAAAATAGAAATCCTAACGTAAATCATTTATATTTCTACTCAAATTTTAGTATGGCCCCGTGGTTGAAATTGAATACAGATGATAATTATCCCTTGAAAAACATCATTGTATACAATTAACCGAGACGAGACTAGGGATGGCAAAATTATCCGTGGAGCCGGGTATCCGCGGGTATCCAACCCGAAAATAGTGGGTTTGGATGGCATTTTCTATCCATGGATAGTTCGGGGCGGGTACCCGATAAGAGTTCGGGTTGGATTTAGAGGGCAAACTCTACCCATGGATATCCATGGATACCCGAAGTTTGTATGACATGTGGGCCCTTTCACCAAGTATATAAGTAAAAATGAGTGAAACCCTAACCCTACCCACCCAATCCCAGTATCCCACCCACCCCAGTCCCCACTCCCCAGCCGCCACCTGACCGGCTGACCCACGACGCGTCGACCCCATCCCCCTGCGCCCCGCCCGGCCGCCCCCCGCGCCACCGCCGCCTGTGCAGATCCCCCCGCGCCGTCCCCCCGCGCAGATCCCCCCGCGCCGCCGCCGCCCGCGCCGTCCCTCCGCGCCGCCGCCGCCCGCGCCGTCCCCCCGCGCCACCGCCGCCCGCGCAGATCCCCCGCGCCGCCGCCGCCCGCGCAGATCCCCCCGCGCCGTCCCCCCGCGCAGATCCCCCTGCGCCGCCGCCGCCCGCGCCGTCCCCCCCCCCCCCCCCCCCCGCGCCGTCTCCCCGGCGGCCCGGCTCCCCGCGGCATCTCCGGCTCCAAAACAGTCCAAGTTGAGATTGACAAGTAGTGAGGATGGGAAGGTTAATTTTGAGAATTATGTTTTTGACCAGGAAGTTGCTAGGAAAGAACTTGCTTTAATGATTTGAAACTTTGATGAGTAGTATGTGCTATGTCCTGTAAGGCTGTAATAAGAATACTTGTGCTACAGTTTGGTATTGTGATGTACTAATTGCTTAATTGCCTGCTTGAATGCTTGATAAGTTGAATTTTGTCCAGTTTTTTGGATATCCATTGGATATCGGGTATCCGCGGGTTTCGGGTTCGGGGCTCCTATTCGCCCCGAAAGCTATTTCGGGTTCGGGTTTGGATAGTACTTTCGGGTTTCGGATTCGGGGGGGAAAGAGCAGAACCCGGAGATATCCAACCCGTTGCCATTCCTAGACGAGACGTTAATTGCTTCCTTTGTGGACGATGCGCAATTGAGCATCCGGCTGTCAGTCCCGGTACGGGTACCCAGTTCGCAATAGTAAATTGGCGTGTTTCACGTGGGTTAGCAGCTGCAGGTCGCCGTCACCTGCAAAAAAAAAAAAGTCCCCATCTCATTGATGGATGGGCGATTGATTGGCTTATTCTATGAGGCTGGTTTTTATCAGCAATTTCAGATACTGCTGGCAATTGCTCAAATTTAGAGCACCAGTTTATTTTAGTTATCTGTGTTGATTTCTTACGGCCAGTTTATGACGAGTACATTTCAAGAAGAATCACATAGAATATATACTCCATCCGTTCTTTTTTACTTGACTTTATAGAACCTATAAATTTAAAATTATTTAGATTAGCTATAAAAATTTTTATTTAACTTCTTAGAATCCGTACCATCAAACTTTGATCACCATTAATTTTAAAACTATTTAAATTGGATATACGAAAATTATATCATTAGATTTAGTATTAAAAATACTTTCGCAATATCATAATTTTATCAATATATCTTGGTGCAAAGTTATAAAAAATAGCAGTCGAAATCGTATCTCAAAGACTAAAAAACGTCAAGAAAAAAATGAAATGGAGCAGTAAAATTCTCGTGTTTCTGCATCCCAAGTAGGACTCGTCTAGCGGTCGAGCACATGCTCGGTTGGTGGAGGCCGTCGTTGGATGACTCGCCCGCGCCCGGCTTTGAGCCGTGGCGCCGCGCGATTTTTCAGATAGTATTCTCTGCGTACACGTGCGCATATGGGTGCATTCAGTGGTCAAAGTATGTGCCCACATTTTTGGAGATTCTAGGTCTCTGTATCTAGTCTTAAACGTGTATATTAGATACACGCATATGAGTATGTATAAGTGTATATATGGTAGTATGTACATACATACATAAGTACATCTTTTGTTGTACTCGTCAGCTTAAAACAAAAGGTAGGGCTCGCCTAGTGAAGCGCACAAACCGTTGACCTGGTCGCGAATCTCAAAGCCAGAAGAATAGGAGATCAGGCCACCCACCTACCCGCCCTCCAAGCCCACGTTGTCCATGCGCGACGCCCCTGATCCGTCCATCCATCCGTCCATCGCTGTCGTTGCCTTGTCGATAAGAGACACCAACGAAACCGAAACCCCTCTCGATTTGCTTGGACGGAACAACCACCGACGACTCCACGCACGCAGCTCAGCCGTGGACGCGCTCCAAGTCCTCCCCTCCGCCCACTAGCCAGCCTTCGCTAGATCTCGCCGGCCGCCTCGAATTGTTAATTTTCTCGGGGTCTTTCTATAGCTCCATAGATCTGCGCCTCGCCGCTTCCTGCGGCCCTCTCCTCCCGGATCTTTTCACTCACTCCAATCCTGCAGAAAGCTCACCCTTTGATCGATATAGTCCGTCCAAGAACTCGATTTCCTCTTTCTGCCGGATTGGTGCTAAGATCACTCTTTTTAGCCAAGAACTCCTCCGGTGCTGTGTTTTTTGCCCGGATCGTACGGAGGGTGCTGTTCTTGATCGAATTAGCGCGAATTGTCGGTAATTTGGTCGCGGGCTGGTTGGGGCCCAGGATGAGGGGGCCGATGCTGTGGGCTCTGGCGGTGGCGGTGGTGGTGCTGGCCATGGCTGGCGCGGCGGCGGGGAGGTTCGTGGTGGAGAAGAACAGCCTGCGGGTGACCTCGCCAGAGGAGCTCAAGGGCAAGTACGAGTGCGCCATCGGCAACTTCGGGGTGCCGCAGTACGGGGGCACCTTGCACGGGTGGGTCGTCTACCCCAAGTCCAACAAAAAGGCCTGCAAGGGCTTCGACGACTTCGGTGTCTCCTTCAAGCCGCCCAAGTCCGGAGGCCGCGCCAACTTCGTCCTCATCGACCGCGGAGGTGATGACGGCTCTGTTTTGGGACCTTGCTTTGATTCAATTAATTATACATTTATATGCTTCGAACGGTGATTACCAGCTTGGAAATTCGGTACTTATCGAGCTGGTTTTTTTTTGGTCAGTTAGTGACGGGAATTAATGAGGGTAATCTTTGATTTGGTTCACTAGGCAGTTCTTAGCATTAATTACTGGTCACTTAGAATTCGCTTGTTGGCAATGTTTTGTGAAGCTTTGCTTTATGTTTTGGCTACTGTTTCCCTGGATGTAGCCTATATTTTTATGATCTGTTTGATGCTCTACAAATAAGGCACTTTTTTTTTGTTATACTTCACCGGGGCAGCAATATGTGTGCTTTAGGATTAGTTTGGTTTGTAGTAGTATTCGGGGCAACAATTCGTTTGGATTATTGTGGAATTTCGAATTGAGGACGTGGTGAGTTTGATATTTGTTGAAGTATAAGTGAATTGTCCATCTTTCCTCATCAGCTTAAGATTTTGGATGAACTGGCTAGTGCATACAATTTAACATGGTATCAGAGCGAAAAGGTCCTGAGTTCAAGACCTGGCTGACGCAATTAAAAAAATAATTGCAGTCCACTTCTATTCCACGTATTAGGCCTAAGGGAGCCTACACGTGAGGAGTGTTGAAGTATAAGTGAGTTGCCTATCTTTCCCCATCAGCTTAAGCTTTTGGGTGAACTGGCTGGTGCATAAAACTTAATATGGTATCAGAGCCAAGAGGTCTCGAATTCAAGACCTGGCTAATGCAATTAAAAAAAATTAATTGCAATCCACTTCTATTTCACGTATTAAGTCTAAAGGAGCCTACACGTGAGGGGGAGTGTTAAAGTATAAGTGAATTGCCCATCTTTCCTCATCAGCTTAAGCTTCTGGGTAAATTGGCTGGTGCATGAAACTTAATAATATTTCTAAAAGGAATTATGAAGATTATGTCGCTCAATCTGCATGAGTGGTGCTTTGACTGTTTAAAGTCGTTTTGATTATTTTCATATCATAGCTCTTTGCGGGAAATTTAATGTTTATTACTTATTAGTAAATAATAACTACGTTGTATGTTGACAACAAAAGAATCAGTTGTTGCTACCCCATGAAAAGAACTGAACTGAAACCCTGCTGTAGTAACATCATCATAGAAACTATTTATTTATCCACCTACCATGATACATCGATACGGTTCTAATCTTGATTAAGCTATCCTGCATACAGTTACAGAACCAAAATCCGCTGACATGTTCAAACATGTATATGAAACACGTCTTGTATATTCTAACTAATATGATGGAGAACTACAATAGCCAAAGAAGTTTCAGATCATCAGATGTCTAACTTCAATAAAATAAAATTTCCATGTTAAAGTTGGAATAGGAAGTTGCAGTTATGATACTATAGACTTTGCTGTTTCTCAATTCATTCATACTTTTAGAAGGAATCCATCTGACATATAAGGTAGAAACAATTCAGGGGAAAACAATACTGTTATTCTCTGCTTGTTAACTTGTTTGATAAGGAAAATGCTATTGCTCGTGGTGTTAAAACATGGAAGTAATTAAACATGGCTGCTTAATTCTCTTTGGTATTTTCTTTCCCTTCTTAGATGATCATCTCATTACACAGATTTTCAACGATGACTAGAAAAAGCATCTTCTAATTCTTTAGTTCATTCTGCTTTCTGATGCACAGACTGCTATTTCACAACAAAGGCATGGAATGCACAAAATGCTGGAGCTGCAGCAGTTCTTGTTGTGGATGACAGGGTGGAGCCTTTAATCACAATGGACAACCCAGAAGACGTTGGCACAGAGCACATAGAAAACATTACTATTCCCTCGGTACTTATAACAAAGAAGTTGGGCGATGACCTTAAGAAATCTGCAGAAAACGGTGATATGGTTAGTGTCCTTCTGGACTGGAGGGAATCCCTTCCTCATCCTGATGAGCGTGTAGAGTATGAATTCTGGACAAACAGTAATGATGAATGCGGTCCTAAATGTGATATGCAAATGGACTTTGTGAAGGGCTTTAGAGGAACTGCGCAATTTCTTGAGAAGAAGGGTTACACCCAGTTCACTCCTCATTATATTACATGGTATTGCCCAGAGGCTTTTGTTGTGAGCAAGCAATGCAAATCGCAGTGCATCAATAATGGGAGATATTGTGCACCAGACCCAGAGCAGGATTTCAGCAAAGGATATGATGGAAAAGATGTTGTGGTTCAAAATCTACATCAAATTTGTGTATTCAAGGTTGCTAATGAGAGTGGCAAGCCATGGTTGTGGTGGGATTATGTACATGACTTTTCAATTAGATGCCCAATGAAGGAGAAGAAATACACACATGCATGTGCTAGTGATGTTATTAAGTCACTTGGTATGTCTAATTGGCACTGATTTCATGCATCTCAAGAATTCTTTATTTTATTGTTCTTTAATGACATCTAACTGATTGACTAAGAGCCTCCCGAGTTAATATTTACTATAACACTTCCTCATCTTTCATATTTACAGGGCTGGACGTTGAGAAGATAAATAAGTGTGTTGGAGATCCTAAAGCCGATGAGGAAAACCCAATTCTAAAGGCAGAACAAGATGCCCAAGTAGGACTGTGTTGATAAATAATGACTTTTTGTGTTAAGTAGTGCCCTGTTCTTGCATATTTTCATCAATTTATGGTATATTCAGCTATGTGCTTTATTATATAGATTGGTCATGGTAAACGAGGAGATGTCACGATACTGCCAACCCTTGTCATCAACAACAGGCAATACAGAGGTCTGTTCTGTCTACTGTTTTGTAGCACCGGTTGTTTTTCCCTGATGTTGTTTGTGTTACAATTTAGTTTTGTCTTCAGGTAAGTTGGACAAGGGTGCTGTGATAAAAGCAATCTGTTCAGGATTTGAAGAGACAACTGAGCCCGCTATTTGTTTGAGTGAAGGTCTGTATGTTTTTCCTTTTTACTGCAGAAATGCCTTTCTAGATCTTGTCTGATGATGCAATACTTTTTGTTCTATTTATTCCGTATAGATATTCAAACAAATGAGTGTTTGGAAAACAATGGAGGTTGCTGGCAGGACAAGGCTAATAATGTTACTGCATGCAGGGTACAGTTTTAATGATACCATGTCTTCTTCCTCTATTCTTGTCTGGTAATATGGCTCTATTTTGCTGAATACGGAAATGCAGGATACCTTCCGTGGGCGTGTTTGTGAGTGCCCTATTGTCGAAGGTGTGAAGTTTGTTGGTGATGGATATACCAATTGTGAAGGTACTACATAACTTTAGTTCTGGGATTGAACTGGCTGTAGTTGTCACTGTAATGGCGTTTTTTGATTAATTATTATTAGTGAAACAATGTTGTTCCTTGCTATATAGTAATGTACTTTTGCACAACAACGTCTGATTATCACATGTATGTTAATTGGTGGTACACGTTAGTATTAACATTTGCCATTGTCAGCTTCCGGTATTGGTAGGTGTGAGATCAGTAATGGTGGATGCTGGAAGGAAACTAGAAATGGGAAGACAATTTCTGCCTGCTCGGTAAGTAGATGTTATCCTGAGATCTATTAGTTTGTGCTTTGCAGTTCTTTGACAGCGCGAAAACTAAATGCTGAATTCTGCAGAATGAAGAATCTGAAGGTTGCAATTGTCCAGTAGGTTTCAAGGGTGATGGTGTAAAAAATTGTGAAGGTAGTTTTCATTATTCAGAAACTTATTTTGTATGACTTTGAACGCAATAGTATTCTAAAGGAGCATAAATTGATTCTATTCTTTGGTTCAGTACTCCGTCTAGTCAAAATAAGTCTTATAT
This sequence comes from Dendrocalamus latiflorus, assembly GCA_017311315.1. Taxonomy (NCBI): domain Eukaryota; kingdom Viridiplantae; phylum Streptophyta; class Magnoliopsida; order Poales; family Poaceae; genus Dendrocalamus; species Dendrocalamus latiflorus. The sequence continues at coordinate 38,034,177 of CM029651.1, read as the reverse complement.
TTATAAAACCTAATAAAATAATATTAGGAAAGTATTTTTCGAGACAATCTACTCATATCATTTCCATATGGCCAATATAAATATTCATAAACACATTGTTGGTCAAAGTTATAATGTTTTGACTGCACAGATTTTAGGACGACACTTATTTTTGACAGGAGAGAGTACTTAACATATTCCAGAGAATACCACTAGATTGCTTCTGCTTGAGCAGATAGTCTGTCACTGGAGTTCGTATGATAAAAATTCACCTACTGATCATAGTATTATGGTTCCAAATTTTGAGAACTTCAAGACTTATGAAATTCTTTTGTTGTAAACTGTCCTTGTTCCTTTATCTACCTATGTGCAGATATTGATGAATGCAAAGAGAGAACTTTCTGTCAGTGCAAGGGCTGCATCTGCGAGAATACATGGGGAAGCTATGAGTGCAGCTGTGGTGGTAACAATATGTTATACATGAGAGAGCATGACACTTGTATCAGTGAGTGGCCTAACCTGAACTTTTTTCCATAGCTATCTAATCTTGCAAGTGCCAGTATTATATTATTAGTGGTGAGAAGTAAATACACCTGCTCAATTGAGCAAAATACTTTATTTTGTTTGAGATGGTTGATCTTATACTTTCTTTTGTTTGAGATGCTTGACCAGTTTATACTTAAGTTCAAATGATGTACGGGCTGTTTCTCAGTCATCTGTTAGTTTCTGAAAGAGGATGTCCTTGTTGCTTAATAAATTGTGATTACCTCCAAAAGAGTTTTCCTTGCCGTTTGTATTTGTCGAATTATTATTACAATATATTGTAGCCTTATCGATGTGCTCTAGCCAAGGTTATTAGTCGGATCACTGGGGCTCTATATTCCTGGGAACTGTAATGGTGGCTTTTATTTACAGAAATTACTTCAATTGCAGTTTTAAGTTTTGACAAGTGAAGCAGCAGGCGGAGGAACTGTTTACTGGGATATGCACTATTGCCTCACCTTTTTTAAAAAAAAAATCCCTTGTGAGATTGCTTTAAGTTAATTACCATGCAATCATCACAGCTTTATTGGTAGATTTGTGGTCCTTTATTGATATTGTTCTGTCCTGATTGTTATCAGTTCTCCTTTTCGTCTAGCAACACCGCAATCTTGCACTCCACTTTGTCGCCTGAACTCAAATGATAACAATACATGGTGCGTGTGCATGTAAAATAATTGTACGGATATTCTGTTAATCTAAGATGGTATGAACAAGTAAAAGCATGCCATGGTTTTAGTTCACTTCTTTTTTAATATTATACTACTCTAATGCTGTTTCTAAACTCCGTGCAGGCAAAGAAGCTGCCTCAGCAGTCGGCTGGAGCTTCCTGTGGGTTATTTTCTTCGGACTTGTTATTGCGGGGGTTGGAGCATATGCGGTGTACAAATACAGGCTACGGGTAAAACATCTACCCATCCTTCTACTTCCTCCCTACTCTTTACCTATATCTGCAAGTGGTCACATGTGAGACTTGCACCATTTGTTAAGATAACAATGATACGTAAGTTGCTGCCTGACTCAAAATCTGTATCATCCTGCCTCATCAGAGTTACATGGATTCCGAGATTCGCGCCATCATGGCTCAGTACATGCCTTTGGATAACCATGAAGCACCGAACCAACATCATGTTGCGCATGCTGATGAGTGATGATATTTGAAATGGCACTGCTTTCCCGGAGCAACATAGGAGCGTGCAAATTAAACATTTCATCTGTACCGCATCGGTGGCCATCGACTTTACAGAGGTCCACTTGGCGCAAAAGAAAGTCTGTGTGCCAGAAGACTTGCCGTATACCATGTATGATTCTAAAAGTGTCACATTGTTACTGCACACCCTCTTTTTTGTGAGACTTGATGAACAGCATAGACAATATGATCACAGTTTAGCCCTCTGTCATCGCCTCTAATTATGCTTCAAACTCGCGGTTCTTGTTGCGTGCATGCCAACATCGTGTAAATACTTGTTCAGACTACAGAATCTCTCGCCCTTACCTTAATAAAGCTTGAGCCTAAAAGTGGTAGTTTACTACATGCTTGTGGCATTGGTAATCATATCTGTATGTGTATGTGAATATGTGATTGTTGTGCTGTTAGCTATTCGAACTGGGCAATCTTAATTACCTTGCATTGCATGGCTCTGAAGTATGATCTGCAAGCTTAGGGAACTTTGAGAGGATTCCCTCATCCTCCCGAGAGAAGGGAGGATTCCCTCATCCTCCCGAGAGAAGGCATGAAAAGGAGCATGCTGAAACATTTCATGGTAGGATTGCAGCATACAGGTGCTCTAAAAAGGGAGCAAAGGGTGAAAGAACCAACAAAAGCATCGCTGCGCGTGGGCAGCATTTCCATAGAAAAGCATGGGCAGCGTGATAGCGTACGGTATTATTCCTTTCGTTCTTTTGAGGGGGAGAGCTGCTACATCGATTTCTTCTGGTCTTTTGATACATGTTGCTTTGAGATTCTCACAGCTGCCATGATTGGCCAGGGTAGAGTTCCCAGATCAACCCCTTCAGACCGTAGGGGTGAAAACGGATCGGATAGTTTCCGACCGATCCGGATAAAAATGAATACGGATTGTGTCGGATTGGATTTTCTTCGGATAATTCTCGGATCTTAAACAAATATTAATTTTTTTGTCGGAAACGAATACAAATACAGTAGGTCTGATATCCGACGAATACGGATTATCCAGATAATACGGATTCGGATATCCGAGATTTCAGCCCAACATTGTTCAGCCCAAGCCAGCCTCTCTCATCTCCCCTGCAACTAGACCACTAGCAAATATTTATGTTTATTAAAAATAAATTTAGTATTATCGGTAGATTAAAATTTGTACCGATTAAATTGATGTACTACCGTTTAAATCATTCTGATGCAAATTTAAATTCTTAATTAAATTATTAGTCACGTGTAAATGGTATAAATCCATTAAGAATTATTTAGGACTTTAGAAAAAATTAACTACCATTTGAAGATTTAAAATCTGTACAATGGTATGACTATTGTAGATAAAAAATACTTATGCTTGTTTAGATTTCATTAATGTTTTGACAAGATAAATTATTTATATGTTTTCATTAATTTTGGATGTATACTTTAAGAGGTTTTTATGTTCTGATAAATATTCGTGACCGTATTCGTTTCGATTCGTATTCGCTCCGTATCTGTATTCGATATTATTTGTATTTGTATTCGTATCCGAGGCATCCGTATTTTTATCCGCATACGAGAAAAAATATGAAAACAAATATGATAGAGACGTTATCCGTCTGTATTCGATCCGTTTGCATCCATTTTGGCCATTTCCCCTACTGCTAAGTCAGTAGGCTTCTTTTCAGGCTTAGCATGGTTCAAGAACCCAGTTCCATGACACAGTGGTCATTGGAATTTTTTGTACGGATAATCCATTTTTTATTCGAAATTACATAAATATACCCGCGGGAAAATTTTTTACAAAAATAGGCTCCAGTCGCCTAATGGTTGGGCGACTGGAGGCGTTCGCCCAACCACACGGCGACACAATATATCTCGCTGCACAGTAGAGCGATTGCATTAAATCGCTCTTCCGTATGGCGACTGGCATGCAGTCGCCATACCGTTAGGCGACTGCCATGCAGTCGCCATCCCGTTAAGCGACTTTAGGTAGCCCCCCGTGATTGTTTTAGAATTTGTGAATTTTGTAACGTTGAACCGGTAAAAAATACGGTGAAGTTGTAATAAAAGTTTATGTTCATTGTATATTGTAGGTGTGTAAAAAGTTTTTTAATTTTTTTTTTTTGAAAGATTGAGTAGAGAACGATCGATACATACACTGTTAAGTGAGATAGTTTATATGCGGAAAGAGATGATAGACTTATGTAAATATAAATAAACTTCATAATATAACTGTGAGTAACATGGCGCATGTATTTTCATTACATGCATAACATATATAGCATCTGCAGCACGCCTCACTGGTCACCCTGCTGTGCCCCGTCACCGCGCCCGCGTCCTCCCATACGGCCTCGCTTGGCCCTCCTCCGGTGCAACGGATTAGGACGATCCGAAAAGGTAAAACGAGGAGGAGGGTGTCTATCCCGCCCCTGCGCTGGTGGAGTCAGCTGCACCTCTGGCTGTGTAATCTCCGGAGCACCGGGGAGGGCACTGGCAGAAAGAACCTGCGGTGCGACGTCGGGCGACGGCGCGAAAAACTGGTCCACATCCTCCTGGCCTGGGGAGACGCCGTGCTGGTAAGTACCTGCAATATTAATATCGTTAGTGCGTTGCATGTCGTCTTCGGATAAACACGGTATAAGACCCTATGCGTACCCGTAGCTGGCGCCATGGAGGAGGCGTACACCCCCTGCGTGGGGAAGACAGGGGTCTGCGTAGGAGGCGTGAAGTGAACCGGTGTAGGAGGCCCTGCCCAGGCTGAACCCCCTGGCTGCTCCGGGTGAGGTGGTGGAGGACGTGTCCACGTAGGTGCACCATAGTAGTGCCACGCTGGTGGAGGTGGCACAGGTGGAGGTGGCACAGGTGGAGGTGGCACAGGTCGTCCGACGCTTAAGCGCTCGAACGACCACAATTGTAGTAGCAGGGGACAACCCGTGAGGATCGAGTTCGGCTTGACCCTCGTGCACGCATCGCACAGCGCGCGGTACGTCGCGGCAAGTACGGCCGATCCCCAGCTGACCTGGTGGGGCTCGCCGTCAGCGATCGCCCTCGCATAAGCGATAAGGCGCGCATCCACCGAGTTGCCGTGGCTGGTGGTGAAAAGCACCCAACCAAACAGCCACAGCACGTACGCCTCCAGGTGCCGCGAGACCTGCTGATCGTCTGCCTGCGGAACCATGCGCTGCACCTGAATGCAAAAAAGTTGTTATTAGTACGTAATACCACAAAAAAGAGCTTCGAAGATACGATCGATTTTATATACCACGTACCCGGTACTGTCTGAGCCACCTCAGTGTCGGCCCATGGGTCTGCGCCTCTCCGAACACGTGGTGGTCAGCGGCCGGTGGAACGATACCCTCGAATCTGCCGAGCAGGTCAGCGCGCCAGTCGGCCGGGGCCTCCGGTAGGAAGGCAGCGTCTCCCGCGATCGGAAGCCCAAGAAGCAGGGACACATCCTGCAAGGTCGGCGTCATCTCCCCGAATGGGAGGTGGAAAGTGTGCGTCTCGGGCCGCCAACGGTCCACCAAAGCCGTCAGTAGGGAACGGTCGAACGGAAATCGTCGTGATCGATCCCCGCCCGCCTCGTCCCCGCCCTCGTCCCCGCCAGCGGCTCCATCCTCCTCTGTGGCCTGCACCATCCGGGCAAGAGGGAGTAGCCCGGCATCCCGCAGCCTGCAAACAAAGTGAAGGTCAGCACGGAACGAACTAACGGTCGCACTAAACGCTGGAATAGTGCTCACCTGGCAGTCCAACGAGGGTCGAGTCCCCAGGCCACGCGAGGTGTCCGTGTCCGGACCACTCCCAACTGAGGCGGCTCGTCCGTGCTCCCCGGTGGCGGCACTAGATGGGAAGCGCGATGAAAGCGGTCCACGTGCTCGTCCAACAGCGCGAACCGCCACTCCGAGTCACGTCCAGCACGAGTCATACCTGCAAAATTTGTACAATACTTTCAACATTCAATTTTCTGCATCTAAATTTGTACAATAATTTCAACACTAAATTTTATACATCTAAGACTGTACATTAAACTTGGTACATCTAAATTTCTACATCTAAACTTGTACATTATACTTTCTACATCTAAATTTGTACAATAAATGGTACACAAAATTTATAAACTAAATTTTCTAAACTTTATTTGTAAACTACATTTAGTACACAAAATTTGAAAATTAAATGTCTAAATTATATTTCTATATTTAATTTCTAAACTAAATTTTGAAACTACATTTTCTAAACTAAATTTGTAAACTAATTTTCTACACTACATTTTCTAAACGAATTTTCTAAACTAAATTTGTAAACTAATTTTCTACACTACATTTTCTAAACTAATTTTCTAAACAATATTTCTAAACTAATTTTCTACACTACATTTTCTAAACTAATTTTCTAAACTAAATCTCTAAACTAATTCTCTACACTACATTTTCTAAACTAATTTTCTAAACTAATTTTCTACACTACATTTTCTAAACTAATTTTCTACACTAACAAAAAATATAACACGAAAAATTACCTGAAAATCGCGCACTCCCCCTCCTCTTCTCCTCCTCTCCCTCTCCTTCTCTTCTCCTCCTCTCCCTCTCCTTCTCTTCCCCTCCTCTTCTCCTCCTCTCCCTCTCTTCTCTGCGACGGCGGCCGAACGAAGGACCGCGCTCGGCCTGGCCGAGCGCGGTATATATCTCACTACAAGTCGCCGAACCGTTGAGCGACTGAAATGCAGTCGCCTAACGGTTGGGCGACTGGATGGAAGTCGCCCAACCGTGGGGCGACTGCAATTAATCGCCCAACGGTTAGTAGATTCATTAAATGTCGCCGTGTGGTTGGGCGAACGCCTCCAGTCGCCCAACCATTAGGCGACTGGAGCCTATTTTTGTAAAAAATTTTCCCGCGGGTATATTTATGTAATTTCGAATAAAAAATGGATTATCCGTACAAAAAATTCGTGGTCATTGCAGGCTGCAGCTAAAGACTGTCTGATGGAACGAACGATATATCGATATGTATGCTACACTATACACTGGGCTAGTGCAGCTATATGCAAGCGTCCAACTTGGCCTGTGCATTAGTTTGTCGGGATACAAGAGTACCAGCTCAATGCTCACGATGTAGTAATAGTATAAGGTTTTCCAGTTTGCTCGGCCATAATCATTTGAACGTAGCAGGGAAATGCCGATCGAACAAGCGCTCTATGCACAAGCTTTCCCATGCTTGAGAAGCACCAGAGCGCAGCCGTAGGATGGGAAGCAATTCTACGCCCATCGGAAACACGGGAAATTTCGTAGAAATTTTGCAAGAATTTCACATGAAACAACTTAATTCTCACAGGATTCGAGAGAAAAAGTTCCACGGCGAATCGGCTATGGAAGTACGAGACCCACCGTAAAATTGAGGTCAATCCATATACTGTTAAGTTTCTTCCGGTTGGATGGCAGGTGCTAATTGCCACCAAATCTGTTTGGCCACTATAGTTCAGGATAATCAGAGCCATCCATTTCAGATCGGACGGTTTGTGGCAGGCTCCTCGCACAAGCAGCACGAGCCAACCAACCCCGGACAGGTCCAGACAGGTGCGAATCATATGGCATGTTCTTATAAGCTTTTAGCTGAAGCTTATAGCTTTTAGGGCATCTGTAGTGTATGAAAAGAGGAGGTCTTAAGTCACCTTAAGGTCAACCTTATACATTACAGGGGTGACCTTAAGCAGACCCTAAGCAAAAAAAGCTTAAGGCTGGTCCTCAAGCTAAAGACCTGGCCATAAGCATTAAAATACAATTTTTCTTTATCTGCCATGTGGGACCGTCTTAAGACCCCTTGGGTTATATACACTATGGAGTTGGTCTTAAGGTTTAGATGGGACCCACCTTAAGACCCTTTGGGTTATATACACTACAGATGCTCTTAGCTATGCCTTGTAACTTTTGGATTATTTGTGCGAGAGATTACAGAGTAACAGAAACTCACATACGGCTTTTGCCGATATAAATGAAGTCAGTAAAGTATGTACTACAATTAACTAGTAGATATATTTTGAAAAGATATTCCGTTTAAAAATTAGTTAATATAAAAAACTAAAAAAATAATTTTAAAAGCTAAAAAGAATATGACATACACAGGTAGACTGGCCCCATCAGCGGCATCGAACAGCAGCTTCCTAGAATTGATGCTTCCTTCTCCATGGAGGTAGGTACGCACGTAGGTTGGTAGGGCCCTCACGGTGCATGAATGTAGGCATGGGATGGGAGCTCGATCGATCGCTCGTCCTCGTCGCCACAGTCGCGTGGCTGCTGCGCGCGCACTGTAGCGAGATGCGGTGCGGAGATGAGGCAGCGGAAATGAATGCGATCGAATTGATGGCGACAATCATAACTCCGCTGCCTGCCGCCTCCAGTCCTGCGGTGAGCCCAGCCGCCTTAACCGCTGTGACGGCGGAGACAAGCGGCGCAGCGCGCCGTTCGATCTGCTGCCTCTCCTAGAGTCTCCTGCCCTCGCGCTGCGCCGTTTCGATCAGCGTTGTTCGGCTTTCTTTTCTTTCCTGAGTGCCGGTGATCGACGGGCCGCGGGCGGGAGGACGCCTCCGGTTTTGAATGGCGTGCGCGTACGTCCGCCCGCCCGTGGTATGGATTGGCTGGAGCTTGAGCGGGAGTGGCTGGCCACTCGAGAGGTGGGACAGGTTCAGGTCCTTCGGGATGCAACTCTGCAGTCTAGAGGTCAGCACTGGAACTGAACAGCGCTGCTGCCTGCGACTGGCTCCGTAGTCTATGCGCCCGTTCTCATGGATTTTACTTTTTTAGCTTGTGTTTTTTGCTTATCCGTAACTTAAAAAACCAACCGTTGAAATTGAATGGTCTTTTGAAGTAAATTCTCTAAATGATTTTCTGAATTTAAAATTGTGTATCAACTATGTCGATATCTCTGTTGTCTATTGTCATATTGAAAAACACAACCATAAACAATCAATCCTAGTCTAAAAGAACACTTGTAGATTCTAATAGATTCTATAGGGCAGCATAAGACTGGAGTAAATAGCTGGGCGCACTTAGACCAGACGTGCTCACGATGTGGTTGCCATAGAGATTTCAATATTGTTAAGCACCTTTTTTATGGATCAGTGGATCATTGCAGATGGACTCTAACAAGTACTCCAGGGACGAAAACTGGTTATGGGTCTGTTTGATTTTATGACAATTTTTTTCTACCAAGTCTTACTAAATTTTGGTATTAGAAAATTTCAGTCACCAAATTGACTATCAATGTTTCGATCAAAGATTAGGAAGAAAACAAACTAGAGAGCCAATGGAGAAAAGAATTTTGCCAAAGTTTATAAGCAAACCAAATGCTTGCCAATTCGGTCAACGCTACCAAATTTTGGCAGAAGCAAACCAAACAGCCCAATATGTGCGCACTAATTCTGCATTATCAAATTTGAGCTTAATTCTATGTCAAAAGTTCCATAGTAATGGGTAACTTCAACTTTTTTTCTTCTCTCAGCGTGTTCTACCCTTTTCTTGTGTCATATGTAATCAGACAACTTCCAACAACAATGCATTGCTTATGCCAAGTGTAGCAATTTCAACAGAATGTGCTACATCTATGATTCTAAACGGTGTGAAAAAATAGTGTTGACAAGTAACTACCGTATGCCTAATTCAACGGTAAATCCATAAAACGATATGCTTATTAGTGCTTGCTTTCATTTTTCTCGGTGGCATTGAAATGGTAGCAAAACGTGCGACACAACCCGGTCGTATATAACCCTTTGTGACATGTCACAAACTCTATCACAAGCTCGAGTTTAATTTTATACCAAAGATTCATGAGGATTAAATAATCCACTAAATGTGACTTTAGTACTTAATTAAGGCCCTAAGATTTATGTAGTTGTAAGCTTTCAAAAGTAATTAATTAGGTGTCTTTGGTTAGAGGCTCACTATATATTTTACCCAGCCAGCAGACTACTCGGAGATTACATGAACTCAGTTGAACTGGTATAAGGATCCACTTCTAGGGAATTCCTTCCGTGCGAATGAATAAAACACATGCTTTATTCACTCCAAACAGCACAATGATTCGGCCCTGTATCTTTGACAACAATCGTCATATAGTTGTCTCCACGATTATCTCCCATTGACAATAACCAAAGATCAGTTATTATTAGATCTCTCTCTCTCTCTCTCTCTCTCTGACAGCAACCACCCCCTTGATCAGACAAAACGATTCAATAAGACGCATGCTCATGTGAATAACAAACACTCATTCAGCGCTACTTAAAGGTTGATGAGAGAAGACACAGACTCCAACAATTGGAATCATAACCAGAACTAGAAGAACACCAGGCAAGACAATCACAATCTTTTGGTCAATGGGAAAATTGTAGAGATTAAGGCTAGTTACATCCTCTTGTAATCTCTTAGTGAGATCATCTTGTAATCACTTATAGAGCAATAAAGATCAACATTCTCTTATTGAATTATTTCAATGAATCTATCCTCTTTTCTCATATTATCGTAAGATCAATGATTCGATCGTTGATAATTCCATTGTAGAGACAAAGTTAACCTGTTCTCTTGGATTTTTTTTGTTCTCTAGGCATTTACATATGTATTATATATGATTAGACATATTGGATGTGTTCTTTTTTACTGCGGCTGATAGGTTTGGCCTAACATTAATATTTGTGTGAACGAACTGAATGCTGATAAGCTGTTTTGAAAAAAGTTATCCTGACATATTTATTTGTTTAAAAGAAGTTATAAACCATAAATTGAAAAAGATCGGACCGAAGTTTACGGCAACAATGCATTGCGTATGTGAAGTGTAGCAATTCAACAAAAGTATCTACGATTTGTGCAAAACTAGAGAATCCGGCACACAATTAAGCTGTTTAGTGCTGTAGCGCCACCATGCCCTTTTCTCGGAGGCAATGAATTAGCAGCAAAACTAGGGCTGTAAAAAAAGCTCGAAACTCACGAGCTACTTGAGTTCGGCTCGTTCTAGGCTCGATTCGAACTTTAAATGAGCCGAACTCGAGCTCGCGAGCTTCACCGAGCCGAGCTCGAATAGTTCGCGAGCTTCGATTCGAGCTTAAATAGTAATACATATTAATTCTTACCGAGCTTACTCGAGCTTTTCTTATTGTTAAAAATTAATGTATATTTGAATTATTTTGATTGTTATCGAGCTTACTAGAGCCGAGTTCGAACTTAAAATTTTCTTATTATTGAAAAATAATACATAATAAATTATTTTAATTGTTACCGAGTTTCAACGAGCCGAACTCGAGCCTACTCGAGCTTAGACCGAGCCAAGCTCGAGCCCATGTCTAGACTCGAATCCCAACTCGAACTCGTGTTGAGCTTTTACCGGGCTCGAGCCCTAAGCAAAACGCGAAGCAAAGCCCGGTCGCAGAGAAGCAGCAGCAAAATTCAGAGTGCAGGCGCACAAACGGGCGGCGTCGATGTACCTGTACGAAATACGAATCCAACGCACCGCAGCCCGCCTCAAAAGCACCGACGACGAGTTCGCGGTTTGACTCGCCCGGTTCACCACGCCTCGAACCGAGTAGCCTGTAGCCACCACGGACTCCGAGGACGGGATTTTGGACACTTTTGGACCCCTGTGCACTTAAAATTCCCGATTTGGCTCTCGAACGAAAAAAATTCCGGTTTTAGACCCCTTCTGAGCGCGGGATTACGAGCTGCCGCCACGTCGCCCGATCCACCGCGCGACCCCGCCGTCCACCGCGCGATCGGCCGCCCGAGCGCGCCATCGCCCGCCGACCGCGCGACCCCCTTGGAGGCCCAGTCCCGCGCTCCGCGGACGAAACACGCGCTCGGGCATGCGCTCGCGCACTCGGGCAAGCGCTCGCGCGGGGGGACACGCGCGCGGGCGATCGATCATGCGCTCGAGCGAACGAAGCGCGCGGTCGGCCGGGGGACGCGCGGTCGGCGCCGGGTCGTGCGGTCGGCGGGCGTTCGCGCGGTGGACGGCGGGGTCGCGCGGTGGACCGGGCGACGTGGCGGCAGCTCGTAATCCCGCGCTCAGAAGGGGTCCAAAATCGGAATTTTTTTCGTTCGGGAACCAAATCGGGAATTTTGAGTGCACAGGGATCCAAAAGTGTCCAAAATTCCCGAGGACGAACCAACGCTTGTGCAGCCTCCCGGTCCATCCATACACCCGGCCCACGCGCCCAGCCCATCCCCCGTACGCAGCGCCCAGCCTTTTCAGTCACCCCGAGCCACCGCGCGCGCGCGCGGGGCCCATCTGAGCCCTCGGTCGCGTGCTGCACCCGCTCCTCGCCGTCCGATCAACCGTCTCGTCCTGCCTTGGAGCCGCTTTCTCGCTATCATATTATTCATATACCAACACCGTTACACCTTCACACACGGACCCCGCCCACTACCCCTTCCCCCCACTCTCTCTTCCCTTGCAATGGCGTTCTCCGGCGAGGCGGCGGCGGCGACGACATAGACCCACTTCTGCTAGCACTAAAAGGTACTAGTTCTTAAAGCCTCCATTTCTAGAGCTTAACACTTACGTTTGATTTCTTCTCCTCTTCAATTTGCAGGAGAGAAGGTGCCGTTTTGAAGCTTGGAGGCCTCTGCTGCAGATTTAAGCGAAGCCCATCTCTCGTAGCTTGCGGAATCGCGTTCTTGCGGCGTTTCTTGGAGCATTTTTTGAACGCCGCCTTGTGCTTCCGAGGCCAAAAAAGCCGTCCCTTTCTTGTTACTGTTTGTGCCATGCCATTTGGGCTCCAAGTCGCGGCAATGCGGCCTCTCGTGCTGCTGGTTCTCGCCCACCTCGTCTTCTTGGCGGTGGCCAAGGGCGGCGGCGGCGGCGGGGGCTCGGCGGCGGCTCTGGACGACGACGTGCTGGGGCTGATCGTGTTCAAGGCCGACGTGGAGGACCCGGAGGGGCGCCTCGTGACGTGGAGCGAGGACGACGAGCGGCCCTGCGGCTGGGCCGGGGTCACCTGCGACCCGCGCACCGGCCGCGTCTCAGGGCTCTTGCTCGCCGGGTTCGGCCTCTCCGGCAAGCTCGGCCGCGGCCTCCTCCGCCTCGAGTCGATCCAGTCTCTCTCCCTCTCCGGCAACAACTTCTCCGGCGACCTCCCCGCCGACCTCGCCCGCCTCCCGGACCTCCAGTCGCTCGACCTCAGCTTCAACGCCTTCTCGGGCACCATCCCGGAGGGATTCTTTGGCCAGTGCCGCTCCCTCCGCGACGTCTCTCTCGCCGGCAACGCCTTCTCCGGCGACATCCCGCGCGACGTCGGCGCGTGCGCCACCCTCGCGTCTTTGAACCTGTCCTCCAACCGCCTGGCCGGCGCGCTGCCAAGCGACATTTGGTCCCTGAACGCGCTGCGCACGCTGGACCTCTCCGGCAATGCCATCACCGGTGACTTGCCGGTCGGCATTAGCAGGATGTTCAACCTGCGGGCGCTGAACCTGCGAAGCAACCGCCTCACAGGCAGCCTCCCGGACGACATTGGCGACTGCCCGCTTCTAAGGTCAGTGGACCTCGGGTCCAACTCGCTGTCGGGCAACTTACCGGATTCCCTGCGGAAGCTCTCCACCTGCACAGACCTTGACTTGAGCTCAAATGAGCTCACCGGGAATGTTCCAACGTGGGTTGGAGAAATGGTGAGCTTGGAGATGCTGGATTTGTCGGCGAACAAGTTCTCCGGGGAGATTCCGGGGTCTATTGGTGGGCTGATGTCGTTGAGGGAGCTGAGGTTGTCCGGAAATGGGTTCACCGGTGGCTTGCCTGAGTCAATTGGTGGATGTAGACGCCTAGTGCATGTTGATGTGAGCTTGAATTCTCTGACGGGTGGCCTGCCTGCCTGGGTCTTTGCATCGGGCGTGCAATGGGTGTCGGTGTCGGATAACACATTGAGTGGGGAGGTCTTGGTGCCTGCGAATGCATCTTCGGTGGTTCGAGGTGTGGACTTGTCAAGCAATGCGTTTTCAGGACGGATACCATCGGAAATCTCGCAGCTGCTGACCTTGCAATCGTTGAACATGTCTTGGAACTCACTGTCTGGGAGTATTCCGGCCAGCATTCTGGAGATGAAGTCACTGGAGTTGCTTGATGTGACTGCGAACAGGTTCAATGGGACCATTCCGGCTACCATTGGAGGAGAGTCGTTGAAAGTGTTGAGGCTGGGGAAGAATTCCCTCACGGGGGAAATCCCAGCCCGGATTGGCAATTGCTCTGCCCTTGCGTCACTGTAAGTTTAAGGACCTCGTTCTGATTTGATGGCTGCGCCAATGTTTGGAGTTGTTCATGCCATTCTACCTTTTATTGTCTAACGCTACATTGTCTCCCTTTTCTTGCTTGGTTACTGTTTGCAGGGATCTTTCACATAACAATCTAACAGGAGCGATTCCAGCAACAATGGCAAATCTCACCAATCTTCAGACTGTCGATCTTTCTCGGAACATGCTCACTGGTGGTCTACCAAAGCAGCTCTCCAACCTCCCCCACCTCATTAGCTTCAATATTTCGCATAATCAGCTTTCTGGGGATCTCCCTCCTGGTAGCTTTTTTGACACTATCCCCCTCTCATCCGTGTCCGACAATCCTGGCCTTTGCGGTGCAAAGCTCAACTCCTCTTGCCCTGGTGTCTTACCAAAACCAATTGTGCTGAATCCAAACGCTTCTTCCAATCCGCTATCACAGACCGAGCCTGCGCCAGATGGTCTCCATCACAAGAAAACAATACTGAGCATCTCAGCCCTTGTTGCAATTGGTGCTGCTGCTCTCATTGCTGCTGGTGTCATAACCATTACTGTTCTTAACCTCCGAGTGCGTGCCCCGGGCTCTCATTCTGCCGCTGAACTAGAACTCTCAGATGGATATCTTAGCCAGTCCCCCACAACTGATGTGAGCGCAGGCAAGCTTGTCATGTTTGGAGGAGGCAATCCAGAATTCAGTGCCAGTACCCATGCTCTCCTGAACAAGGACTGTGAGCTTGGACGTGGTGGTTTCGGTACTGTCTACAAGACCACTCTCCGAGATGGCCAACCCGTTGCCATCAAGAAGCTGACTGTGTCAAGCTTGGTTAAATCTCAAGACGAATTTGAGAGAGAAGTGAAGATGCTGGGCAAACTACGCCACCGCAACCTTGTTGCACTCAAGGGCTATTACTGGACACCATCCCTTCAGCTTCTTATCTACGAGTTTGTCTCTGGGGGTAACTTGCATAAACAACTGCATGAGTCGTCCACTGCAAACTGCCTTTCATGGAAGGAAAGATTTGATATAATTCTTGGTATAGCAAGAAGCTTGGTTCACCTCCACCGGCATGACATTATCCACTACAATCTGAAGTCAAGCAACATTTTGCTCGATGGATCAGGCGAGGCCATGGTGGGGGACTACGGATTGGCAAAGCTGCTGCCTATGTTGGATCGGTATGTTTTAAGCAGCAAGGTCCAGAGCGCACTTGGTTACATGGCACCAGAATTTGCACGCAGGACTGTGAAGATCACTGAAAAATGCGATGTGTTCGGGTTTGGAGTTCTTGTCCTTGAGGTCCTGACAGGGAGGACGCCAGTGGAGTACATGGAAGATGATGTTATTGTGCTGTGTGATGTGGTGAGGGCTGCCTTGGATGAAGGGAAGGTGGAAGAGTGTGTTGATGAGAGGCTTTGTGGAAAATTTCCACTGGAGGAGGCTGTTCCTATCATGAAACTTGGTTTAGTCTGTACTTCTCAGGTTCCTTCCAATAGGCCGGACATGAGCGAGGTGGTGAACATATTGGAGTTGATCAGATGCCCCCAGGATAGCCCAGAAGCGGAATTAGGTTAAGTTATATCTGCTTTGGTCCCCTTTTTGTTGACAAGTTTTCTCGCTTCGTTTTGTGATCCTTAAGCATAATCAAACCCCGGCCGCCACAACCCTCCCCCCTCCCTCTCCTCCTCCCTTCCCCGGATCTAGGGTTTTCTCCCCCAGACCCGTTTCTTGGTGATCTCTCCTTCCGTGTGTCAGTGGCCGACGGTTGCTCGGCTATGGTCGGTGTGGCGCAGGCGTCGTCCACCCTCCGGATCTGACTGGGCGTGGGTCAGATCTGGCCGTCGCTGGCGTGGCGGGCGCTGATGGTGCAGCCGGCTCGTCCCTCCTCCGGCTCCGACCGGTTCGCCTTCTCGCCGTAGGGACTCCCGCCGGTGATGCAGCCCGTTGCGAACGCACATAGGGTGCTGCACACGGGCGTCGCGAAGGCGGTCGGGGTTGGCTGGCCAGGAGGCGCGACTCGACGGATGCCATGACGGGGCACTGCAGGTGGTGCGAGATGTGGCCTCGCAAAGGGCCACGCAGAATGTGCCTGGCCGTGTGAGCAGTTGGTCTGGTGCCCTGGTGATTTGGGCAGGCCACCGTCGGTTGAGTCCATTGGACGTGGCGGGGTCAGTTCCCACTGTTCGTCCTGCCCCGTTGCCTGTCTGTGTTTCGGCCGTCTCGGCACCGGGATCGGTGGTTGGCTCTGGCTCTGTTCAGAGAGTAGTTAGTGCTGGGTTCATCATGCATCTGCAGTCGCTCCTTGTGTTGCTGTAGTGGTTAGTCGTGCTGGTGTTGCTGCAGGTTGCAGTCCTGTTGTTGGTCTCTCGGAGCCGCCGGTGGGCGTGGCTGGCGATCTATTGGTGCTCGGTGTTGCCGTAGTGGGTGTTGACCGGAGTTCTTGGGGGTTGCACTTCTAGCCCTTGCAACATGTGGATCTTCGGCTTCGTGCACCAATGCTCTAGTGCTTGAGCTGCCTCGTGCTCGTTAGCTAGTTGTTGCTGGTGTCGTGCGAGAGAGAGTGGTCGGTGTGTTGGTGTGGTGCTAGTTTTGGCGTTTGCCACTAGCCTGGTGTAAGTGGTGTTTTCTTAGGTGTTCACAGCGGAGAGTCTTCCCTGCCTATGGTGTATCCCCTTCGGGGATGGTGTTTGTATTCTCTCCTTTGATGAATGAATGGCAGAGCTCCTAGCTAGGTCTAGCTGTATCTTAGAACTGGTATGCAATTGAGCCCCAATAATTCCCTCCTTGTGTCTATCCGCAGTGTTTTACCTGGAATATAAAAGTATTTCAGTTAAGCACTTAAGCCTGAGAAATTCCTTGTTTCTTTACTAAAAGAAAAAAAACTGATGCTTTCGTCTGTGCCAACCATTTCATGCACAGTATTTGTACAATCTGTCATCTGGTTGAGAAATGCCTGCTTATTTGAGAGTTGCTGCAGGAAGAAGTTGCGCTTTTTCCTTTGTGTCGGTTCAATTTTCAACCTTTTGTTATTGTACTTGAACCAATTCACAAGTACTGATTTCTCCACATATCAAGCGACCAGTCAGAAAGTTTGGTGTTTGTTCATCTACCTGACTTTGCTAGGAATCATACAGACAAATCAAAACAGGTTGATATGGATTGACCGCACCTTGATTACTATCTGTAAATGTGCATGTATAAGAAATGAAGATGTCTACATTGTTCATTTGTCCCCTTTCTCATGTACGTCTTCCTCCCTCATGCTGCTGCAAGAGTATCTTTGTTTTTTTTATCTCCTTCCCGAGAAGGGAGGGGACACCCTGTACTCTCAAATCATGGTACAGCGACCTGTCTTCAATAAACTAATCGAGAGACTGGTTGCTACTTGCTACTACGTTCCATGGAGTCAAAGTTTGCTGATCTGGATGAACTTTTGGACTAGGATAAGTGCAGTGCTAGTTACCTTCCATTGCTCTAGCTTTGCTCAGTGGTAATGAACAATAGCATATCATCCACAACTATTCTCGTATAATTGGAGTTTTCAGAGTGGTTGAATTAGGCATATGTATAAAATATCAGATTGTAAGCATAGCATTATTGCTGTGGAGCCTACAACGACATGGATAAGCGTTGCTTAGAGGTGGCATATCATGGCATGTGCATAAACAAACAATGAAGTACCTGAATGCAGGAAGAAATCATACATTACGATGATTGTGTTGGCACTGCATCTGGAGCCTTGTTTTGCAGTGAGCATAATCTTCTTATTTGTTGGTCCCCACAAACTACTCGGTGTATGTGTATATTCTATGATTCTATCACCAACCGTAGGGAGTTGTTAATTACTCATCTCTTGTTGTTTCTGCCCTTTTTGACTGTCAAACCAAGAACCTATATATGCAATGTAACTCTTCATGCAATGTAACTCTTCAGAGCTCTATTATTTGGTGCCTTGCCAACCTTCTGTCGTGATGTTGTCTCCGAAGCATATGCCAGTTACCGCATGAAAGTACACTGCCTCGCATCGGCAATGCCAATTTCCCATTTTATTCGTTGCTTTTGTCTATATACAGCAACCAGTGAAGAATCACAAGCTCCTGTGGCCTGAGTAATGACTTAACCAAGATGGTAGCATGTGTATATATGCTAATGGCAATGGGTGCAGGACAGTTCACAAAAGAGCAGCTCTGGCACCACACATTTGGTTGGCCCTGTTCAATCTGCTCTCTGTTCGTTCCCCACTGAGAAAATTTCAGAGGAAAACCACAGCGCGGGAAGAAACAGAGGGAGGAAAGGGGCATCACCTCAAGTCTCTGGGGTACTACTGCTCCAATTTTTTGACCGTCCATCTGGTAAGGCTAACAAAGGACCTGTGTAGAAGTCGAAAGTGAATATGAGCACCTTACTTTCTGAAATGGACTTCTCTACTCCTTTTGCTCTGAAAATAAGGCAGACATCACGGAGTTTTATATGCGCCGGGCCTCTTGGAACTTTCTCACCTGAACATGAAGCTCGGCTGTCCTGTTGCACAGCCCCAGAAACAAACATCAGTACTCCATTACCTCCCGCTCTTGGCTCTTACTTGTTTACCAGTAGGAAGCAGCCACAGCACAGGGGAACAAGGCGAGCAAAATTACAGACCAGATTGAACGTCCGTGCAATGAACCTTTTTTACTCTCGCTCCTTGTCCTAGTTGGTGGCTGTGGTGGACCAAGAGGAGGTGGCTTTCATGATTACAAAGCAAGAAAAAGAACGAGGCAAAGCTGAAAGCTTGGTTGGCGCGCGCGGCCGGGCTTCTTTTTAAGAAATAAAACTGAAGATAAGAAGGTGCACGACGCTACCACACCCAGTTGAGAGGTTCTGCTTCTGCAGGTGGCCGGCATGCATGGCAAGTAGAGGCTGTCTCCGTTTTTTTTTATGTAGAAGCAAAGTGGAGGCGAAGCTCATGATTTGCACTCATGGTGGTGATGAAGTTACTTTACCATGGTAATCATAGCTCTGATACTGCTTGTTGATTGTTACGATAAGAATAGGCCTAAGAATAATCTGCACAGAAAAGCAAATATCGAAATCAAAATTAATATTGTCATATTCAATAGCTGAATTGCATAATTCGGATTCAATAAATGCAACCCAAAACTTTTTGTTCGCACGTATCTTGGTACATCAGCTTAGGGCAAAATTGGTTCCTTGTATGCCTTCTGGCCTGGCCCGCTCAACTGGTCCTCGCCCAAGTAGCCAGCCTAAGATGGCACATGCCCTTGTTGTTTGGTTTCATGTATGAGTTAAACTAGGTGTTGCTTAGCCTTGTTTGGTTGGTTGTATGAAAATGAGTATGATTATCTTCCATTTTATGAGTGGAGCCCACGAATGTTGGCTTGTATAGAATCTGGATTAAGAGATGACACGATTTTACTATCGGTTTTATTTTTATATAAGGACCACTATTCACGCAAAGAGAAGTGCACGGTTCTAACATCATGTGCTCTAAGATTAATTAGTGAAATTTTCTTCACTCAAATATAATGAAAAGTTTTGCTACACGCGAGAACTGAGAAGAGATATATATTTAATGTTGTTTCCTAACATATAATTAGAAAAGGTAATATCTAATGGCCAAGTTCTTTTCAACTTATAACTTCTCTCAAATAAGCAAACGAGATGACTGCTTTGTCGTCGTGTCGAAACGATTTATCGTTATAATATTTTTGAAGCGGTTTATCGATATTCGATTCATTAACATAAGCGTTTATATTAGGATAAAAAAATCACAAGTTGTAACCGGAAAGAAACTATCAATATGTCTATTGGACATTATCTTGATATACCCAAAACGAAGAGTAAAAGAGAACGGTTACACCCAAAATTTGTAAAACAGCAACGGACGTATGAAAATTGGCACTTTTTCTCTGGCATATTAGATTAACAGGGCAATCCAAGTACTGGATTCCAACACAAAAATCAAATCCTAAATTACACCATGGATCACAATCAGATTCTACATTTGCCACTGAAAAGATGTATGCCTGCGTACCATCGTGTGATAGTAGCTTTATTAGTGTACATAGAGGTGAGCGGTCAGCCCATTCGTATGACATTCTTTCTAAAATAATACTAGCTTCGACAAGATTGGTTGAAGTAGCCAACTTATCCAGATCGTCGAAGCCCAAAACCGTGTTGTGCTTCTAAGGTAGCCCACGAAGTAGGCAGGTCCAACCCGTATCTTCACCGAAACCGGTGCTGTGCTTTCTATCGTACGGCCCATGATCGTCCTAATAGGGCTCTTTCTGCTGTCATGTGAGCCAATCGATCG
The DNA here is from genome assembly GCA_017311315.1 of Dendrocalamus latiflorus. Lineage (NCBI taxonomy): Eukaryota > Viridiplantae > Streptophyta > Magnoliopsida > Poales > Poaceae > Dendrocalamus > Dendrocalamus latiflorus. The sequence goes on along the minus strand of CM029651.1, from coordinate 38,013,949 downwards.
TTGGGCCTCAGAACTGAGTTTGCTCAGTTGGCAGCATGAATTCTAGACTCAGCCTTGCGTGCTTACCAATTTAATAAATAGGTACATACACGTATATACATTAAGCGGGACAGCACATATTTGTGCTCCGAAGATCCTGTAGTCTCCGATTCGTAGACATGTGTAGTAGACACATATAGATGTGTGTATGATGTACGTGGGGTGTATGGTGAGTGTGCGACTGTTGTACCCTTAAAAAAAAGGGGGATGGTTGGGCCTGCCAAAATCTTGGCGTTGTTGCCTACGAATCCAATCCATCTCTTCTCTTCAGTCTCGCCCCCGCTTCTGCACGTACGTCCATGGCGTCTCTCTACCACTCCCTCCCGCGCGCTCTCCCCGCCGTCCTCCTGCCACGGCAGCCGCCCCTTGCCCCCTCGAGCCGTGGCTCCCTTCACGTGCCACTGTAAATCGACAACGCTAGACGACCACGACCCGGAGCTCTTCCGTGCGCTCGAGTCCAACGGCAACGGCAACCTCCACAGAGAATGGCCAACTGCGACGCAACAGGTTCTTGATGCGGGATCTGAAGGATTCGATGAGGACGGTGTCGGCGCTGTGGCGGCCATAGGAATTTTAGAATGAGTGTTCGAAGTTATACAAAAAAATTTCAGTACAAAATATAAAGATCAATAGTAGCAATAGTTAACATACAATTGTTCGTACTAGAGATAATATATCAAATAATATAAAGAAATTACAAAACAATTGCAAAAGTTCACAAATTAACTCGGCGATGCTTTATGTCTTTTGTTGTTTTGAGTTTGAAGCAAAACATTCCTCAATTGATGCTTTAGGTTTAATGAATAAATTGTATTTCTCTTGAGTTTCATTGTGGGTACTAGTAATTGCTCCAACATGTTTGTCAAACCTATTTTTATGGTTCCAATTTCTAAATCCCCCATTTACAAAACTATCTCCACCAGCACAATTAGTTTTATCCTTGAATAGATAACAAACGAAGCAGAAAGCAGCATCTCGTTCCACACTATACTCAAGCCAATTATATTGGTCAAACCAACTAGCTAAGAAACGACGCATACCTCCAATATTTCTTTTTAGAAAATCATGCGGCCGGTCATGTGGCGCGGAGCGGATGGCTGAAGGCGTGGTCGCCGGTCGTGCGGTGTGGAGCCGGAGGTGACGCGGTTTGCGGTGGCGGCGGAGCGGAGGGCCAAAGGCGTGGTCGCCGGTCGTGCGGCGCGGAGCCGGATTGCCGGAGCCCAAATCCACCCTCCAGGCGGTGTCGCGGACTCGCAGTGCCGGCGGAGTGCCAGAGCGGCCGGAGGGCGGAGCAGAAGGCCGGAGCGGAAAGCCAGAGCCCAAATGGCGGTCGTGCGGCGCCGAAGGCCGAAGGCCTGCTCAGACAGCTCAGCTAGGGTTAGGGATTGGGCAGGATGGGGATCGGATGGACCGGGCCATCGGGGAGACGGGGACGCCATTTCTATTGCGCAAATTAATGGGCTGGGCCGCAGGCCGCGGTGCGTTTCCGGTCGGGCCGGCCGGTTGGTTGAATGGTGATGGACTGGAGGCTACAATAGTTATTTTGGCTCAATTAAATATATGTATATGCATTATACCTTATATATACTAAGTTTTTGGTCAAAAAATTTGGGTGTTCAGCTGAAGAATTTTTTGTACGGATAATCCATTTTTTATTCGAAAATACATAAATATACCCGCGATTTTTTTTACAAAAATAGGCTCCAGTTGCCCACCCATTAGGCGACTTTCACCTTTCGCCCAACCGGGAGGCGACAAAAATTCTGTCGCTATACGTTCAAGCGACTGCAAGAAGTCGCTTTCCTATTGGGCGACTTTCATACAGTCGCCCAATGGATGGGCGACTAAAAGTTCAGTCGCCCAATGGAGGGGTGACATTACTCAGTCCCCGTGATTTTTTAGAGTTTTGTCAATTTTGTAGTTTTGAACTGGAAAAAAGTGTGTATTAGTTGTAATAAAAGTTTATGTTTATTGTATGTTGTAGGTGCATTAAAAATTTTGGGAAATTTTTTTAAGAACAATTGACTATAGAACGTTTGATATATACATTGGTAAGTGATATTTTCACGTTTGATCCATGGCGCCAAACTGGCGCCGTGACCAGTGGCATGTGGCATGTGTGGAACTCTGTACTTCTAATGTTCAGAACTCCACCACTAGTCCTAACATGCCTTAGGGAATATAACTTGCTGGGTCTATTACATTTTGTCTACTGGGTGTAGCGTGGTTGTTTCCCCTTTTTCTCGCGCCCTGAAGATGGCTCCGCTGCATCCTTCTTCCTGTCACTCTTGGTCTTGAGAGCTGCCTCACGAGCTTGAAGCTCTTCCTCCTTACGCTTGATGGCTGCTTCACGCAGACTTAACTGCTCCCGCCTCCTTTGCAGCTCATCCTCCTTGCCCTTCAGACGGATTTGGTCCACCCTCACGCGGCGCTCTTGCTCAAGCCGCATCTGTCGTTCCACCTCGCGAGCCTGAGTCATCTTGACAAAGTATTGTTCTTTGTTTTCCACCTCCATTGGCCGGTTCCGTGGCCATGCCGGCGGCACCCGATCCACCCATTCGATGAACTTGCAAGGCTATGTGTGGCGTGGTAGATGTCATGGATCAAGTTGAAAAACGATAACGAGAAACAAATGATTTAGTTGTCGTCGTTACCATGAAGTCGTCATCCAGGTCTGGACACTTGAAGAACATACGGCCGTAGTTGGCTCGTTGTACTCGATCCGTCCAGATGCACAACATCGTCCTAAAGCCGCAATGGCACTTCGGGCGCTCATGCCACTCCGGCACTCCAAATGGGTCGGACCTCCAGGAAGACATTGTTGTGTAGTAGTATTGTGATGGCTTGAGGAGGAGATGTGGTATGGAAGACATAGGAGGCTTTTATGTAGGCAGGTTATCTGGTACAGTGGGCATAGTCCATGGAGAGGACGACATGGGAATCTTTTCGCTTTTTCAGGATTCCAGTGTAGCAATAAATGTCCCTATGAAGGCTTTTCAGAGCCTGTAGTCTCGTAATAAATTCAGAGCTTGGACCATTCAATGTATTTGGTACAACGTAGCCTTTTCAGTCGTTTGCAATAAATGTCCCTATGAAGGCTTTTCAGATGCCAGTAATCATAATTTCTGAAACAACAAGCTACGGTCATTGCAAACGTGTCGGCATATCAACTACTTTTATCATAGACGTCAAAAAATTTCGGCAGAGTTTCCCCTGTTTTTGGAGCCACTCTAAACACAAATATCACATGAATATAACATATACACATATATATACAACAAGTAGCTCATTACAAACCCATTTCAATCCATATACACAGCATATATCACATGAAGCACGACTTGTAAGCCCAACCATAGTCCATAAGCATAGTAATAATCCATACATCCATACGAACAAAGTTCAAATAGTCCATACATCCATACGAACAAGTTTTACAAATGGTACATGAAATTTAGCATTGCAACTACTGATCAGGACATGCATTGCAACGTCTAGCTGTGTGCCCCTCCTGACCGCATCGCCCACAACGTGCACAGATGTTCCAGCTTGTGATTCGTCCATGTCATTTCTAATACGTCGGCTCTGTCGCCGACCCTTCCCACCCTTCATCATGTTAATATCCGGAACCCATGTCCTCGCTGAAATGTCCAAAGTGGCGAAGTTTCCCACCACCCTGAACCCCCGGAGCTCCCCACACCAAGCTTGCAGTATTCTCTCCTTGAAAAAGTACTCGGACATGAAGTTGGAAGGATCCATGCGCACGGTCCCGCATGCAGCGAGGACATGAGAGCATGGCTTGTGTAACAACTTAAGTTTGTTGCATGTGCAGCTAGGTTCGTTTGCATGATCTCCAAGGCATACCTCGTGAGTAATAAGTGAACGAGATGTCTCAAATCTGGCTCTGTCACGGAGTATCACCTCGAAACAATGCTCCCTGTTGCTCATGACATGCACTGTGTGCAATTGACCCTTCTGTGCCTTCGTCTCCATGCACGCAGTAATTTTTGACGAATAGAGGGCTCCGAGATTGGCCGTATGAAGTGCGGCACTCGCGTACCTCTCCCTAAAGTAGCGGATTGTGCTGTGAAGAACACCTTCCACGATGGCGACAAGGGGCTGAGAACGGAGACCCCTGAGAACCCAATTGTAGACCTCGGCAATGTTAGTTGTCATTATTCCGTACCTTGCGCCATCCGTGTCGTGCAACAGCGACCACTTCTCCAATGGTTCCCCCTCGATCCACTACGAGAAGCACTTGATGTTTCGTGAGCTCCTCCTTCGTGGACCACTTGGGTTAGGCTCATCGATTGCTGGCAAGCATTGCAGTTGTGCCGCCCCAGGAGTGACCGGCCCCTTGCTCCTCTCTTCGACGTTCTTCCTGGTGTGCTCATCCAACAACCCCCATAAAGCATCAAATTTTCTCTACTGTTTCTGCCTAGCCAGCCTCTTGAATAGCTTCATCAAAGATTGTTTCGGGAATTGCTTGAAAAAGTTTGCCCCTAAGTGACGACTGCACCATCGGTTCCTCATGTCTAGCCAAGGAAAGCTCTACTTAGGGTCTTCTTGAAGTTTTCGCATCGCCTTTATAATACCGGCGTGGCGATCATGGATTACGCACGCACCAGGACGGGTGCCTACAACTCCAGCCCTCACATGTTTGAGAAACCATAGCCAGCTCTTATAATTCTCACTCTCCACAAATGCAATGGCCAGCGGCAATATTTGATTGTTACCGTCAACGCCTATGGCCGTCAGGAGCTGCCCTTTGTATTTGCCTGTCAAGAAGGTCCCATCTACTGAGATCACTGGCAGCATGTGCCTGAATGCTTCAATGCTAGCACCAAAAGCAAACAATGCTCTCTGCAACACTGCAAATCCCAGTGGACTTATGGACGGCTTGTCGTGCACGACGATGTACGTGTCCGGGTTCCTTTGCTGCAACACCTTAAGCATACGAGGAAGGTTGTCGTACGCCGCCTCGAAAGTGCCAAAACGTTTTTCCAACGCCTTTTGCTTTGCACGCCACGCCTTCGCGTAGCTAATCTTATACTTGAATTTATTCTCGATAGCTACCACAATATGCGTGGCCGCAATATCTTTCTTCTCTATTATCTCCCCATACATCAAATTGGCTATAAATCCGGACGTCAGGTTACGATGCCTCGCTAAGACAGTGTTTAGAATGCAGGAGTGCGGCTCCACCTTGGACACAATCCAGTGAGTCTCATACTTGGGTCTACGTGCGTGCACGCTCCAAGGACAACCAGCCTGCTCGCACTTCACAGTGTACTGCTCCTTGCATGATTTGACGACGCAAAATGTCCGCTACATTGAAAGGGCCCAAAGCTTGATGGCATCCTGCAGCGCTTCCTTGTCAGCAAACATAGCATGCAACCGAACCTCTGTCGCATGATACTCCCATGATGATTCATGCTCATCATGTGCGGAAACACTCTCCGTATTAAACCGGTTCCATTCCTGGGGGATAGGAACTTCTTCATTATCGGAACTGTCCTCCTCGTCGTCCTCTACAGCTTGCTCTTCATCCCATGCCATCTGGTCATCGGATTCCATCTACTGCACGATATACTCATTATGCTCTCCTTCATCAGCTTGCCCAGTTCCCTCTCTATAGCTTGACGGCTGTAACTCTCCTCCATGTACCGCATTGCCTTCATCATGAGCAACTTCATCAGCTCCGCCAACGTGCGGCCCGCCCGAGCTGCTAGCACCTCCCGAAGCATAGGCGCACGCACGAGCTTCCGCAGCTGCTTGTAGTGAGCACGGTTGCACAAGCAGGACACACTCGTATCCACGGCGCTGACACCCTTGCACAAAGCCCTTCCACGAAGCAGAGTGCACCAATGTCTTCAACTCCCATCTGATGTCCGTGGGAGACCGGCTCCAAAGCCCTTGCACAACGACGCTGCACACCTCGGGATTCAATGAAAAACTCTGGGTCAGCCAGTGCTGCACATCTGTCATTCGAGCATTCTCATCATCCAGAAGTACAAGAGTGACTTGCGAAAAATCGCTCAAATCCACACCATTCGGACCTTCACAAATAATTCCAGCACCATAATACACTCTCAATGTAGTGGCCATTGATGATGTAGCCCTGCATGTATTATTGAAATTTACGACATATCAAATAACATCGTATAACACTAAACTAAACTTTCTATACTAAAAAGGGTGCTAAAATTTCTATACTACAAAATGTTCCATATTACAAAATGTATACTACAAGTTTTTGACACTAATGTTTGCATACTAAAATTGTACTACATTTTCTACATGTACAATTTTGACTAACACTACCATTTCATCTAAATAATAGAACAAATACAACATAATCAAAAAAAATACCTGGATCCAAATGGATAGAATAGCTTCTACTCCTCCTTCCTCCCTCACCTCCTTCTCCAACCCAGTCCTCCTCTCCTTCTCTTCTCCCCTCCTTTTCTTCCCCCTCCTTCCTCTCTTCTCCCCCTCCTTTTCTTCCCCTTCCTCCTCTCCTCTTCTTCCCTCGCACAATGAGTGCCCCTTCCTCTTCTCCTCTCGTTTCTTCTCTGTGCACAGAATGAAGGCAAAAAGTGGTATGTGGTAGTGGGCGGCCGACTGTGGTGTAATAAATTACCCCCAGAGTCGCTTTACCGTTGGGCAACTGCAATTCCAGTCGCCCAACCGTACAACGACTGGAATAAGTCGCCCAACGCTCAGGCGATACCATTGATTCGCTCAACGGTTCACACATTTCCTAAATGTCGCCTCCCGGTTGGGCGAAAGACGAAAGTCGCCTAATGGATGGGCGACTGGAGCCTATTTTTGTAAAAAAAATTTCCGCGGGTATATTTATGTATTTTCGAATAAAAAATGGATTATCCGTACAAAAAATTCTTCAGCTGAACACCCATGACCAACATTAGATCTGCCAGTGCGTCGGCGTCGAGAGGAGTTCGTGGCTTCGGGCCCGAGACTACGCCAAGCAGATCATGGGCCTCCTCGTGGAGGAGCGGGTGAAGGTGCTCGACCTCCTGCAGCGCGATGATGGGGGCACTCACCGTCTCCAACTACAATGACATCCTCTCCGCGCTCGCCAGGGCCAGGGACCACGACTTCGCGGTCACGCTATTCAGGGCGCTCGAGCCCAACGGTATCACCCCCTGTTGGGTTAATCTTATTGCGTGTGTTTTACTCGTGTGTTTCGAGTAATGTGAAGTCGATAGTCGTAATTGATAGTGGAAGTCGTAGTCGGAAGTCGTAAAGTACTATAGCTACAAAATACTGTAGATGTACTGTAGCGTGAGCGGTCGAAGTTGTAGAAGTTGAGTCGAGTAGTCAGTGCTCGGAAGACTTGCGTGGTCTAAGTGTCACGCTCGAATGACTCGAAGTTGTATGTGTGTTTGCGAACATTTAAGTTGGTTTCAGCGATACTGAGTCTAGTGGGTAGTGCGCGGTGTGCGCTGAGTCGTAGGAATCGTTGCCGGCAAAACTGGTTCATAAGAAGTCGTAGTGGGTGAGTGGCTTGTATGTGCGGCGAGTCTATATCTATTTAAGACGTGTAATTTGTTGAGCATTTTGAGCTAGAGAATAACAGAGTAAACACAGAAAAGGTGTGAGCAGTTTTTTAAATGCTCTGTTATTCTCTCATGCGCAAGTTTTCAAACTCGCTTTTGAGGTTTTGTACACGCGCCTCCTTGACGTGATCAACACCGAGATACATTATCTTAGGGTGTTCCAGACCTTCTTTGCGGTCTTCTTCTCCACTAGGAGCAGCAGCATATCTTCTAGCACCGCGAGGAAAATTATCATGAGCGTCATTTGATCTTACCTCTCGTTCACCTCCTTATCTACGATTGCATTCCCAATGAGGTGCTCGACCAGATGCTGGTGCGCGGGTTCCACCCCACAATCGCCACCTTTTCCGCGGTCGTCGACTGCCTCTGCAAGCGTAGGGGAGGGGCCGGCCAGCGAGGGCGCCCGAGCTTGCCTGAAAGGTCGGTCCGTCCTGCTTGCGAGAGGAGCCTTGATTTTGAAACAATGGTTTAGAATAACCTTGCATCCCAGCGCACAAAATGGCTCTATGCCTAGGATAACATCTTTGTAGATGGAGGGGCGCATTCAACTGAGCTGCGAGCTGCCAGCTTTCACACACTGTGCCGGGTTAATTTTGGTACTATAAATGTTTGTAAGCTTTTTTGGGCTGAATAAGTCAGGCTTATGGCTGAATTTTTACTGTAGCTGACTTATTTTGCACTGTAGCTGATGGTGACTTATTTAGCATAATTAAATTTAAAAAAATTAAAAATAGAAAAAACATGTTAGCCCATCAAGTATAATGCAAATAAATACGGGAAAAATCGGCAAAAAAACTCAAAAAAACCAAAAGTTTAGAAAAAGACGAAACTTATAAATAGTAAAAAATAAGCCTGAAGCTAAAGCCGAAATGAATGGAGCCTGATATAATTAGATTTTAAAAAGGAAAACTTACATCATCATAAACAATATAAGAAATAAGAAAAAACCAAAAAAGTTAAAAAACTAAAAAAATTAAAGAAGACAAAATTAAGAAGCTAGGAGTTATAAACTTAGCCTCAGTGGAGCGGGGCCAAGAGAGTAGAGAGTATAACAAGAGCACTGTAGCTCCCTCAGCCAACGGCCAGCCGGGACAGCTCCTGCGTGGATGGACGACTAGGCGCGCACGTACCGAGAGGCTCGGCTCCAGCCAAACATTACACCGGCGCGACACGGCGCGCACGGACCCGCACCGAAAGAAGAAGGTGGTGGCGCGCATCACATGCTGCCCATGCTTCCAGTCCCAGATCCCACCCCTTAAAAACCAAACCAAACCCAGAACACAAGCGCAGCAAGCAGCAGCAGCAGCAGCAGGCTGCCTATCCACCACCGCTCCTCCAATCCCCGGCCCGGACACTCGCACGCGCGCGGAGGCGGGGAGCGGAAGCCGCGCAATGCAGCAGCCGAAATCCACCGATCCGCCGCAGCCGCCGGGCCGGCCCTACCCGCCGCCTGCCCCGACGGCGGCGATGCGCGGCGCGCACCACCGCCGCGCCAGATCTGAGGTCGCCTTCCGCCTCCCGGACGACCTCGGCGGCGGCGGCTCGGCGGGCTTCGACGAGATCGGCTCCGAGGACGACCTCTTCTCCACCTTCATGAACATCGAGAAGATCTCCTCCGGCCCCACCTCCGCGGGCTCCGACCGCGACCGCGCCGCCGAGACCTCGCCGCCGCGGCCCAAGCACCGCTACAGCAGCTCCTTGGACGGCTCCGGGCTCTTCTCTCCCGGCGGCAGCGCCGCGCGGAAGGACGCCGCCGCCGCCGCCGCGTTGGCCGAGGTCATGGAGGCAAAGAAAGCCATGACCCCCGAGCGGCTCGCCGAGCTCGCCGCCATCGACCCCAAGCGTGCCAAAAGGTGCCGCCCCTCCCGATCTCCCCCTTTCCATCTATCTGCTTGGTTAGTGTGCTTGCCATTGCGAGGTCTGGACTTAGTCGCTGAATGCTAACTGGTTGCGCACTTGTGCTAGTGTTTGGTTGGTACGGATATGGTCGTATACTATAGATCAGCTCTTTCGTTTCTCCGAGGTGGCGGGGAATCGGGTGAGGCATCTAGTCTAGGACAATTATGCATGCATGCTTTTTGATGGAAATGCCTGCAGGTTAGAGAAAAGTTGCGCATTTGCGCCTTGTTTGTTTCTTTGCGCGTACTGTGGATAGATGGCATTGGGTGGTAGGTTGGCAGGTTTGGAGTTAAGGTGGTGGTGGTTCTTTAGCGCCCGTTTGGTGGGATTATGGGTAAGTGTTTGTTTCTGTGAGGAGGCACATGCTTCTGTACGCCTTTTGCTAGGCGTTAGAGGGGTCAAGAAAGTTTGCTAGTTAAAGGAGATGGGGCAAAATTGTAGCAGTAAATTTGCTTAATTTCTTATTTGCAGTGTTATATGTCCTGGCTGGCTGGTTGTAATTTGGCGACTTACTGCTGAGATGTAAGTTGAAATAGTTTGTTTTGAGGATTGGATTGTTTGTATGCTTAGTTCTCGAGTATTGGTTTTGAGGATTGGAGACGTAAGTAAGGCAATGGACAAATGTTAGTCCTTAGTCAAAAGGATAAGAAGGTGCAGCACATTGGACTAGTGAGTCATGCCAAATTATTAGAACTAATTATCTGGATTGATGGTGAAAGGCAGTGGATTTGTGGCACACAAGGTGAGATCGAATCCGCAATAATGATATACGTGATAGAGTGAGGTAGCATCAATTGAAGAAAAGCTTGTCCAACATTACGTGGGATGGTTTAGATACCTCCAATGGAGACATTATGAGATATCGGTACGTAGTGGAATTTTAAAACATACCGAAAACATGATAAAAGGTAGAGATCGACCAAGAATGATGTTGGAGGAAGCAGTTAAAAGAGGCTTAAGGGATCGAAATGTATCCAAAGAGTTAGCTTTAGATAGGAGTGTATGGAAGTTAGCGATCCACGTAACTATGACATAAGAAAAAGGTTTAGAGACGGTGTTTTAGACTTTCGATTCAGATGACAGGATGTAGGGCTTAGGGTTTTAGCCTTGTAGGTTTTATTACAAGGCTCTCGTTTTTTTTGACCTTGAGGAGGCTTTGTTCCTAACCTACCCCAACTTGTTTGGGACAATAGGTTTTATTGTTGTTGTTGATAGTGCAAGGCGGTAGGATGCAACAATCAAGGATAGCTATCCAATCAAATCAGAGAAAATAACATGTTTTGCCTTTCTCACCTATGAGTTTCTGTTGGAATCACTCCTTCAGGTCATATCCAATCAAAATAGAGAAAATACCATCACATTATTGAAAGCTATTCGGTAGCTGTAAACAGTTGGATTTTTCATTTCTAAAAAATCACACAATCCTTCTAAAGATGTGATGCAATAGTTCATTTCTTTAGTATGGTGGAGATCTTTTGATGCCTCCTGGAATGTAGGTCTATCTCCAAAGATAGATGTTTTAATCTTCAGTGTGGTGGGGATTTTACCATTAATCTGTAACTGTAACATACTCCACAGCTCAACACACTTCTGATTGTACACTTTTAACCAGACAGTCTTCCTCTCAACTTTAATGTTGATAACTTCGTATTATCTAATTTACTGTTAAAGGCTGCGTACCCGGTGACAATGTGAACTGGTGATAATTACATGAAGATCAAACTTAGTAGATTCCAAAAAAGTCTTAAAAAAAAGAGATCTAGGGGTAGATATGTTCTATATCTCTGCCAAATTTCAAGATTGAACTTATTCGCATTTGCAAGATAAAAAAAAGACAAATACTTGCTGAAACAGTGTTCTCACTGTTTTTGCTAAGTATGTATCTTGTTGTCTCTCTGAAATGTGATTAGATTCGATATTATTTTTTTCGGAGACAGAACATATGCTGCCCTACATCTGGTAATTTTTTTTGATAATTTTTAGAAACTTCTAGGTCTGTTGAAAACGCAAATTTTCACCAAATTGGCATTTTCACCTGATATTTCGCCTACTGTTAAATGCCTGATGCACCAAAGTTAAGCAACATGTTTTCCCCTTGAAATAATGTGCAGAGCTAGGTTTTGAAACTCTCACCCATATGAAGTTCTAAGATCATTTTATTTGCGCCAATTGGATAACTTGCTATGTGCATTTGCCCTCCATGATATTTTCCTCAACGATATGCTTCTCCAGTACGAGTTGATCTTTAGTTTGACACAAACACACGATAGTAATATAAATGACAGTGTTATATATGTTATGAATATTTGTTACATTGCAGTGATTGGTCAAATATGAAAAGTTGAGACAAATTTATATATAATTTTGCTCACGAATTGATTTTATCTTCTGTATATTAATGAGTTTTGTGTTTTTGCTTGAAAATTAAGTACAACTGTGCTGGCAGTTGTGGAATACTGGAATGGTCCATTTTTGTAGGGTCCTGTAACATGATTGCTTTTGAATTTGTGCAAATTGTTTGTCATGGAAAAAAGGGATCGATCATGCAAAAAAAAAAAAACTCGACCTGCGGGGAGTAAGACGGCCTTCGGGCATTTCAGCTTAAGAGAAGATCCTCTCACGCAGATCGAGAAAACCCTCGAACCCCTGCTCCACCCTTACACAGGGGCACCGTTGCCTAGGTGAGAACGACCAACAACCGGGCCGGGCCTTAGACCCGTGCTTTGGTGTGGTAGCAGGTGAGGGGTTTTTTTTATCCCCAGACCTGAAATTCGCCCCGTGGGATTCGAACTCAGGACCTGGGGGTGCTACTGAGGCGCTCTAACCACTGGGCTAGAGACCCTTTCGCGATCATGCAAAAAATAATAATTATAAACACTTAGGCATTGCCTAATTATCATGCATTAGTTGTGCTATGTCCCTAAAATCTTTCTTTTATATCCATGGCATTTTGTAAGCTTATGTTAACACTTCGGAGTTTATTGTCATGCAGAATTCTAGCAAATAGACAATCTGCGGCTCGATCAAAAGAAAGAAAGGCTCGTTATATAACAGAACTTGAGCGGAAGGTTCAAACTCTTCAGACTGAAGCCACCACTCTCTCAGCACAACTCACACTATTTCAGGTACGTTTTTGTTTTCCGTTATCTCATGGGTATCAGATCCAGTTTAAGTTCATGTAGTTTCTTGTAGCGGTAATCCTGTAGTAGCAAAATAACAGTTTTCCTCTGCAACCCTTTTAAGAAAGCTGGTTGTATCCTATACTTACCAGACAGCAACCAAATTATACCTTCTTTGTTGATTGCATCTAGCTTGGTAATTTTCTATGTGTACCTTTGTAAACTTGTATGGTTGTATGGACTACGACTGATCCACTATTGCACATGATGTGATCAATCTGAACATCCATTGGATTATTATATATGGTTATGTGAACAGTTTGGAGAGCTGAATCCTGATGCTCTGCATGTGAGAATAAAAAATCATGTTGATTGTTGACTTTTACTGTCTCATTCTAGTTATTGCTATACTTTTATGCTGTTGACTGTTGAAGGAGCATCATGTTTAGGATTGCTATGCTGCTGTGTTAAATTATTGGATGTCCTTTGAACATTATCTTTTTTCTCTGCAGAGAGACACAACTGGGCTTTCTGCAGAAAATGCAGAGCTCAAGATAAGGTTGCAGGCCATAGAGCAACAGGCTCAACTGCGTGATGGTGAGCATTTTCCCCTTGTTTAGATAACTATAATGATTCGGCAGTTTGTCGTTTTGAATAATATTTTTCTGTAACATAACTGATAATATTTTGGAAGTGATACCATCAAGAGTCATTTTACCATTATCTGGTTTGCTCACTCTGTTTCATATTATAACTCATTCTGGGCTTCTACTTTTTCCATTATTACAGTCATTCTACCAGTTCAATACAAATTTGCCACAATCTTTTCACCCGATGCCCTTCATTTATTTGCAATATCATGCCTGTAATTTACATTTTCTCTTGTGCCAAGACACCTTGAATAGGGTTACATTTGATTTGGTCAAATTATCACACATTTTAAATCTTGTGCCAAGAACTGAAATGACTTATAATATGGAACAGCGATTATATTGGACCAACGCAGAACAACAAAGTGATAACTGGAGTATGCATTGTGAGAAGACCTATGTCGTACGTTCTAACAAAAACCTGTTATATTATGCAGCTCTGAATGATGCACTAAAGCAGGAAGTGGAGAGGCTTAAGATTGCTACTGGTGAGATGACAAATTCCAATGAGACATATAACATGGGATTGCAACATGTCCCATACAACTCTTCCTTCTTCTCGCTTTCCCAGCAAAACACAGCCCAGCACCAGGGTGGTGCGCAGTTGCCACCCCCATTCCACCCACCTCATCCTAACGTACCAAATCACCAGATGTTATCCCACCCAAGCACACTCCCAGATATCGTGCAGCAAGACCCTCTTGGGCGGCTCCAGGGTTTGGACATAGGCAAAGTGCATCTAGTGGTGAAGTCAGAGAGCAGCTCGATCTCTGCCAGCGAAAGCAGCAGCACCTTCTAACCAGGCCTACCTGTCGAGCCCTCAGATTCATTAGATTCCTTTGTTCATAGCTTGACATCCTTGCGCTGCCTCCTGTTCTGTAAGGTTATTTTTTATTCAATTCGTTCGATTTAGTTGAAATTGGTTGTAATCGCTCTGGCTGATCTATCCCCATTTGTAGACATAATCCGTGGACTCTTTAACACCTGCTTGCTTCGGGTTCATTTTTCTGTGTGTTGTGTTGTTTCGGATTATATCAGGGCATTGGGAGTGGCTTTCTCCGAGAATACTGTGTTCTTTCTAGTCGTGTGGACTTGTTCATCATGGATTCAGCCTTTCGGAAGATACATGCATTCTCTGCATTTTGTCTTAGTTCTGTACATTTTGTGTTGTCATGCATAGTTTGATCAATGCTGAGGAAACCGAGTTCAAGTAGGGAAATGGTGTGGCATCGTCAGCGTGTGGCTACAGAGTACAGAACGTTTGCTTGTGCTGTTAATAACAGGAAATTTTTTAAAATAATTCTTTTTTATTCGGAAATACAAAATTATACGTGTGTTTTTATTTTTTACAAAAGTAACCCCTGTAACTGAATCGTTGGACGATTGAACTCTGTTGCCTAACGGCTAAACGACACGTAGGCCTTAGTTGTACTGTTGGGTGACAGGGATGCAGTCGAACGACAGGTATTGTTGTCTGTTGGGCGACAACACCTCCTGTCGCTCAACCGTCTCAACGATTGGGCGATTGGAGACCAGTGCATTTTTTATATTATGAAAATTATTTAAAATAACAAACAACCTCTAAAATTTATGAAAATTTACAGTGGTGTTGTTCAACATGTTAGTGAGCTAGGAAAAATATTTGAAGGCATTGCTCAAAGGAAAATTTTCATATTTTTAATTTAAATGCTAATAAAGGCTACTATTTACGAATAAAGACTAAATGAGATATAAAAATTGTGGAAAAATTGTCATGTGCTCCTAAGATATGACTAGCCCCCCCCCCCCAACGGCATCTCCAACACCCCTAAGAGAAGGTGATCATGTGTTGATCATAAAGTCAAGTGAAGACCATCATGAGTTGATGAAGTTGAAGAAAAGAATACATCATGAGTTGATACATATCAAGACAATGACCTAAGACAAAGGTATAACTAGTTAGGGCTAAGGATGTGTTCTTAGCCTTTTACCGGTCTTGGGTTTGGTTGGAAGACCGGATTACTAGTATATATTACCGTACTATTAAGAGGGGTCATATCTAATAGTTTGAGTTTCATCATGTGTTGATAGCTCAATCTCACCTCTTATAGCTCATTATGGCATGAGGCTTGTATTTGCAAATGTGTTTTGCAAATAGTTTAAACCCATATGTTAAATCCTTGTAACATGGGACTATGTATTACAAATGTGTTTTGCAAGTGCTTGAAGTCCATTTTTCCATTCTTTGTGATATGAGGCTTATATTTACAAATGTGTTTCGCAAATGGTTGAAACTCATATTTAATCCTTGTGTCATGATTCCAAAGTGTGCAAATGTGTTTTGCAATTTATGGAAATCATGTTTGGTACTTGTATGCATGATACTAAAGTTTGCAAATGTATTTTGCAAAATCTAGTGAAGTATCTGCATTCCTCAGGATAATTGGAACTATCGCAGTATAACCTATAGTACTACCGCGGACCGGAACTACCGACGTTGTAATCATGAAACTACTGTGTGCATTGGTTGAAGACCTATGTGGTCGAAGATCAAGTGGTAAAAGAACCAGAACGGTCGAGTCCAGGTGGTCGAAGACCAGAGTGGCGAGCCCAAGTGGTCGAACCGACTTAGTCGAACCAACATGGTTGAAACCGACGTGATCGAGATCTGTGTGACCGAAACTAATGTGGTCAAAATCAACGTGGTCGTAGGCCTTTATGGTCGTAAACCAGCATGGTTGGAATCGACGTGGTCGTAAGCCTTCGTGGTTATAAACCAGCATGGTCGTAAACCAGCGTGGTCGTAGACTTGCGTGGTTGAAACCAGCGTGGTCGAACTGACGTGATTAAAACAACATAGTTGAAGATCGATGAGGAGGTCGGAGATCTGTGTGATCGAAGATCGACATGGTCGAGACCTGAGTGGTCGAAACCAACGTGGTCGGAGACCAGCATAGTTAGAGATCTGTGTGGTCGATCCGAACAACGTGGTCAGAAACCAACATGATCGTGAACCAGGGCAGCCGATGATCGAAGTTTCCGACCGGCTTTCTGTGAGCAGTCCGATCAACTCTGTGTGAGTGATCCGATCGACGAGCGGAAGTACCGGCTCTGTGTGAGCGGTACTACTAGTGAGTGAAAGTATCGGCTTTGTGTGAACGGTACTACTGGTGAGTAGAAGTGCCGGCTTGTGTAGCAGCACATTTTTCTAGAGAGACCTGTGTGGAGTCTTCTCATCCCTAGTAAGATCGGTAGTTCCGCATGAGTGGCGCGCTACTTCCGATAATTGGTAGTACCGGAATTTGCATGTTGGAATTACCGGATTTGACTGCAACGGCTAGTTTTTTAACCGTTGGCGAGGGGAGCAGAACTATCGGCCCTAAACTGGCGGTACTTCTGATAATCCTATTTTTTCAGGGATTTGGTTCCAACGGCTAGTTTTATTTTGTGGGGTATAAATACCCTCTTGTGGCTGGTTGGAGACATGGTTGCTGGACCTATTTCTATTTTTCTTGAGCTAGAGCAAGGAGAAGGGATTTAGATTGTATGTGTTGCATCTAGAGGTAGACTTAGTATCCATTTGAGTTTGTGCATTCGTTGCACGTGGTGAGAGTCAAGCGAAGGGCTTGACTTGTTACTCTTAGAATTTGTTGACTCCTAGACGGTGTTGGAGGCATCGTGCGCGGTAATCTTCTCAAAGAAGGTTATGAGAAGATCCAGCGAAGTGTGAAGGTTGGAGCTCACCTACCCGGAGCGGAAAAGAGTTATCACTAGTAGATTTGAGATGGAAGGCTTAATTCGTGGAGCCGGTCCAA
Source organism: Dendrocalamus latiflorus (assembly GCA_017311315.1). Lineage (NCBI taxonomy): Eukaryota > Viridiplantae > Streptophyta > Magnoliopsida > Poales > Poaceae > Dendrocalamus > Dendrocalamus latiflorus. The sequence goes on along the minus strand of CM029651.1, from coordinate 37,996,865 downwards.
TTAGGTTGGGCTTACCTCAACGTGGACTAGGGAAGACCAGCAAGTCTCCGATCACCACGGTAAAAAAGAGACTGTGTCAATTATGATTTGTTTCCTTATGCTAAGTTTATATTCAAGCAATTTACATACATAGAATTAAATTGATTGCTTGTGATACTAGGATTGCAAACCTTGAATAGCCTTAAGGTGTTGATGCACTTAGGTGAACCAAATTGATTTAAGCTTCCGTATTATAACCAAATAGAATAGGTCTTGAATTATTAATAATAATTAGAAAAGAAATTTAAGGTCACCTATTTACCCCCCTCTAGTCGGCCTTCGCGATCTTACACCCGCTTGGCCCTCCTCCTCTACGCCGGGTGTCGAGGCCTTGGCTTCAACAGGGAAAGACGGTCGGGAGCCCTGGTCTAACAAGCTCCCAAATTCTGAAGAGTGGACATCACTGATGGTTATGTAGCCATCTAATCGAAATTATACTATTTTTCCTCTAATTATAATTTTCTACGGATGCTAGCTATACTATTCTTTACACTAAACAAACTATTTGCTTACTACAAAAATATTAACTAAAAGATAAAAAATTTACCTTATGGACGAATCACTCCTCGCAAAAAATAGCGGAACCTCTTCCTCCTTCTCCCTCTCCCTCTTCTCTTTCTCCTTCTCCCTCTCCTCTTCTCCTCTTTTTTCTTTCTTTCCTCTCTTCTCTTCTCTCTGTTCTCACGTTTGGTCGCCAGTCGCTTGGCCGCGCGGCTTATACGGCCCTTCCAGTTGTCAAATGCTTGGACGACTGGAGGGTGCTGTCAACGAACGGTTGGACGACAGTATTTATTACCCAACCATTTGTCTACTGCATTTATGTGGCCCAACGATTGGGCAGTTGGCTTCCTGTCGCTCTGCGATTGGGCGACAGGGTCTAGTCGCCCAATAGTTGGATGACAAGATGTTACTTCTATAAAAATAAAATAAAAATACATGTATATTTCTGTATTTCTGAATAAAAAAGATTATTTAGAAAAATCTAATAACTGGTAGCATCACAAGTCCACGCTTTCGAGTTTCGATATGATATAGAGGCTCCTTTTCAGCTTATGATTTATAATTTCTTTTGAACAAATAAACGGATTGTTTTTTCGCTATCTTTTCGAAGTGTCTTATCGGGATAGTTTTTTTGAAGCGATTTATCGGTATTCGGTTTATTTACACAAGTGCTTGTGTTAAGAGCAAAAGCTATCAGTTGTAGCTATAAGTTATCAATAGTTGCGGCTGTTCATTGGCACCAGTGCTTTGCCAGGGGAAACGGAGCTAGAGAAATCTAGTTACATGAATTGATTGTAGGCGTGTTATTGCAAAATTGTTATGAACACCCATTCACAAAACCATGGGCGGAGCCGCACCCTGGGCAGGGTAGGCTTCAGCCGGGTGTGGAAAAATATCTAGTGTACAGTCGGGTAAATTTAGTTTAGTCTGGGTAATATTATCATGGTCCAGCTCAGATAGTCTAGATCATTCTACCACTGAGCTCGAGGCGTAACTAAATCCTAACTCCGTCACCGCACAAAACCATTTCGATTATTATACCTTTGTGCTGCAACTGTTCGTAAAAAGGTTTACAAAGAAACTCGTTAGCATTGTTTCAAACAAGCTTTGTAAAAAATTCTCTGGACATATCAGCAGTATATATCTACTATATGTGATACCCCATATGGAGCAGACGTGATAATTAAAACAATTATGAGGATTACATATGTGTTTAAGAAAGCTCCATCGATTTTCGTCTCCTTTATCGTTAGACACTTATAAATCTAGGGTGCCCTATGAATCTGTGATTAGTCTTAGGGCTTGTTCGGCATCGCACAAGCCGGCCGCTTCCGGCTTCAGCTTCTGCCGAGAAAAGCTAGAAGCTGCGTCAAACGGCATGGCTTCTGTGGATATGTCAAAAAGCCGCTGCTTCGGCCGTCTGTCCCAAACCGCACAGAGCTTTCCTCCCACCGCGCCTCCCTCCACGATTAGGGTGTCCGCCGGGCGACGCTGCACACAGCTCCCATGCCCGCCACCCTCGACCTCCGTCGTCTCGCAACAGAACCTCTGTCCGCCCCGCCCCGACCTCCGTCGTCCCGCAGTGAATCCAGCGGCCATCGCCGAGTCGTCGTCCTCCACCCCGACGTCCGACTTCACCTCCCCCGTACATTCAGAGTCGGCATCAAACGCGCCGTCCTCCCCTTGTGCTGTGCAGTCCTCCCCTCACCGGCTTTGTGGCCCTTCCTCCCCGTGCGCAATGAAGCCCCCGGTCGGACGCCCCGTAGAGCTCTCGGTATGCGTCGAAGTGCCCGTCTCCGACCTCATACTGGTGGCGCCTAAGGTAAGAAATACTTACAATTACAGAACCTTTTTGTACATGAGGTCCAGAAGCCATCTTCAAAGGATACTTGGTACTATTCAAGTGGATATTAGAGCTCACTTCTGTCAATTAGGTGATGCACACAATATTTTCACCTATTCTTTCTTTACAGTCAATTCGATATGATTTGTAACCTTGTTTAATGAGTGTTGTTTCATATACCTTATGAAATTTTGCGATAGTGACTAGTGAGGCATCCACCCCTTGTTCAATGCTTCTAGTTTTCTTCTCTGGTCATGCTGAATTTAATCGACTTTCCTTGCCTCATGCCTGTTGATGGCCAAGGGGTAGAATCGTAATGATAATACCGGAAATGCTACCTGGGACGCCGCCGCCCATATCGCTATGCTAGAAATATGCCGTGAGGAGTTCGAAGCACGGAACACAACAGCGGGCTGCCTAAACAGGCGTGGGTACATCAACATGGGGAAGAAATTCAAGGAATGGACCGGCCGCGAGTACACTAGAAAACAATTCAAGAATCACTGGGCCTCGCTTAAGAGGGAGTACTACATATAGAAGACGTTGAAGCTGAATGCGACCGGCTTGGGAATCAATGCACTCACTGGCTCCATCGACACAACGGAGGCATGGTTCGAGGAGCAAAACAAGGTAAGCATGAATTGTACTGTTTGATTACTTGTGCAGTCACGGTGGGTTACAACTGAAAATGATCTTGCATGTTGCAGGCGATGCCAGGGACCAAAAAATTTGTGAAAACCCCTTTGGCGCACGAGGACTTAATGGAGATCATTTTTCGTGAGAGCCTTTGCACTAACGAGTATGAAAGATAAAGCTCCATTTAAGTTGGTTTTGGTGTTAATGACAAATGCCATTATGACATTATGATATTAATGACATATACTTTATAATATTTTGGTGAAAATGATAAATGAATTTATGAGACTAATATGTTTATTTGAGTTTATCTTTGGTTAGTCTCATTTGGATGAAAATGTGAAATCAAAGAGGTATGCATTCGAAATCGCTTTCTCATTTACAAATGCATTCATTAGATCCAAAATATAGATTGAACTCTTTAATTAGTCTAAAATGAATATGTGCATATGTTTTCACTATATACACTTGTATGCACACATTTAGGGGGAGCTTTCTATATTTTGGAGTTTCATAAGTATTGATCCATGCTTCTTTCATATGCATATTTGGGATCTTTACTTTAAAATACATACTTGAGTATATATAGCTTGTGCAATATATATATATATATATATATATATATATATATATATATATATATATATATATATATATATATATATATATATATATATATATATATATATATATATATATATATATATATATATAGGACGAGTGTTTCATGCACCATGGTGCCTAGGCACCAATATCAATACCCGTTGATTTGCTTCGAGATTCGCAACGTTTGATGTGGGTATCTTCATATACCCATAAAAAAGTATATTTGAGATATCAAACTCCGAAAAAATTTAAATTCAACTTCAGTTTAATTAGTTTGAACTATTTTTATGGTATATACTCACTGTAGTTGCATTGAACTCAAAAGTAGTTCAAACTAGTTTGAACTGAGTTCAAAACTAACTTACCATAAATATATCAAGGGTATAAAACATTTTCATACCCAAACTCAAAAAAAATTATCAATCATACACGTGTATCGGATGTTGGTGCCTAGGCACCATGGTGCATTATGTAATTTTCCTATATATATATATACTCATGTGCAATCGGGTTGTCATCTAACTTCTCCATTATGTGTTAATGGTTGGATGACTAATGACAACCGGATAAGTAAACTTTGTTTAAAGCCTATCTTGGAGTATACATTTGTTGTGTACATATTGTATACTCGCAAATCAATTTCATATCTCATTATTTGTTGAGATTGTCATGAATTACCAAAATTTTGAAGTTTGGTAATCGATGACAATTGTTTTGTGGACTAACGGTTTCCATGAGTTGGATGCAGATGTTAGGTTCCACAAATGAGAACGACTTGGGATGACTTCATGTGTTGAAGGTCATCAAGTCAAGATCGGGAAGAAGATGAATTCATGTGTTGAAGGCCATCAAAGAAGAAGACGCATCATGAGTGGATGCATGAGAAGATGATCATGTGTTGATCATCAAGTCAAGGAAGACCATCATGTGTTGATGGAGTTGATGAAAGGGTGCATCATGAGTTGATGCATATCGAGACGATGACCTAAGGCAAATGTATGACTAGCTAGGGCTAAGGATGTGTTCCTAGTCTTTTACCGGTCTTGATGTTTGGTTGGAAGACCGGATTGCTAGTGTAGGTTGCCGTACTATTAAGAGGGGTCATGTCTAGTAGTTTGAGTCTCATCATGTGTTGATAGCTCAAACCTCACTTGCTCTAGCTCATCTCGACATGAGTAGAGATGGCAATGGGTACCCGAAACCCGATACCCGGTGGGTTTTTACTCTATTAGGGCATGGGTCTGAGTCAATTTCCTAACCCATGGGTCTCTTAATGGGCAAAAAGCCCAACCCATCGGGTCTGCCGGGTTCGGGTTCGTTCCTGTAGTACCCAAACCCGTAAACCCATGGGTAATATAAACCCGATCCATAGGAGTTATAAACCCAGGCTCCCAGCCTTCCAGGCAAACCAGCCCAGCCCATAGCCCATTAGCCATTTAGCCCCAAGTCCCCAAATCCAATGCGGCAATGCCCCATTACCCATACGGCTAACCCTAGCTAGCACTCGGTCACGGTCACTACTCACTCCTCCCCAGTCCCCACCCCAATTCAACAGCCGTCGCAGCGGCGCATCTGGCGCTCCGCGCTCGGTCTCCGGCAGTCTCCACGCTCGCCCTCCTGTCCCGTGGCTCCCGCTCCTGCTCCCGCCACTCTCGCCGCACGCCCTCACCTCGCCTTCCAGTTCAGCTCGCCGCCCCCACGCCGCAGCCAACGCGCATCGCAGCAGGAGGCCCTTGGCCATGGCGTTGCCCTCCAGCTCCAACGAAGATGGCCGGTGAACTTCTTCCTCCTCTCCATTAACCATTGTTGCAGCTCGCATTACTAAACCCACGGGCGACCCGTGGGTACCCGTTAACCCAGTGGGCATGGGTCTGGGCAAAAATCTGCACCCGTCACGGGTATAGGTTTTTTAGCGGGCACGTCCAACTTTCATGGGCACGGGTTTGGGATTGCAAAACCCAGCGGGTTTGTGCCCGTTGCCATCTCTAGACATGAGGCTTATATATGCGAATGTGTTTTGCAAATAGTTGAAGCTCATGTGGTGAATCTTTGCAACATGGGACTATGCATTGCGAATGTGTTTTGCAAGTGCTTGAAGTCCATGTTTTCATTTTTTGTGATTTGAGGCTTATATTTGCAAATGTGTTTTGCAAATGGTTGAAGCTCATATATAATCCTTGTGGCATGTGACTTAGGTTTGCGAATGTGTTTCGCAAATGTGAGAAGTCCGTGTACCTAATCCTTGTAGCATGATCTAAGTTTGCAAATGTGTTTTGCAAAAGTTGGAGATCATGCATTATCCCTTGGCATGGTCTAAAATTGTTTGTTGCTATTTCCTTTGACATTAGATCATGGTAGTGACTCTTTGGATGTCTTGTGATTTCTGCATTGATCTAATGTGTTTGAGGTCATGCAAATAGATGGGTTGTGTAGCCCTCTGAATAAGCTTTTCATAGAGTCCAAGATCACTGAATTCCGACATCGGAGTCAAAAGTTATGACCGTTTTTCCGAGTGTCGCCTGTGCTGAAAAACTGGAAAACGGAAGTACCGCAATTTGTACTGCGGTAGTTCCGATTTTTCTGGTAGTTCCGATTTCTGGGCAGAACGTTTTTTCCAGAGAGCGACTTTTTGAATGACTTGGCCTCGGGAAAATCGGAAGTACCGCAATTTGTACTGCGGTAGTTCCGATTTCGCTGAGAACGGCTAGTTTTCTGACCGTTGGCGAGGAAATCGGAAGTACCGCAATTTGTACTGCGGTAGTTCTGATTTTCCTGATTTTTCAGGGATTTGGCTCCAACGGCTAGTTTTCTTGTGTGGGGTATAAATACCCCCTTGTGGCCGGTTGGAGATATTGTTGCTTGATCCATTTCTGTTGTCTTGAGCTAGAGTGAGGCTCTCCACTCAATTGTGCATGTGTTGCACTTTGTGAGAGAGGAGAGGTGATCTAGAGTGCATGTGTTGCATCTAGAGGAGGACTTTGTGTCCGGATTGAGCTTGTGCATTTGTTGCACGTGGTGAGAGTCAAGTGAGTGACTTGGCTTATTACTCTTGGAGTTTGCCGACTCATAGACTTCGTGGGAGGCGTCGTGCGTGGTGATCTTCTCAAGAAGCTTGTGAGAAGACCCGGCAAAGTTGTGAAGGTTGGAGCTCACCTACCCGGAGTGGGAAAGAGCTACCACTAGTGGATTGGAGGTGCTTCGGCTTAATTCGTGGAGCCGGTTCGATTTGTTCGGGCTAACCTCAACGTGGACTAGGGGAGACCGGCAAGTCTCCGAACACCACGGTAAAAAGAGAACGTGTCAATTGTGGTTTGCTTTTTTGTACTCTATTTACTTTCAAGCAATTTACATACTTAGAACATATTTTATTGCTTGTCAACCTAGGATTGCAAGCCTTGACCTAGGATAGAATTGTTGGTGCACTTAGGCGAACTCATTAGTTTTAGGCGCTATTTGTACTAAACCATCTTGTATCTAGCTTCCGCATTGTATACTTGGTTTAGGCAAATATAAAAGCTCTTTAATTGCTATATTAATTTGCTAGAGAATTTTTAGACCGCCTATTCACCCCCCTCTAGTCGGTCACCTCGATCTTACAGAGTATGCTGAAGTCCTCGGGGGCGAGCAGGCAGCATGGTCATGCCGGGTCTGATGGCAGCTCAGACCCGGAGCCGGAGGCGGTCTTCAAGCCTGCTAGCTGTCCCGGAAACGCAACGGCGGGGCAGCAGGGGCAACGTGAGGATCGGAGTCAAAGAAGACCCGCAGCAGCATGGCAGACGAGTGCATGCTACAGATTGCTAACGCGTACGAGCAGCCCGTGAGCCAGGCTCGTGCAGTCAGACCGGGGGACAACGTTGACACGGAGCACATGGAGGTTCATCGTTTGATGCAGCAGGTCGTCTCTGATGGGTACCCCGAGGGCACGGATGAGCATTACTATGCCGCGATCATGCTGCATGACAAGAGGGTCAGAGATGCTTTCATGGGCTTCCGTACTGCGGAAGGTCGTGTTGGTTATCTACGCAGGATGTGGCCCTTCTTCCAATCCCTTGGAGGCCCTGTGTTCCCGTGACGGCACTACATCTCGGTACTGTCTACTTGTTGTCTTGCTTATTTATTTGTTCATGTCGGGACTGTTTAGTTGTTAAAATATCGGCTTGAATTACCTTGTTCCTCCGTGAGGACATGTATCAGTGAGGACATCATGTTTTTATTTGTTGTACCAGTGAGGACATCATGTTTATTTGTTGTATAAGTGATCTAGCTATCATGTTTATTTGTTGTACTAGTGATCTGGCTGTCTGTGCTGCATGCTGCTTCATCTGGCTATTTGTTGTTTATTTGTTATGTGATCTGGCTGGTTGTGCTGCCCTGCGAAGTGATATCCGTGCTGCATGCTGCTTGTTTGTGCTGCCCTACGAAGTGCTGTCCGTGCTGCATGCTGCTTGTTTGTGCTGCCGTGTGAACTACATGCAGCATGTGCTGAATTCTGCTTCATCTGGGGGCTGCCGTAAGAACTGCAGTCTGTGCTGCATGCTGCTTGTTTGTCTGGTCTGAGGTGAGCAAATAATTGGTGTTGTTTGTTTGGTGAGCAAATAATTGGTGTTGTTTCTTTGCTGAGCAAATAATTGGTGATGTTTGTCTGGTTTGCTGAGCAAATAATTGGTGCTCTTCTGTTCCTGCCGTGTGCCATTATAAACAAGCGGATGGATGGTTTGCTATGCCATTCATTTCACCAACTGCAGTCCAGTGGATGAGTGCGGAACCACCATATATCAACAGGTTGGTTTTTTTTGGTTTTGCATGCAATGAGTACATGCAGGGTCTTATGAGTCCAATTTGTGCAGTTCCATGATGGATGACGAACAAGGAGATGGTGCGAACAATGGCGACGTTCGTCCCCACCAGCCTTGGAGGTTGCCCTCATTCAGTATCTAGCCCAGTTCCAGTTGGGGTCATCGTGACGACCTTCCCGCGAGCCAATGCAAACCGGCTTGGAATGGGTGCAGGAGCAACTTGCATGTCCTAACCTTTGCCGAATCATGTTCAGAATGGATGTGGACTGCTTCCACGCGCTGCATGACACCCTTGTCATGCAGTACATTTTGCAGTCGTCGCGGGAAGTTATTTCTACGGAAGCGTTGGGCATGTTCTTATGGATTGTCAGATCCTCGCAATCGTACTCACAAGTCGTGAACCGGTTCGCGCACTCGTCGTCCACCGTGAGCGTGAAGTTACCATGTGTTGGATTGTTTGTACGCCATGGTGCCAGCCTACATTAGGCCGATTGATGCATCATTCAGCGCAATGCATGACAGGTTGATGGAACCTAGATTTTACCCTCACTTCGCAGGAGCTATAGGGGCCATGAACGGTACACACATCCCTGTCGTAGTGCGTGCTGAGTGACGTGTAATGCACACCAACTGGCATGGGGAGACTAGCCAGAATGTGTTGGCCGTGTGTGACTTCGACATCCGGTTTATATTTGTGTGTGCAGGATGGCCCGGGTGCGCCCACGACACACGCATCCTACTAGACACACTCAATGGTTACGATCACGTGTTTCTACATCCCCATCCAGGTAATTCCCGCCATTGACAGCAACTCACTCTTTTCGAACTGCACTTTGAAAGCCAAAAGCCAAGAAAGACCATATCAACTACTCTCCAAATTGCAGGATAAGTCACAGAATTCAAATGGAAGACAGAAAGAGAAGATGCACTTCACGATTTATACCTATAACGTATGTACGACGGTCTAACTTTGTTCTTTTGTTGGCATGGCAGGCAAGTATTATTTGATGGACTCAGGCTATCTGAACAGGAGAGGCTTCCTAGCGCCGTTTCGGAACACTCAGTACCATGTCCCCGACTTTGCCTGTGGCGGTCGACCACAAGGGTGCAACGAGATCTTCAACTACCTTCACACATCTTTGCGCAACGTAATTGAGCGAGCGTTCGGCGTGTAGAAGAATAAATGGCGTATTTTGGAACGAATTCCCAGTTTCGACCACGTCACGCAGCGCAAGCTCATTATTGCCACCATGGTTTTGCATAATTTCCTAGTTGGCGGTGTGCGGGCAGACATGGGTCACGCGAACACTCCCGTTGGCTCAGATCATGGCTCCTTTCAGGTTCACGGCAGTCAGGGGCGGAGCCAGGAATTGGATATAGGGGGGCAATATGGACAACAAGTAGAGTAGAACCAATGAATCATGCCGGATTTACCGATCCAATAGTCACATATCAGAGTAATATGTTTCGCAAATTACAATGCAAAGAAAATTACATCTCTATTAACTTAAACTTAGCTCTACGACTAAAATAGAGTCTAAGCTGATTAAAACAGGGTCTCTAGATGTGATGTGAGAGCAACTACTGAAGTGTGTACTTATGGTTTTTGTTTACATTTTTTGATACCACAGTGAACGGTAAAGATATTGACGTGGACGGCTCACATATTTTTAGACTCGAGAAGTCATTAAAAAACTGCTTTAAAAACACTCTATTTATTTTGATTTTCGAAGAAATCAAAAAACAAATCCACGAAAACATGTCCATTGTATTGCCGTAGAAATTCGGCCAAAACATTTTCTTAGCTTTTAATTAAAGGTTCCTAGCGTTATGTACTCCACCAGCTAGTAGTGCTTGAGTGATCTTCAATCACACCTATGACTAGCTACAACAACTTCTAGTCAACTCACCAGCCTGCATTAATCATCCTAAGATTAAGAACACAAACACGCATATCTTACAGATCACGGTACACACCACCTTGTAACCCGCATTTACAAAGATCAGTAGATACAAAGCTAAAATAAGAAACAAAACAAAGAGGATTTGGGCTGCATATGACTGGGCTTTAAACATATTTTACATTTGGGCTAAATTGGGAGGAACCAAACCACTAATTAAACACATGTAATTAACTACATAATGGAGGATTAGTAAAAAGTTGGGGGTGTCGGGCCCCCTCCAGCCCCCCTTGTCTCCGCCACTGACGGCAGTGAACACACAGGTCATTTAGAAATGAATCAGCTACGCGAGGCGATAGCAGACGGTCTGGTGGCATGATTTATTGCAGCTTGTATGCCACCTTGTAACATCGTATGATAAATATTCCTGTGCAATGCATATTAATGTAACAATTATGTCATGTACTGTCCCGTTTAATTTATAAGTCATTACGGTGGTGTTCTGCAAACGGAACGGCTCTGTTTTACGATAATCCTGTATATGTATGGACTGTACATTTATTTTTATTTTTTTAATCGCTCCAGTTTATTACAGCTTATTCAGCAAAAAGCCAATAGCCGTAAAAAACAAAACAGCTTCTGCTCCAGCTGTTACTATTCATCAGCTGTAACCAAAAGCCACCGGCTTCAGCTAAAAAGAATAGGCCCTTAAATGCAGTATTGCAATGTTAGTCGTAATAGTTTGAACGCAAACGTTAAAGGTGGTAGTAATATACAGAGAAGAAAAAGCTAGTGACTTTTTCTTTTATATTTTACGTTGATGCTATTATGGAAAGCAACGTAATAATAGGTACCTAAAATCAACAGCTCAAAATAAGAATTCAAGGATAGGATTCAGGTGTCGTTCGATTGGACTGAAAAAAGTGGCTTATGACAGAAATTTCACTATAGCTGATTAAAATTACACTGTAACTGATGGTGGCTTATTAGCCTAACTAAATTTTAAAAAATTTAAAAATAGAAAAACATGTTAACCCATCACAGACAATGCAAACGAATACAGAAAAAAAAAAGAATCAGCAAAAAGCTAAAAAAAATCTAAAAAGGACCGACCGGGCGAAGGCAGAGCATGGAATAATCGTAGGGGCACCCTTGCTAGGTGGAAAAGACGTGTGTGACTAAAAGCAGGAGGAGAAATCCATTTTCAAATGGCGACAGAAAGAAAGGAATCACGAAATAGAAGAAAAAGTTCACTGTGCTGGCAAATGTGGAGAATAGCCATCCATCTTTCATCAATGAAATTGTTCCGTATGGGTAGCAAATACACATATCAGAAGAGCCAACCCGAAAGCACTTGCTTCAAAGAAGAAGCAGTTACCAAGAAATTCCTGTTTCAAGTCAGTATATCTCGATAGAACCAATTCCAATCCAGGTAGTGTGAACAGAGGATGTGGAAGTTCTGTTTCCTTGCCTTGTCAAGCATTTCATCTGACACTCTATCTATAGCTAGATCAATTCCTATTCTTTCTTCCAGGCGACTTTACTCCAAAGAATTTATCCTTCTTATCTTGACTCGATCTCACGAAATTGGATTGACTGGCACACCGCGCATCTGGCATTCGCTTCTCCTATCTATCTCTTCCAACTAAGCTGATCACTGGAAAATCAGAAATCCTGCAAGCAATCATTCCAGAGCCAACTACGAAGATACCGGGTCTTCCACTCTGTTCACTGGAGGAAAGACAAGAAAGTCAACAATTCTTCAAAGGAATTGGCTCTACCGGAACAGAGGAATTGGCTCGCTCCTTCGCTCGCTGGGTAAGTGTAGAATGCACACCAGTCTGGTATCAAAGCGTACCTACTTAGTCAGAAAAAACAAAATTTATAAATAGTAAAAATAAGTCAGAAGTCAGAAGCTTAAACTGAAATGAGCAGACATCAATCCACTAACAAACATATTCAAAGCAAATAATCCTCTTGGAAAGCTCTACTTTGCTGCACTTGTGCTATAGAGGCTAGTGGCATGACTGGAGGATGTGCGCCTGGCATCCCAGTGGTGTGACAAAACCGATATGCCGGAGTCAAACTATACTCATATTTCGTTCCAACGAGGTTGCCTGATTAGGCCCTGTTTGGAATGCGAGAATTTTTCCCGATTCCTGCGGGAATTGAACTGTTTCCTGCAAAATTCCTGTGAAATTCCTCTGTTCCAAACAGGCCCTCAAATTGTGCAAGGATATTACAGGAGACAAATAAGCAACAACTGAAGGGCTTCGCTTTGGTTTATGTAGTAAGAGATCAAAATAAAGTAGCTCATTAGTTTAGCTTAGCGTAAGTGCCAGACACGCTAATATGCATTTTCGCTTCATAGGTTCTACCAGAACAATATAAGTTATATTATATTTATCTCCTAACCAAAAAAAAAATGCACGCCCGTTGTAACGCACGGTGAGGCGTTTTCTTGTCCTCTATTGTCTGAATTGGAAAGCTTTTGGGCCTGTTCTTCTCGACTGCGGCTTATGACTTTTAGCTGAAATTTTTGAATTTTGGCTATTTACGGTATAGATTACGGAGAGACAGATACTCACTTGCGATTTTGGTTAGTACATATGTTGGATTTTAACGTGTAGATTGTTTAACTTGTAGACCCCGTCTTGAGAAAATACTCCGTTTGAAAATTAGGTATTGTAACAAAAATCAAAAGCCGCCAGCTTTTCAGCTTTTAACTTAAAAGAACAGGCCGTTTAACTCCCCCAACATTTCACAGGATTAAGAAACTTTCAATTGGATGTAAGAACTTTCATTTCCCAAAGGTTTCAATTAGATCCCGAAAATCTTCGGCTTTCAAATTTTCAGTTTCAGCTAAAATTTCAATACTTTCAACTCAACTAGGACATATTTGAACAGAAGCTTTCAAATTCAAAAGAGCCGCTAGAACTTTTGGGATAAACTCAACCTGGGCTAGGAGCACTTCCATCACCACCACGGCTGCCTCTCCTACCGGTGACGAGGCGACAGCATGTCCCTCGCTGGCGGTGGTGGTCCCGAGCAACCAGGGCGATGGCACATCATCGGGCCTACTTGCCGCAGTGCGGCGGCCAGGTGAGGCGTCCTTGAGGGGGCACATGGGCGGTAGCTAGCAGCGCTCGAATCAAGCAGATCTGGCCCCCGCGACGAGGGAGACGAGCTGCAGCGTCGGAATAGGGCGAAATTGAGCATATCCGCTCCGGAGACGAGCTAGCAGCACCGGAATCGAGCAAATCCGGCCTTAGCAACGATGGAGACTACTTGGATTCGACGCGGAAGAGCTTGTGGACGAGAGAGATGAAAGATCGAGCGCAAGGGCGACGGGGATGACCTACGGCAGATCTGGCCGAATCCGGCCGTCGGCGATGAGTTGGTGAAGTGGTGGAATTTGAGAATGGATATTCCATGTTATAAAAATATTATCTAATACAAAACATAAAAGTCCATAATAGCGAAAATTAAACAACAAATGTTCATACTAGAGACAACGTCTCAAATAATATAAAGAATTTAAAAAATAGTTAAAAATTACAAATTAACTCGATGATTCTTTGTCCTTGGAACCGATTGAAAGAATATGCAATTTCACTTAGCTCCTATTGTCTCTTCTAAAAATATATATTTACTATTCACATCAGGATAGTCAAAATCGACTTGAAACTATTTATTCACACTTGTGAAAATACTTGGTATTTGTTCACAGAATCACATGTAAGAGGTGGAGAATATGTATTTCCATAATTCACAAGCAATAATTCGTCTGCTGCTAAGGATCTTATTTCACAGATTCACAGAAAAGTGCTTAGATGAAGACATAACATGAAGCTCAGTAGCTCACATCTCTGAAATACTTGGCATATAGATATAGGCTACTCAGACTTAAAGATGTGGAGAATATGGATTTTAATTCATATGGTATAACTACTAATTTAAAGATAACTAGGCCAAATCCAGTAATCCACCACATCTAAACAAGATCTAAGCACCGAAAATGAAACAAAGAAGAAACATATGCCAAATCCACATCCATTCAGTCATTCACAAATCTATCATCCACTTAACTCGGAAGTACAAAACTACAAACTCTAGGGGCACACAAGTAGAACAGATCTACTGTCTACGCATCTAGATTCTACAGCATGGGGGTCACCGGGTCGGAGAGCACAAACCTACTCCAGTGCTACAGGCCCATGGTGCGGCAGTGCCTACTTTGCCGGTGGCCACTGTGGCCTCCAGTGCTCCTGTCACCTGTGCAGCATCCAGCCCCCTTTCCACCTACGACACATGCAGAAGATTAGAATTAGAGGCACGGACACCCACCGCCGCTAGGCGCTAGCTAAGTGCCGAGAGATGGAGAGACGATAAGACGCTAGATGAAGAGAGGAGAGACTGAGTGAGACACGGTCTCATAATTGTGTATGAACAGGATGACAATGGGTCTAAGCCAGTGTCCATGGGAGGGGAAATGGGTCGAAAGGATCTGGCGTCAATTAGCCCAAACTGGGTGTGAACAGAACGAATTTAGCCCAACTACTAGTATATATGTATTATACCTTGTATATAATGGTTTTTTGCCAAAAATTTTGGGTATTCGGTTGAATACCCATGAATTGAGCTAGGTCTGCCCATGGTGGTGGCGCCCCAGGTAGCCAGTGATGGCTGGCGACGTAGATGACTGCGGCTGTTGCTGGCCACGTGGAATGGAAAGGTGGACTTGGTGCAAAAGGTAACGTGGCCCATGTCTCTTGGTGTGTGCGTTGCCACGTGTACGTTAGCAGTTTCGAATTTTTCTCTTAAGGCATGTATACATAGTATCATCCTATATCATCTATAGATAATACTAAAGATAATTTCTATAATAAGTTGTCTATAATGAGTTGTCTATAAAATATAGACAATATTAATACAATAGCATAAAAGCCGTCTATAGTAAGCTATTTTCTTGCGTTTTGACCGTTTATAAAATTACAGTCGACCTCCTTCTCTCTTCTCATTCTCTTTCATTCAACTCAGCAAAATTCCTATATACACCTCTTATAGACAGTTTATGTCATTCTATTATATATGCCCTTAGTGCAGGCTATGGCTTTCCCGAATAAACGACAGAGACGGATTTTTGTGTCGCCATTTCAAAATGGTTTATCTGTATAGTCTTTTTTAAATAACTTTTCGGTATTTAGTTCGTTTATATAAATGCTCATGCTAGGACTAAGGTGGTGCTTATATGAGCTCAAAAGCCCTAGTTTATGGCTTATTTTGCACTATAGCGATTAAAAATATACTATAGCTGCGGGTAGCTTTTTCAACATAATTAAATTAAAAAAACAAAATAAATAAAAAGTTATATCATTACAGACAATGAAAAGAAATAAGAGGGAAAAAAGGCAAAAAAAGTCCCAAAAAACTATATCATCAGAAAAGACAAAAATAAGAAACTAGAAGCAGAAGCTCTAATGAGTCGAAAAAATACACCCAAATTTATTTTCATATTTTTTTCGAAGTTCACCAAATAGATATAATGTGCAAATATGTACTTATTGGGTACTAACAATAGTTAATATCCAAAACAAAGTGGGTTTAGACCCTGCTTAGTTAAGCTTTTAGCTTTTTTTACTGTTTGGGGTTTATTTCATTGTTTGAAGTGTTTTGGGGCTTTTTTGTAATGTTTAGGGTTTTTCACTGTTTGGTGCTTTTTTCACTGTAGCAAGTGGAAACTTTTTTAGCATAATGAAAATTAAAAAAAAAAGGTTACGACATCATGAACAATGCAAAGGAATATAGAAAAAGTAAGAAAAGGTAAAAAAAAACAAAAAAACTAGAAAAAAACAAAAAAAGCTAGGAAGTTAGAAGCTAAAAGCGAGGCCGTATACACTACACAGAAAGCGAATCATTGGCATATATAGCAATGTTGCACCGCGTATTTACAGAAATAGCCGTATGCGTCGCGTATTGAAAAAAATAGTGTTTTTGTCGTCTGGTGGCCAAGTGACAACGCGACACGTGCTCCCTGCCGCTCTGCCATCGGACGGTAGGTAGTCTATCGCCCCGCCATCCGAGGGCAGGCTGCCTACCGTCCTGTGGCCAAACGGCAGGTAATTAAGCCAGCTAGTTAGCCAGCTTAATTACCTGCCTTATTTTTGTATAAAATTTATTTCAATTTTTAAATATAGCAAATGAGTGGACGACAAGCCTGTCACCCCACCATCCGATAGCAGCCTGCCTGCCGTCCTGTGGCCAGACAGCAGGTAATTAAGCCAGCTAATTAGCTGGCTTAATTACCTGCCTTATTTTTTGTATAATATTTATTTGAATTTTTAAATATAGCAAATGAGAGGACGACAAGTAGCCTATTGCCCACCATCCGATAGTAGGCTACCTACCGTCCTGTGGCCAGACGGCAAGTAATTAAGCCGGCTTAATTACTTGCCTTAATTTTTGTATAATATGTATTTGAATTTTTAAATATAGCAAATGGGTCTAAAAAATTATGAAATTTTGTGTGCAGTCTCCTAACATAATGTACTTTATTGTATAATTTTTTAACAATTTTATCGACTCTGAATGTTGCTAAAAAATTCATACTATTAAGATATTTGCAGGAGTTATTACATATAACAAATGAGCTCCAAAAATTACGAAAGTTTATGTGAAGCCTCCTGACATAGTTATAATAATTGTGTAATGTTTTGGGAATTTTATATGCTCTGAATTTGCTACGTTAATTTATGTTATAATCATGAAATTAGCGATGTTCAGGCATCTTTTGCAGTGTCTGACCTCTGTCATTCGCACATATGTTGGCCTATTTTTGCTATGTTTTCTTTCTCACTACGTCCTGCTCTCCCTCATCCGCACTGATATCATTATGTATGTGCCATCCCCGCTCGCCCGCACAAATGTCAGTCTGTCCATATTGTCCCTCTTCGCCCGCTCCCTCGTGTGCACATTTGTTACTCTTACCATGCTGTCTCCCATCGTCTGTGGTGCTGCGTGGAGACAACACATTCATACTTTTTGGTAGCAATGCATTAGGTTCTCTTTTTGCTCGGCTTCAAATACGGAGCTTTCACAATCGCTCATCGCTCATATAAACTATGTTTCATTTCTTATAGAAAGAAGAACCTTCTTCGTTATATAGTAACATAGTATGGCAGACATCGAGAGGCTAGTCGGAGTGAGGTCATCGAAGGAAGACCTTCCCCTACAAAGAAGGGAGGACTTTGGCTCTAAATACCATTTAATGCAAAACAGGCAAGTTCAACCGGTATGGCCGAAATGCAGACATAGAGAGGATGCGGTCGTGCATGTCATCAAAGGCCATTTCGATGGAGGGTGATGTTTTTTTCCGATGCCCACACTTTGGGGTACAATTAGCCAATAGTTTATTTTCTCTTACTGCTAATAGTGTTTCTATGTTAACCTTCCTTTCCAGCAGATGGCGAAATGCGATTTCGTTCGCTAGATTGATCCTCCCCATGAATGCTATGTTGTGAGGTATGTAGATACATTGTGGGAGCGAATCTTAGAGATGGAGGTGCGAATTAATAGTCTCAATGAGGAGAATGATAATCTCTATCAACAGATACAACACGAGAGGGGTAACGAGAAGGTTGTCAACATAGGAAGTTCTTATGATCCCACATATTGCTGTGCGAACCCTAGCTGTATATGTGCATGCCACTACAATGACGACCAGCCATGTCCGATGACACAATTCCTCCGGGTGGACCAGCCTTCTGCTGTGCGTCATCGTCGGTATCATCGGACCATGGTTCGGTATCCTTGTCGGACTCTAACCTGAGCGCCTGCTCCAGTGGATACTTGTGGCAGTCAATACGAGTTGATCACCACATATCCACCTCATCATTCTACATGAAATCAGTGGCACTGGTCCCTCCGATATAGCACATTCAGTGATATCGTCTTCAAGCTCCGCTTGTGCTTCCCTGGGTGTTAAGGGGCCAGGCTCATCAACGTTTTCCGACGCTTGGGACACGAAACTGAGGTACATTAGTGCGAAGATTGATAATGACAATAAAATACTACAAGTTAGTGATTACATACGTGTATCTACATACGCATAATTCATTAATTACCGACAATTTGATTACCGGTACGAAAAAATTACGAGCGATTCATTACCAATATCGTTACCACTTAATTACTTAGCACTAACTCATTATTTAACCCTAAATAATTGCCACTACATTAATTACGACTGCTTAATTATACACTACCATACAATAACAAATTATAAGTACCATACGTACACAAAAAGGGTAAAAACTATGTCTAAATTACTACAACCTACTTATTTCGTAATACAAACTACATTAATTATAACTAACTAAATAACACTAATTAACTACAACTACATAAATAACGTTGAAAGCATGTGATAAAAAATTACCTGCCTTACGGGAGAAGCAATCAGCACTGTTGTGTCCTCCTACCGCGTCCTTAATGAGCTATACACTGCCTTCTCAAAATAATGAGCTACGCACTCTTAATTTTGAGCGACAACTGCAAGAATGAGCTTCTGTGATGAGCAACTGAGATGAGTGATGACAAATTGTGAGAGGTTCGTATTTATGGCCGAGCGAAAAGTGAACCCGGTGCGCTCACTCCGCAAATTAGGGACTCCTTGTCGACACGCAGCACTTCGGATGAGGGAGGATGGTATGGTAACACTGACAAATGTGTAGACGAGGAAGCGGACGAGGAGGATGGCACAAACATAACGATATTAGTGCAGACGAGGGAGCGCGCGAGGGGGACGATGCGGACATAGTGACAAATGTGCGAAGAACACATCGAGAAATAAAAGATAGCAGCAACAGGCTGATATATGTGCGAACGACAGAGATTAGACACTGCAAAAGATGCCTGCGTATCACTAATTTCACGATTAAATTAACATGAATTAACGTGACAAAGTTAGAACACATAAAATTCCAAACATTACACAATTACTATGATTATGTCGGGAGGCTTCACATAAAATTTTGTAATTTTGAAGCTTGTCTGCTATATGTAACAACTCCTGCAAATATCTCAATATTGTGAATTTTTCAACAACATTCAGAACGGATAAAATTGTTAAAAAATTATACGATGAAATACATTGTGTCAGGCTGCTGCATATAAAATTACGTAATTGTAGAGCTCATTTGTTATATTTAAAAATTTAAATAAATATTATACAAAAAATTAAGGTAGGTAATTAAACCTATTGTCTGGCCATGGGACAGCAGGTGGCCTGTCGTCCGCTCATGGGACGACAGTCGACAGGGACACGTGTCACCTCTCCAGCGTTGTTGTCTGATCACCAGACGGCAAAAAAAATACTATTTTTACCAATACTCGACGTATATGACTATTTCTATAAAGGCAAAATTCATTATATACCCTCTTCATAGATGAAAATCTAGGATATACCCTTCTACACATCCAAATTGATAATATACCCTCCTCCAATCTATTTGCTTTACAACACACCCTCTTTATACTAATTTGTATAGGTACAAGGTATAAGCAGTATTTTGGGACCTAATGTACCCATTTTACCCCCACCCATTCCAAGTCCCACACTCTTATGAAGCTGCATAGCAAGCACACCATGCATATCTTCAGCAGATAGAAAATTCATCCCTAGCTCAAGAACCTGGATCAATCCATTGGATGGTACACAGAGCAACTACATCAATTGAGCTATTGAGCGCAATACCTACTTAGAGAAATCAAAAGCTAACTTATAAAAAAGGGGGCTAAGCATTCATGCCCTCGTTTTCAAGCGAAATGGTGATTTTGCCCTCAGTTTTTAAACTTTGTGATTTTACCCCTGTATTTTTGAACTGAAGGGAGAGTCTGCCCCTATTTCGTTAAAGCCAGTTAACGGTGTTAACGTTTGCACGAATAGACAAGTTTGCCCATGTGATTTTACCCCTGTTTTGTTAGAGAACTTTGTGATTTTACCCCTATTTCGAAATTGAAGTTTTGACATATTTGGTAGGGATGTTGTCAACAGAATTAGACACAAATTTATGCATTCGTTTTATTAATATAAATCTGGACAAAATTTGTCAAATTTTGCAAACATCACATTCAACCATTAAATGTAGAACCATTAAACGCTCTTTTTTTAATTGAAAAGGCTACATTTTGGTGGTTCGGTAGACAACAGATGACTGCTCCAAAAACCATATAGGCAACCCAGGAGAGCATCCATATGCTGTTAGTGGAAAAGGCAGCAGGGACCATAGTACCTATACATGTGCCATCTTGAATTTAGAACTTGTCTAACTTGAGAGCTGCACGCATTGACCAAAAATACGAAGATGGGTACACGAACTTCAGCGACTAGTCCGCGAACTGACAGCAATTACTTACGCATAATCAAATTGACAATTTCACAAGTCACCATTGCTACCATTACCAACAGAGCTCTATTATTGCTACTTGATTGCATAACCATTGCTACCATCAGGCCGGCGGCGGCTCGATCTGGAGGACGGTGGCGGCGGGGCGGCGGCTTGGCCGGGGCGCTGTCGTCGGCCGGGAGCAGAGAGAGGGAGGCCAGCCCTGGCGCGGGCGCGGGACTTCACAGGCAGAGCCGCGGCCGGAGGGGGCACGCCGCGGCGGCAGCGACGGGAGCGGAAGGGCGGGGCGAAGATGGAGGCGGCGGCGTCCCAGTGCAGGGTGGAGCGGCGGAGGCGCTGAGGGCTGAGGCGGATGAAGGAGGAGAAGGAGGCTGGCGGACGGGTGGGGGCAGAGGAGGAGGCCGACGGCCGGGTGGGGGCGGAGGAGGAGGAAGAGGAGGCGGCTGATCTGGGGGCGGAGGAGGAGGCCGGCGGCCTGGTGGGGGCGGAGGAGGAGGAAGAGAAGGCGGCGGATCTGGGGGCGGAGGAGGAGGCCGGCGGCCTGGTGGGGGCGGAGGAGGAGGAAGAGGAGGCGGCGGATCTGGGGACGGAGGAGGAGGCCGGTGGCCTGGTGGGGGCGGAGGAGGAGGCCGGCAGCCTGGTGGGGGACGGAGGGGCGGGGCGAAGAAGGAGGCGGCGGCGTCCCAGTGCAGGGTGGAGCGGCGGAGGGGCCGAGGGGGGCGAAGACGCGGCCGGGAGTGGGGCGGAGAGGCGAGAGGGAGTGGAGACGCGAGAGTGAGTGCGGGCGGAGAGGCGAGAGGGAGTGGGGGCATTCTTGTCTTTTCGCGTGGGCATCTTTTTTTACCATTTAATCCTCCAGTCTTAACGGTCTCACAAAACAGGGGTAAACGGAGTCTTCATTTCAAAATCGCGAGGGCAAAATCACAAAGTTAAAAAAGTAGGGGTAAAATCACATTTGCAGTCGAGAACAGGGGCAGAAACACCAAATTCCCTATAAAAAATGGTTTGATTCCTCTTAAAAACATGGTTTAAGTAGCAGTTCTAGGTACAAGCCATGCAATAGAACATTATGAATCAGAAAAGCAAAATATAAGAATGAAACCATACAGATAGGCCACATCTTTTTGATTGCATGATTTAACCAGCGTACTGATTCTGCATCAGAAAGCAGCTGATACATAAAACAATATGAGCTACACCTACTCAAGTGTGGTCAGACATTGCAATAGAAATAGAAAGGACAATGGATGCTCATCCTTGCATTATTAAACACAAGCATCAATCTTGGATGACAGAAAAGGTGCATACTCTTCCATTTGATCATCAAAAGAAAATGGAGAAAGCATGCTGGTCTATCACCTCTAGGCCCTCAAACCGGCTTTCAAAGAGCTAATAGTTTGCTCCCAGTACAAGACATAATGAGCTAATAGTTTGCTCCAATACAAAAGGCATTTCTAATACAAGGCATCAACAGTACGAGACCATACAAATTACAAAAGCAAAATAGCTCCAGGAGGTTTCAACAAGACATTAGCTAGCAGTTTTCAACCAATTTCAGTACTTTCTTTTTAGGGGTCATCTTCTTCACAGGAGGTTTTGATTGTCCTGTTGTGGCAGGCGCCGGCATGTTTGTTGGTGCCCCTTGTGAGGTGCTTTCAGCAACTATTGCTAAAGCTAGTTGCCTGTTAAGTTGACATTAAAAAAGGATGATTTAGCAACATAAGCTAGTTGACTATTGCAAAAACACATATAACTTGCACAATTATTAAGTTGTTTTTACCTTCTAGTGATAGGACCTGGACTGTTTTGTAGAGAAGATGGCAAAGTGATGGACTCCCTAGGTGGGGTGCCAACGGTATGATGTACTTCTCCTTGCTGCTTGCTACCCTTTTTCCTACAAGGCAAAGTACTAAGTTAAGCAATTATGGCACAAAAATGAGTAAAAAACATGTCAATTACCTTTTCTTATTAGCATTTAAAGGACATCCATCTGATCTATGTCCAATCTCTCCACATCTCCTACATTTCACTTGTTTTTTGGATGTTGATGACTTGCTTTTCTCTAGGGCCCCTTGAATCCTATTTTTTTAGGCCTTCCAGATGCTCTCTTATTTAATGGTGGAAGCAATTTAAAGTCTAGCACTACTTTGGGCCATTGACTCCTACCAGTTATGGGTTGCACCACCCCTTCATATGCTGCTCTAAATTTTGCAACTGAGTAAAAGTTGTGCACAAAGAACTCTATGTTTGGTCTTCTTTCTGTTGTGATGAATGCTAAAGCATGTGGACAAGGCTTTCCAGTTGACTGCCATTCACCACAAGTGCACTCATGTTTGTTGAGGTCCACAACATGTCTATCAACCTCATGGTTGTCATTTACTTCAGTTACCTCAGTAACATCTTGTGAAGATGCTCCAACTTTGAGATGATTCAAATCTCTAGTCTTCACATTCAACTTTTGTATAATGGCAGGGAGAATATGACCTTGTAACCGCTCCCCTATCTTTCTCCTCTTGAAGAATAATTCCCTAATCTTGCCTCTCAATTTGTCTGCAAGTTCAACAACTGGTAAGTCCTTAAGTCCCTTAATCCAACTGTTGAAACATTCAGCTAGATTATTGTTAATGTAGTCACACTTGATGTCATTTGAAAATCTACATCTCATCCAAAGAAATTTATGGTGTCTCTGCAAATAATTGCTGACTTCAGAGCATGCCTCAAGTATTATTCCCATGTGGTAGTTAAACTTGTCTTCTCTATATGCTCTTGCAGCTGGCCACATGTGACCAAATACAGGACCATGGAACTTCTTCACAAAATTTTGCATAAGATGGCGGTGACACTCTCTTTGCTCACATGAAGGGAAGACCTTTTGCACTGCATTCTCAAGGCCTTTGCATGCATCAGAACAAATAGCAAGTGTGGGAGGAGTTCCAATTGCTTTCTTTAATTGGTCTAGAAACCATGTCCAATTGTTGGTTGTCTCAGATTCTATGAACCCAAATGCAACCGGAAACATCCAATTGTGGCCATCTAAGGCTGTGATGGCTGCTAATTGACCTTTCCATTTCCCAGTCAAATGTGTAGAATCCACACTTAGGTATGGTCGACAACCATTAAGAAAACCATCTATGCAAGGCTTCAAAGCCATGAAAAAGCTATGAAAATAAATCTCCCCATCTACTTTCTTAGTACAAATCTCTACAACACTGCCGGGTGACCTCAATTCAATCTCAGCTTTGAATCTATACAAGTCCTCAAAACTCTCCTCCCATGTCCCAAAAAATTTGTCAATTGCTCTTTGTCGACCAGCCCACACAGTCTCATATTGCAAAGTGACTTTGTGCTCAATTTCTAGCCTTTCTTGGAGTTCTTTAGCACCTGGGTTTGGATTTCCCCTCAATGCTTTAACAACTTTGCTAGCAACCCAAGCCTGTGACCCCATACTTGTTTTCACTCTGTTGGTCGACGAGCAATTGTGCTCAAATGGCTTCTTTGTCACCTGCACATACAACAAGAAAAGGTTAGTAACAAGAAAATAAGTAGTGCTATAAGGTAGCAACAAGCATTTTAAGTTCGTGTTAAATTTTTAGTACCCTGATGGCTCTCCCATCCATAGTTCTATGCGCATTAATTTGCCATAAACACCCTTTGCCCTTACATTTTCCCTTGAACCTTGTCTGAACAGATTGGACAGTGTATATATCAAATTGACCCTTGATTGCAAACTGCCTCATTGCCATCCTAAAAGCCTCCATGGTTGGATATGTATCACCGACATTCATCGTTGGATTTTCTTCATCCATGTACTCAATGTGTTCAACAACATTGTCATCAACCTCCATTGATGCATCATTTATCTCTGCCTCAAGTTCAGGAGGTAAAGGATTCACAATTGGTTCCCTCCTCTCGTCCTCAGCCCTCAAACCAATAAACTCATACATCGCATCTTCCAAAACAACATCTCTATCGTCATTTTCATCAACATTAGCATCAATCACAAGTTTAGACCAATCAATTAAACCTTGTGATTCACAAGCATTTATGGAGCAAATTAGTGGGTGACCAGCATCGCTATGACCTTGATTACATGTGCTTGGCATAGCATTTGGTACATTTTCCTCTATGCAAGTCATAATAGATCCACTGAAATGATCAATGCTTTTCCCATGAACTTCCACATCCCCAGCCTTGTCCACAACTCTAGCGCGAACACTACTCGTAGTTTCCGAATCAATCCTACCGGAATTTGAAAAGAAAAATCATAAATTTTAATTAGCGCATCTACTGTCATTCCACAATCATACCAGCAAGGACCAAGCTATACACACAAAAATACACATGAAGCTAGAAGCTTACTCCACATAAGCCTCCTTTGGATCCATCCTCCTCCCGCAAGCCCACACTGGAAGTTCTGTATTCCCCTTTTACACAAAATACTACATACACAATAAAGATGTAAGGGAATCAAGTTGGAATGATATAGAGAATTAGTTTTCTAAAAGAAAAATGGGGCATGTCGCCGAGTGACACATGTTTTCCGGGCTAACGAAAGGAATAAGGTTGATTTGTGGATGACTTTCCAAGGAAGAGATTGGATATGTTCTGTGCAGACATTCCACACAACACTGAAGACATTTACAAGGCAATCACCAAACTTTAGACAGTAATCTAAATCATATTCCCTTTTTGCCTTGCATTGTTCCTTAATTTGGGGCAACATATCACTCAATAGTCAGTCACCGCAATGGTTGATAAGGTGAAACTGAGTTAATGTACTTGTTTTATTATTCCTAATCTATTTGATTTGGGGGGGAACATATCACTCCACAGTAAACATTTCAGTTCAGGTAGAAGAGGGAGCAGCGGCAGCGTCGACAACCGATCATAGAAGTTGAGCAGCGGCAGCATCTGCGGCGCCGGGGTCAGCCGGAGGCGCCAGGGGGAAGAGAAGGGGAAGGGAGGCGCTGCATTGTGTTGCGGCATGGGATGGAATCGGCGAGTGGTGGGTTGCGGGGAAGGGGTAGATGATCTCACCGGTCACTTGCCGCCGCTTTGAATCCGCCGCGCCGCCTCGCCTGGAAGCCGCGGCGCCGTCGCCTCCAAGCCCACGCGCCGCCTCGCCTCGAAGCCGACGGGCCGCCTCGCCTCGATGCCGCCGCCCCACCGCGACGCCTCGGCCCAGAGTCACCGCCGCGCCGCCGGAGCCGCTTCGCCGCCTCGAAGCACCGCCAGGTAACCCTAGCCCGATGGGAATGGGGTAACGGGGAATGGGGGAATGGCGTTGGGGTAAAATGGGTAGGGGGTAAAATGGGTACATTAGGTCCTAAAATACGGTACAATACATGCTTATACCTTTACCTATACAGATTAGTATAAAGAGAGTGTTTTGTAAAGCAAATAGATTGGAGGAGGGTATATTATCAATTTGGATGTGTAGGAGGGTATATCTTAGATTTTCATCTATGAAGAGGGTATATAATGAATTTTGCCTTCTATAAATACGTGCTGCAACAGTGCTATATATGTCAAAAAAAAAAAAACTCCGCGGAAAGCATGATATGAAATACATATGTCCCTATGCAACCCTAATTAGACAAAAACTAATAGGATATAAGCGAAGCTGACGGAGGGGAGGCGCGCTGCTAGTTTCGCCGCATAACTCTACCCCAACCTCTCGTTAGTCTCGTATCTCAAAGCGGCGGCGGCGGCGAGGCCGAGATGGCGGCGGCGGTGTCGCGCGACGACGAGCTGGTGATCAAGTCCCCCAACGACCACCGCTCCTACCGCCTCCTCCGCGTCGCCAACGGCCTCTGCGCCCTCCTCGTCCACGACCCCGAGATCTACGCGGACGGCCACCCCGATCCCCACGCCTCCAAGCCCAGCGAAGACGAGGACATGGAGGACGACGATGAGGATGAGGAGGACGACGAGGACGATGACGAAGTGTACAGCGAGGAGGAAGGGGAGGACGAGGACGACGAAGAGGGCGAGGAGGAGGATGGGAGCGAGCCGAAGAGGAGGAAGGAGAAGGGCGGCTCCGAACCGCTCATTAAGAAGGTAGTGATGGGTTTTATTTACTCTTAAGGCTACCACTGCTTACTCTGTTAAATCAAATTTTGCAAGTACATTAGACCAATCTCGTCTGTATGGTATCTGTGATGCTGTGTTATGCACAATCACTGGATCTAGCGCGATTTGGTGGTGTTGGAAACTACCATCTAGGTGGATCGTAACCAATGGAAAGGAGGTTGGATTTGTTCACTTTACTTAGAAGTGTGTAGTTGGAATCTGATCTCAGGGGATAGGTGCTGTTGCACTGTTACGAGTAATTCGTGCAATGAAGTGGTTAAGATTGTGGTAAACTGGTAATGAGCCAAGTGCTAGCTTGATGCATTTGATGTGAGTTGTGGTTTAATTCACAAGATTGGATGAGGTGGATTTTGCTGGTTGGGAGTTTGGCTGCATGTTGGAAGTTTGATGTTTGGTTTTGCTTGTTCTTACAAAATGACAAATTGCATTTCAGGCTGCTGCTGCAATGTGTGTTGGAATGGGCAGTTTTGCTGATCCTCCAGGGGCACAAGGCTTAGCTCATTTTCTAGGTATGCAATCCTCGTCATCTCTGTTTTACCTATCTTTTATTATGGCTGCTCATATGCACCAGTTAAAAGCTGAAAACTACTTCGCCTTCTGTTTCATGCTATCCAAAAGTCAGGATGAAACTAGTCTGGTGACTTTACTCCCTACGTCTGTGTTAATCTGAAAGAGTGCTACAATTTTGCAGAGCACATGCTTTTTATGGGGAGTTCTGAATTTCCAAACGAAAATGAGGTTTGTACAATGTGCATTCTTTTGCCCCCTTTCTTTTGTTCTGTGAGTTGTAACTGAGGAAGTTCTAGGGGTGAATA
Source organism: Dendrocalamus latiflorus (assembly GCA_017311315.1). Taxonomy (NCBI): domain Eukaryota; kingdom Viridiplantae; phylum Streptophyta; class Magnoliopsida; order Poales; family Poaceae; genus Dendrocalamus; species Dendrocalamus latiflorus. Next base: position 37,969,229 of record CM029651.1, on the reverse strand, counting down.
GGCGTTTTTACAATTTCTTTTGGCTAAAACTGAGTTTTAGATGCGAAAGCATAAATCAAATCGGTTTTGCTCAATTAAGGTCTAAATCATCTAGTTTCACTAAGTGCACTAACAACCTAAGTTAATGTTAATGTTTGCAATCATAGAGTGACAAGCAATCAATACAGTTTTAGAAATATAAATTGCAAGAATGTAAATAAGCATAAGAAAGCAAGCTACAATTGACACGGTCTCTTTTTACCATGATGTTCAGAGGCTTATCGGTCTCCCCTAGTTCACGTTGAGATAAGTCCAAACGAATTGGACCGACTCCACGAATTAAGCCAAACACCTCAATTCTACTAGTGGTAACTTATTCTCCCTCTGGTTAGGTGAGCTTTAACCTTCACAAATGTCGTACCTTCTCACAAACTTCTTGAGAAGATCACCGGACCACGTCACCTCCACGCTGTCTAGAAGTCGGCAATCGGCAAAGGTAATAAGCCAAGCTCCTTGCTTGACTCGCACCAAATGCAACACATACACATGTGGGTACTCAACCTACCTCTAGAAACAACATATGCAATTAGAGATTTCTCTCCTTGTTCGCAAGGTGCAACACATGCACAATTGAAAGGAGAAACTTATACTAACTTGAGAGAATGAAATGGAATGCATTAACCTTGCTCCCAAGCCATGGTGAGTATTTATAGCCCACACATGCAGAATTAGCCGTCGGGACAAGATTCCAGCAAAAACAGCTTGGACCGGTCTGACCACCAACACATGACCGGTCAGACCAACCCACACTACAACGGCTAGAAAACTAGTTATTACAGACCAGGCCGGTCAAACCGCTGACACAGGGTCTGGTCGGACCGTCGGGTCTAGTCTGATTGCTCAAACAACACCGGTCAAGCCGCTCATCTAAAACATCAGACACACCAACAACATGCTCTCTGGAAAAAAGGTACTGGCTACACAGCCAGGTTGAACCGCTCCACCGGTCAAACTGCCAACACATGGCTGATCAGACCGCCGTGAGAGGGCCGGTTATGCTGCTTATATAAAGTCGGTCAGATCGTCGGCCGGTCCAACCGCTCACATAGAGTTGGTTGTACCGCTGGCCAGTCCGACCACTCACACAGAGTCAGTCATACCGCCCTGAAATATCAACAAAGGTAGAGATGCATGTACTTGAACAAATTTGTAAAACACATTCATAAATCGTAGTACCATGCAACCAAAGGTCAATGTATGATTCATGATATATTGCAAAACACAACAACAACAAACCCTTATGTCCCAAACAAGTTGGGGTAGGCTTTGCAAAACACATTTACACATTTTACAATCATGACACAAGGTCTTGGGATATAGATTCAAACCATTTGCAAAACACATTCGCAAACCTAAATCATATGCTATAAGGATTATACATGAGCTTCAACTACTTGTAAAATACATTTACAAACTTTAGCATCATACCACAAGGAGTAGGTGTATGGACTTCAACTATTTGCAAAACACATTGGTAAATTCTAGTCACATACTATAAGGATTAGATATGCATGATATTAACTATTTGCAAAACATATTCACAAATCTAAGCTACATGCTACAAGGATTATGTATGAGATTCAACTATTTGCGAACCTTAGCATCATGCCGCAAGAAGTAGGTGTATGGACTTCAACTATTTGCAAAAACATATTTGCAAACTCTAGTTATATGCTACAAGGATTAGATATGCACGGGCCTCAACTATTTGCAAAACACATTTGCAAATGATAGTATTATATCACGAAGAGCTAGAGTAAGTGTGATTGAGCTATCAACATATGATGAGACTCAAGCTACTAGACAAGTCTCATCTTAATAGTACGACAACCTACATTAGCAATCCAGTCTCTCAACCAAACACTGAGACCGGTAAAAGATTAGGAATATATCCTTAACCTATACTAGTTATACCTTTACCTTACACATCTTTTTGAAACTTGATGATGAACATCTTCACTTCAAGTTCGGGTTCTTGTCTTAATGTGTATTAACACATGATGCATCCTCTTAACTTGATAGCTTTCAACATATGAAGCCATCCACTATTATGGGATCTTGACTTGATTACGATCAACACATGATGTCATTGTTCATCCCGATGACTTGATGGCCATCAACACATAATTGCCATCCAAGGTCTTCATTATCATGGGGCCTTATCTATTTCACGAAATCAATGAAAAATGTTAATCCCACGAACGATTGCCATCAATTATCAAAACTCATCATTAATATATAATGGCAAGGCTAGATTCTTCAATCTCCTCTTTTTGGTAATCGACGGCAACACAGAAATCCTGTTGTTACTAATCACCAAAGCTCGTCATTAACACATAATGGTGAGTCTAGATCTTTCAACACTTCACACTATAGCAGCCGTAGTGGGCCGTTACAACTTACAATGCTGAAACTGTGTGATGAAACAACAGCAGACAGCCAGTACATAGCAGCCCTTTCTCTGCTATAGCAGTGCTATAGTGCCAACACTGGTATTCCATGCTATAAACTATGGTTTGGATAGTCCTTGAGCCTTTTGCATTTTATTTGGCTCACATGCATGATTGCTTTATCGCTTATGATGTCTTACGTTATTTGTTACATACCTGAGTAATTTGTTTTGATAATCATGTAAATTTTAAAAATTTGGTGAAAGCTGGTAATTACTTGGTGTAAAATTTAAAAATATGGTGAAATCTTGCAAAAGATATAACAAATTTGTTATTCTCATTTTTTGGCAGTATGACAGTTACTTGTCCAAACATGGTGGTTCATCCAATGCTTTTACTGAAACTGAATACACTTGCTACCATTTTGAGGTCAATCGAGAGTATCTAAAGGGAGCATTGGACAGGTAACTATCATCTATTATTCTTCATTCTATTTTTTTCCTTTATAACATGAATTCTGAGTTAAAACTTATATTTATACATTGTTTTGGTTTCATCCTTAGATTTTCTCAGTTCTTTGTATCACCTCTTGTTAAAGCTGAAGCTATGGACCGTGAGATATTAGCAGTAGACTCAGGTATGTGGTTAATCTTGTTCTTGCTAACCACTTAACCAGTAAGGCAGTAGCCACTGCTAGTTCTTTATTGGCTCTCTAAACTATACATTATAATTGCTATTGCTGAACAATTGTGTTAGAGTTCAACCAAGTTCTGCAAAACGATAGCTGCCGTCTTTACCAACTTCAGTCCCATACTTGTTCTCAAGGACACCCTTTGAACAGATTTACCTGGGGTATGTTTGTCATCTGGTTGTTTTCATCTAGTGCTATCAATTGAATTGTATTGGGGCTGAACTTTCGAGATTGTCGGTAGGAAACAAGAAAAGCTTGGTTGATGCAATGGGCAATGGAATCAATTTAAGGGAAGAGATTTTACAGATGTACATGAGTAACTATCATGGAGGGATGATGAAGCTAGTTATAATTGGGGGAGGTGAGGCTTGTTAACTATATTTAATTGTATGGTGACTAACTGACTATAAATCATATCCATGCATTAATGCTCTTGTTCTTTAACTATTCGATGTTTATATGGTCCATTTGTTTCAGAACCCCTTGACATTCTAGAAGGCTGGACCATGGAGCTATTCAGTAAGGTTAAAGCTGGTCCTCTGTTAGATATAAGTCCAAAGACTGATATGCCTTTTTGGAAATCTGGTAAACTTCACAAGCTGGAGGCTGTTAGAGATGTTCACAGTCTTTGCTTGTCATGGACACTTCCTTGCCTGCACAAGGAATACATGAAGAAACCAGAAGATTACTTGGCACATCTCCTTGGTCATGGTAAGTAGCTCCCATACACCTGTACCTGCAACTTTAGCTCTTCAATGAAGGTGCTTTAGCCTAATGGTTGAATGTTAAGCATGTAGTTGATTTTCCCATGCAAATATTTGTTTCTTTATGTTTTCTTCTTTTGAGGAGGGTTTTCAAGCTGTTTAGTAGTAGCACTACTTCCCTGTAGGCTGTAGGTTTGAACCTTGACAATAAATTCTTCCCTTATTTGATATGATAGCATACATTGGATTATCCGATTGGAATAGATATTGTTGTGAGTTGTTTCCATGTTATTTCATATGATATGCCCCCATATGTGTTGATTTGCTAAAATGTCCTATTCTTGCTCAATGTTGTCTTATTGTATATTAACCTCTGGTAAATTCTGTACTCTTTTACAGCACAGTTGTTCTTTATTGCATTAAAGTTAATTTATAAGGAAAACAATTTATTTTGCATACATTCTAATGTTGCTTACTTTCTTACTTTAATGTGGAGATTTGAGCACGAAGATGGCTAACCTTCTTCATGTACAACCATTTAGCCATTGACCATTTTGTTTTTATTTTCAGAGGGCAAGGGGAGCTTACTTTATTTTCTGAAAGCTAAAGGTTGGGTGAGCTCATTGAGTGCTGGTGTTGGCAGTGGAGGAGCACAACGGTCCTCGTATGCCTATATCTTTGAAATGTCTATCCGCCTTACTGATTCAGGACTGAAAAATGTATGCAGGTTCATATGATGTTTACCTTTCTATGCATATTTTGGCTGGGTGAAACTCTTATTCTTTTCACATCAAAGTACCTACATGATTTTTGCAGAATTGTTGCAATTAGCAACTCTATAACCTTCCCTGTTCCCAATAGGAAAACTCCAACGAAAATACAGCAGCCAAGGTCTTTGTCAATTGCCATAATGTGAATAAATATCAAAACAATTTCAATGTTGCATAAGATATTACCCCAGGATTTATTAGAAAGCTGCAAATGCCTTCTGTTAAGGAACATTCGATTTTGTTTTTAATTTGCATCAATTTTTCCCACCAATTTTTGGCAAACATCGTAAGACTAATAATTCTCTAGGAAATTTCTGTACATGGCAATTTCCTTTTTATTCATCAAATCTTTGAATAAAGTCTTGCTTTTACCTGCAGAACTAGGGGTGTCAATGGGGGTGGGGTGTCCCAGGGAGGCCCCACGGCCCCACCCTGTTAGGCTAAATGGGTAAAAATAAAAAAATGTGACTTTATTTATTACTTTATAGTTATTTAGTCATACTTTTTTCAAAATATATATTCTAACATATAGATTCAAGTTTTAGTCCAAATATACAAGAAAAGAATACAATATCTCATATTTTAAAACTATATTCTATTGTTAATTTTTTTACCGGGTCCCTGTGGGGGAAGGGCGACCCCCATCCCCGTTCCCCGGGGGGAGATCGGCCCCACCCCAACGGGAAATTCTCTGTGGGGCCCGCCCCCATTGGGGAAATTGCCACCTCTATGTAGAACTAGTAGAACTATTTACTTGCTAGAAAGGCCGTTATCAGGGTCACCTATCTAGGGCTGAAAATGGATATGTTTGGTTATGCAACATTGCCTAAAGAGTGCCTTTTCCCCCTCTTTATGTGGTATGAAGTGAAGCAGAGGATCTGTATTGCGGGATTGTTTAATTCTTTAATTTCATTATGGTAAGTGTCTAAGTGAGATATATAATCCTTTAGGACCGATCCACACCAACCGATTCTAGGTGAGGAACTCTAAAATGGATATTGACGTTACTTTTCGACTTCTCCATTGATATATTCTGGTGCATCTTTTCTCAGTCAACATGTGTTGTTTAGCTTATTGCTATATTTATAATATTGTCTGCCATGGAATGCTTTTGCAGCTCTACGAGGTCATTACTGCTGTATACCAATATATAAAGTTACTTAAGCAGTCCGAGCCACAAGAATGGATATTCAAGGAACTCCAGGACATTGGGTACATGGAGTTCAGATTTGCAGAAGAGCAACCTCCAGATGATTATGCAGTAGATCTTGCAGGTCGTTACTTTTTTTTTATGTTTGTTTCTCTTTTAATTTATGGAATGGAGGTGGGGTTTACTGAATCTTTTCTTTGCAGAAAACATGCTATTTTATTCTGAAAAGCACATTGTTTATGGAGAATATATTTATGAGGGGTGGGACCCAGAGTTGGTCAAGCATGTTTTGAGCTTCTTTCATCCAGACAACATGAGAGTTGACATACTTAGCAAATCATTTGATAAACAGTCCCAAGGTAATCAGTCCATGCTGCCAATTTTCTGTTGTGTTTTTTATCTAGTTAATGCACAGTGCTCATATGCCAGGCTCATGAACAGTGGACTCAACATGATCCAAGATGTTTAATGTTTTCAGTTAACCATATTGTTATATGTTGAAAACATTTGATGCTCCTGTTATATCATGACTCTTATTTAATCATATTGCAATGTCTTAATATTGTACTAGTCAAATGAGATGTTTTGTCTCGTGCTCACTTTATTTATTTGACTGATTAATCCTGAAACACATATCCTAAACTTTTGAGTTGCTAAATGGAGATCATTTAACATTTTATTCTAAAGAACACGCCATAAACGGAATTTATAATCAATGTTTCTTAAGCGCGTCCTTTGCAATGGAAAGAAGTGGCAGAATGATAAGAGTATTATCCACGGAATTTATAATCAATGTTTTTTAAGCGCGTCCTTTGCAATGGAAAGAAGTGGCAGAATGATAAGAGTATTATCCTAAACTTTGAGATGCCAAATGGAAATCTTTTCACATTTTGTGCTAAAGAACACGCTGTAAACGGAATTATAATCAATGTTTTTAAGCGCGTCGTTTGCAATGGAAACAAGTGGCAGAATGATAAGAGTATTGTCCTAAACTTTGAGTTGCTAAATGGAGATCTTTTCACATTTTGTGCTAAAGAACACGCTGCGAACGGAATTTATCATAAATGTTTTTTAAGCGTGTCCTTTGTAATGTAAAGAAGTGGCGGAGAAAACTGAGAAGAAACATCAAACATGCAAGCACTTGAACCTTAACTATTCTCTTTAATATAGTGTATTCTAGTATGATATTTGAAGCAATAATTGTCTTTTTTTATATTTCATGCCTATGATGCACGGACACGGATACGTCGACACGACACGACACCGACACGGGAATTCACCATTTTCCCAAAAATACCGATACGCCGACACGGCTATATATATTTAAATAATAAATAAATTATATATATATATATATATGTATTATTTTCTATGTTTCCATATGCTTATTATCTGAAATAATGTAAATTGTAAACTTGTAATTTGTAAAGTGTATATTCGGAATATGTACCTCATGAATTATTTTGTTAATCCTAGCGACAATTGTTGATGTGAATACCATTTCTAGAAATAAGAACTCCATTAACCTGGGAAAAAGTAACACGGGAGGAGATGCGGGAGCCGGCGACACACGAGAGATGTAGTCGGCGGCGAGACGCGGGAGATGTCGTCAGCGACGAGATGCAAGAGATGTCGTCGGTGGCGAGATGCGGGAGCTGGCGGGCAGAGGAGATGTGATGAGGAGATGGAAGCGACGGCGAGATGCAGGAGCCGACGGGAGCGGGCGGCGGGAATGATGCGGAGAAGCGTGAGCGAGCGATGGAAATGATGCGCTCGGGAATCAGCGCTTATGGTTAGGGTTAGGGATGGGCCGGCCGTGTCCTGAGCCATTCCTGGGCTGGCTATGTACAGGCCGTGTCCGACTCGTATAATAATTAAAATTAATTCCAAAATTGGCCGATACGTCGCCGACACGTGTCGGAGACGTGTCCGTGTCGTATCCGTGTCCGACACGTATCGGACACGGATACGACAGTTTTGACACGTGTCCGTGCTACAGAGTTTCATGCTTGACCTAGCCGTCTAATTTTTCCAGAAATGAAGCTCATTCTGTTTATAGAATTATATCAAAGAACAGCTTGTTGGTTTTGGAGTTACTACTTTGATATTTATGTTTTTTCCACATGCCATGGAGAGTTCAAAGGATAATTATGAGACCACGTCGCAATTGTTCAACTGCATATCTATGCCTGATTGCCTCATGATGTTGCATTTCTAATGCAGTCTATTGCCTGCAGCTATTCAATGTGAGCCTTGGTTTGGTTCACAGTACATTGAAGAGGACATTCCATCATCTTTGATTGAAAGCTGGAGAAATCCTGCACAGATAGATGCTAATTTTCATTTACCTCAGAAGAATGAATTTATCCCAGGGGACTTCACTCTGCGAAATGCTAACATACCTAAATCCCCAAGCGACGATAATCCTCGATGCATTGTGGACGACCCATTCATAAAGCTTTGGTATAAGATGGACATGACATTTAATGTTCCTCGTGCCAACACATACTTTTTGATTTCTGTCAAGGATGGCTGTAGCAGCCTTGAAAACTCTGTCCTGACTGATCTGTTAGTAAACCTTCTTAAAGATGAGCTAAATGAGGTCCTCTATCAGGTGGGTATTATTGAATTTGTTTCAACACTACTTTTATGAGCTTATGGTATAAATTTCTGTTCTTGTGTCTGCATTGCACATAACATCTACCTTTATAGACTCACCTTTTCTCTCATCTGTGATTGTTTATTCTATAATGGTGCTGCTAATATTTGTTCAGTGATTGTTTGTTCTATAATGGGTCAGCTAATATTTGTTTGCTATTAAACTGAATTTAAGAGTGACTGAGATTTACAACTGACGGGGCTTAAATGGGAAGGTCCACCATTAGTTGGATATCTGCAGTAGATCCAAATTTCATGTTATTAATGCAAGAATTTGAGCATAAGGCTCAATAATTTTATCCCTAGATTTTTTTTTGCGAAGTTTCTTTTTCACTCACTAAAGCCCTGATGTAGTAAACAATAGTGCAACTCAGCCATGCCCTGGTGTGGTAAACAATAATGCAACTCAGCCATGTACTGTGGATTATTTCAGTTATTAGTTGTCTTGCTTCTCAGATCAGATATCATAGAACTGACTCATCTTCCCTTCCCCCTCTTTTTGGTAATTGCTATTTTATTGACTGTTATTAATTGCCTTGACCTATCTCAGTTTTTACAATTGGTTTTATGGTTCTCTCAGGCTTATGTGGCTAAACTGGAGACTTCATTATCTGTTGTTAGTAGCAACCTTGAGCTAAAGCTTTACGGTTACAACGACAAGCTGCCCATCCTGCTGTCCAATATCTTGGCTGCTTCTCAATCCTTTTCTCCAAAGACAGATAGGTTTGAGGTAATGTATCCTTATGTGGAGCAACACATGATAAAATTCTTTTGAAATATAACTTTGAGAATGTAAAATATAATTTCTGATGCTTGCTTGGAAGTCTGAATTTTGTTCTGTGTACTGTTTCCTCTAACTTTCCGCAACAACAGTGCCGGGCTTATTTTGATGGTCTAATTATCGACATAAACAGATGAGAAAAATGTATTGCTTTGTGGCCACTGTATGTTTTTCTGTATTTAAAAGGCACTACTTTGTAGTACTGTGATTCCTAGGAGAATGGGCGTAATGTGCTACCTAGCCTACGCATAGAATTCAAATACCCAGATGCCATAGCAGGTTTTGATATTCCTGTAATCCTGTTAGTTGACGTATAGCTCTTTGCTGCTATTGTATCATTGAAAATGATTAGAAAGACTGAAACCAGTTGACATTGAGATGTGTTTTTGTCCTCCAGCACTTTTAGTCACGTTTCTAAATCTGTTTGTTCCTTTCTTTATATATACTTGGAGACGTAGCTTCATGAACTCCAGAAAATTGTCTTAATCTTGGACCTAGTTATCTTCCAGTGAAAGAAGGTTATCAATAAACTGCAGCCTAAACTCTTGTTTGGCCAGCTTATGCAGTTGTTTTCATATTCGCCTGGGTTTGTTGGCTGTAGTCTATGGGATTTCCATTGCTAGGAGCAGAGTTTCTGTTCTCTCGGCTACCAGGGAAAAACTGGAACCAGGTTGGTTTGTGGTGACGGGCGAAAACCAGCCAGTTTTCGCCCAGTTTAGGGTTTGCAAAATTCTGAATTTTATTTTTAACAAGAATTATGGGACATGTCTTACAAGCTATAATATATTACCTACTTGAATGAAAGTTGAACCGGAGAGAGCCCAGTTCCTGTTTACTGGGCGGTTACGAGCTGTTTTCCAAACCCTGGCTGGGATTATACTGTATGGTCTCCATGTCCGGTATTTGTATTACTATAAATCAGGGCCATTTTGACACTTTAGGCAACCTCGTAGATGCTGACTGCTTACACAATTGAAAAAAATTAGAGAGCAAGGGCTGAAGAATGGGGCAGCTGTTGGTCTTGACGGCAGGGTTAGGGTTACCGGCGGTTACCGGCCGGTAACCGGAATTACCGCCGGAGACCGGTACAAAAATTACCGCCCGAAATATGAAATACGAAAATTTGAATTTGTAGATGCACTGTAGCCTGCATTGGATGCTTACTAATCAGATTGGAGACATGTAGGGTCCATAGGGCTTTTGCTTTTGCTTTTGCTGGTGAACTCTTGATGTTTTGTGCATGTGGGGAGACAAAAGTGAGGCTACAGGACAGCAGCAGCAAGCAGCAGTAGTAACTCGCATTATTGAGGCTTGAGAGCAGCAGGAGGGAGCAGCAGCAGCACTCAGCAAGCAGCAGCAGCAGCAGCAAGCAGCAAGCAGCAGCAGCAGCAACACGCAGCAGCAGCAGCAAGCACCGGTTTTCCGGTTTTTTTCGCCGGTAAAACCGGTTACCGGCCGCCTCCCGCCCCGACAAAAAAAAACGTTTGACAAATTTCTTCCGGTTTTACACCGGGATTTCCGGTTACCGGGCGGTAACCGGGCGGTTACCGGTACCGCCCGGCGACCGGGATTCTCTCCGGAACCGGTTTTTCCAACCTTGCTTGACGGTGTCTGAACAAAATGATTAAGATTGAATGATACAAGCCCTTAAGCTCTCAAAAAGGGTGCCATTGTTATTAATTTAGAATTTTGAACTTCATTTCCAGTTTTAGCGATTTTTTGCGGTTTGTTTATCTCTTCTTATATCTGCTAGCTGCATAGTTGTAACGTGAAAGACCATAAGTCAAGAAATCACCATATTATCTATAAACTTCTGCACCTTGATATCTATGTACTGTATCATTGCGCTCACCAGGTCATTAAGGAGGATTTGGAAAGAGCTTACAAAAACATGAATATGAAGCCTATGAGCCATTCTACCTACTTGAGGCTACAAGTCTTACGTGAAATATTCTGGGATGTCGATGAAAAATTGGAAGTTCTTACAAAGTTGACCTTTTCTGATCTGGCAGCATTTGTTCCAAAGCTTCTTTCTCAGGTATCAAGTACCACAATGACTTCTTTCTCCAATACTTAAGCCACCACCTGTTCTTAGATAATAGCAAACGATGTCCAAAGATGAAAGATGCTGGTTGACAGTATGATTCTAACAAAAAATGTTTGGGATGATTTTTTGTACCATGTACCTTGTTTGGTAGATCATATTGACATTGTTAAGGGTATAAGTGTCATTTCCTATATGTCTAGGGTTTGGGTCCTTGTAGTTCTTGTACTATTTATATGCCCTATGGGCTATTGCAATACAATCAAGCTTCTTTTCATATTGATATGGTATTAGAACCTTAAGATTCTCAACCTAGCTCCTCCGCCGCCGCTGGTCATTGTTGGCCGCCGTCGTCGCCCCTGGGAGGAGTGTGCTCTACTCTTGGGGGCGGCCACCTCCTTCCACCGCCTGCCGTCGCCGCGCCCGCATCTACGCCTGCTCGAGGCCACGCCTCTTCTCCGCACCGCCGGCCCGTGCCTACGCCCGCGCCCCCCTCGGCCGTCGCCGCCTTGGATCCAACCACCGTCGCTTCATATATGACCGTCGCCGCCTTGGCTCCAGCTGCCACTGCTTTAGATCTGACCGCTGCCACCTCGGATCTGGTCGCAGCCGACCTTTCTCCGCTCCAGATCCTCGTTGCTCTGCCCGGATCCGGCTGCCTCCATGCCAGATCTGGCCGCTGCCGTACCGCCCCAATCCGGATCTGGCCCCCCGCCTCCCCTTCAGTCGTCGCTGTCTCCCCAGCGCGCCATTGCCGCCCAGGGCGCTGTCGCAGCCTCGGCCGCCCGAGCCTGAGCCGGATTTGGGGTCCTTCGCGCCGGATCCGTGCAGCCCGAGCTGCGCCAGATCCGAACCTCCCTGGCCTCTTCTCGCATCGCCACCCGCCCATTGCACTTCAGATCCCACCGCCGCCACTCCATGCCTCCATCAGCTTCTTCCTCTTCTCTGGCCTCCTCCCTCGGCTGGTAGGAGACTCGTTTGGAGGGAGCATGGGGAAAAGGAGGAAGAAGCAAGGGGATGGGTGAATGGGTGGCCAGGCCGATCGGCTGATTGGAGAAAAAGGAGAGAGAGGATGAGCAAAAAGTGGTGGTGGAGCTGAGGATGCTAGAATCTGCTGCTTTGGATTTGAGTCCTTTTTGTTTTGCGTCTTCTGTTGCGTCGATCCAAGTCCGTAGCATCTATCATTTCAGTTCGTCAAAGCTGTGTGAGTCCACAAAATCCTTGTCAGTCAGCCGATTGCTTTGCTAGCCATGGTTCATCCTACCAGATGGTTGTGGTCCTCTTCTTTCGCATAGCCATAGACGTCGCTCTTCTCTTTGAACTGCTGCAGATCGTAGAAACTTTGAGCCACCGCTCCGAGCTTCTAAGGCCACCGCGCTTCTTCTGCACCGCGCCTCCGTTGCGCTTGTGCACTGCGCCACCGCTATCTTGGGTTTCGATCTGGGCCGCTATACTTCTATCTCCCTCTTCGGCTTGATTTGACAAGCTCTCTTTACTTGTGTCACCTTCCACATCCTTTTCGTCGTGTTATTGCCGTCGATTTTACTCCTGCTTACCTCTACCTTCCCGGTCCCTGCACTTTGTGCTTTATGGGCTGCCGTACGATTTTGGATGAGAGGCGATCTTTCCGACATAATTTTCCAAAAGCCGCACGCTATGATGACATTTTTAAGACTCGGATTTTGCATATGTCTTGCATTTGAGGGAGGTGTTAAGGGTGTTAAGGGTATAAATGTTATTTCCTATATGTCTAGGGTTTGGGTCCTTGTAGTCCTTGTACTATTTATATGTCCTATGGGTTATTGCAATACAATTAAGGTGCCTTTGGTTGAGCTTTTGGGAGCTGCTTTTGCTTCCAAAAAGCCAAAAGCCAACCAAAGGGGTGGAAACCAGAAGCTGCTTTTTCAGAAGCAGCTACTTTTGTGTAGTACAGTTTTGAAAGCACCTTGAACCCTGCTTTTGGCTTTCTGCTTTTTGAAATGGTGAAAATAGAGAGCTGTTTCACAGTTGTTTCAAGGAAAATAGAGATAGGAGGTAAGTTTTATACTTGTTTGAACCAAACAGCTTACAGCTTTTCCACAGCCCACAACCTACAGCAGCTTTTCCACAGCCCACAGCTCACAGCAGCTTTTTCAGAAGCCACAGCTCAACCAAACACACCCTTAAGCTTCTTTCATATTTACACTTATAAACCACTTTCTGTTTGCACACATGCAGTTGCACGTTGAGGGCCTCTGTCATGGTAACCTGTCTGAAGAGGAAGCAATGAATATATCAAAAATATTCCAAAACACTTTGTCAGCTCAGACACTGCCAGAGGAGGCAAGGCATGGCGAAAGAGTTTTTTGCATTCCTCATGGTGCAAATCTTGTTAGAAGTGTACGTGTGAAGAATGATCTTGAAGAGAATTCTGTGGTTGAGGTGGGCTTATATTTTGGTTCTCCGTTGATTACTGTATACTGAAGCATAATTCTTTTGCATGTTTGTAGAGATGTGATCTCTGTGGTTGAGGTGGGGTTATATTTTGGTACTCTGTTAATTACTGTATACTGAAGCATAATACTTTTGCATGTTTTTTAGAGATGTGATCTGAAAATTTCAAGAGTAAATATCATAAAACTACACATTTTGTGCGAACTATCGCAAAACCACACCTTTAAGAGAAGTTTTCAAGGAACTACACATAGATTGTCAAAATGTATAAGAAAACTACACTTTTAACCATGCTCTGTTCTAGGAAGTGGTATGACATCACGGACCCAATAGCAAGAGACACATGCAATGATGTCGGACCGTTGCCTAGAACTGAGTTTAGTTAAAAGTGTAGTTTTCTGATACGTTTTAAAATCGATATGTAGGTCTCTGAAAATTTCATTATGTCTCTTTCCGGCGGGCCCTTGCTGTCAGACCGTTACTTAGAACGGAGTTTGATTTAAAGTGTAGTTTTCTGATACAATTTGCTAATTTATATGTGGTTCTTTGAAACTTTCTCTTATTGTGTAGTTCTACGATAGTTTGCACCAAGTACGTGTAGTTTTGTGAGATTTACTCAATTTTCAATTATATGCTAACAGTATCCCAGGTCTGGAATCTTCCACTGTAATAACATCCTGTTTGTGAACCGTGAAGTATCAAGTATGCCTACTATGTGTAATGCAACCGCTTTGATAAATGTTGCATTGGCGGCAGAAGTGGAACCTCAAGGGGCTGCATTGTTTGTTTTCTTTGCTTCAAGATAATCAAACAGCTTTCTAATATGTCATTGTTCTTGTCAGGTTTATTATCCAGTTGAGCAAGACATTGGAAAGGAGGCAACAAAACTCAGAGCTATTACAGATCTTTTCAGCAACATTATTGAAGAACCTTGCTTTGATCAGCTGAGGTATTATCGTGTTCTCTTGTTATTTAGATGAAGTATGTCAATTAATGTAATCGTACTCCACAAGACAATACTCCCTCTGTTTCACAATATTAAATGACATTTAACTATACATACCCTATTAAATGACATACTAATAGTCAAATCTCTTTTTACAGTATTAAAGTAGGGGTAGAGTGGGGAAATATTCCAAAAGGTTTCCTCATTGAACAAACATAGTGATAAGACACTTCCCAAGAAAATGAACATATATTGCAATACGAATGGAGTAGAGTATTATAAATGTATTTTTTAGACATGTATTGTTTTTTGACCGCATGTATTCTAGGACATCACTTTTTTTTACTGGAGGGAGTATATAGTTTGGTTATTATTATTTATATTTTGCAGTGACTTTTCTAATTGATTTTCTTGGTGTTCCAATGATAGAACGAAGGAGCAGCTTGGTTATACTGTGGACTCCAGTCCACGGATGACTTATCGGATGCTGGCGTATTGTTTTCGAGTTATGTCCTCCAAGTATAGCCCTGTTTACCTGCAAAGCCGGATTGATAACTTTATTAATGGTCTATCTGCTTTGCTGGTATGCTTCTATCCTATTTCACATGTCTGCCCTTTTTCTTGAAGGCTACATTTCTGCTTTAGTACTTCATTATATTAGAATATTAGACTATCTTATTGATTTGCACCTGACAGAAAGTGTAGGTTAATCAACTTTCTTATTTAACCGCTAAGATTCTATAGAGCAAGGAAATTGTAATATGTTGATGACATGCTTTATGTATCAACTTTATTTTTTTAACAGTATAATGATGTTTATCTCTGACGCACAATGGACAGCCTGCACTCAGTGTTTCAATTAGTCTTTGCCAATATATTTACTTCTATCTCCAACAAGAATGCATAAACGCCTTTGAGATGCTTCTTCACAATATATTTCAAACCACTTCATATTTTCTGGAGGCTGAAAAATCCATAAGTTGTAACCTCACAATTATTTTCTTACTTTTGGTCAACACTTGTGTCCCTTGTAGGATGGGCTCGATGAGGAGACTTTTGAGCATCACAAGAGTGGGTTAATAGCTGATAAATTGGAAAAGGATCCTTCCCTTAGCTATCAAACTGGTGACTATTGGTCGCAGATTGTTGACAAAAGGTATAATTTCTTTCCTAGCGCAAGTGTAGCTATGGATCATTTCAGAACATAAGCGCAATGCATTCATTGCATTGAGTAGTATCTAGTTATCTACCTGAAGGCTGAAGCATTTAAGGTTAGGATCAAGCTTGGAAAACCGATAATGTATTGATTAGTGATATGTGGACATACTTATTTTTTAACCAGTCCAGCCCTGATAGCAAGCTGTCCATAATCATATCATAGGTTTTGTAAATTGTAACCAGTCCAGTGCTGATAAAAAATTGTCCAGGCCATAGGTTTTGTAATTAGGTCACTGCTGATCACAGATTGCCATAGGTCTCAGGCCAATGACTTTGGCCAGGAGCAAGTTGGAAACAACAAATTTTTGCTCAGTTTCCAGTTAAACTTGGTAAATCAGTGATTCTAACGTTTCTCTTTTTTTTTTCACTCAGTAGTATTATGAAATACAATGCTTACAAATAAAAACAATGTTTACATCACATAATCCACGGAGCTTGTTCATAGCTTTGGTCGCTTGGGCAAAAGAAACCAATCTGGTTTTCAAATAATAAAAACCGAATAATTACCCCTTGTATTTTGGACGTCTGTTATAATAGTCGTGTGTAGAACTTGGTCAGTATTAATTTTATGCTTCAAAAATGTGATGTCCCTTTGGGAAATTTGGACTAACATGTATCTAATGTATGCCTTCTCTTAATAAAATTAACTTTGAACTTGATACAATTCAACCTTTTTTAGATGATATAGTTCAAATTAGTTAGCATGCATCACCTGAATCTTCGTAATTTACATCTGTTTTATTCTACACAAATGATAACTGATGGATTTCATTAATGCTTTACGTTTCCTTTCCCTAATATTGACAATCTCATGTTGTGGAAATCCAATTATAGGTATATGTTTGATATGTCAAAACTGGAAGCTGAAGAGCTAAGGACTGTTCGAAAGGAGGACGTAATCAGTTGGTACAATACCTACATAAGACCATCATCTCCAAAGCACAGACGATTAGCAATTCATGTGTATGGTTGCAATTCGGACATCGCTGAGGCTGCCAAGCTGCAAGAGCAGTCATGGACTGCAATTGATGATGTTAAATCCTTAAAGGTTTCATCTCAATTTTATTCGAGCCTCTGCTGATCGAAGAACACTATTAGTTTGGTACAATGCCTACATAAAATCATCTCCGAAGCTCGTATGGCTCGCAATTTCTGTTGCAACCTGGGTCATTCCACAGGCTGCCAAGCTGCAAGAGCAGTCGACACAACGACAGTCGTGGACTGTAGCTGATGACGTCCAATCCTTAAAAAGGCATCATCTTAACATATTGAATCCTCTGCTGAAGATCCACCACCATGTCAAGCATTGCATTTAGTTGGTCTGCAGCTTGTAAATTGACGAGCGCCCATTCAATATCAACGGATACAAAATGCAATTTTTTGTTGGTACGATATTATTAGTGTTCTGTAGTGCAGTGTGCACTTTCATTTATGAACAAACAAATGTCGCTTTCTTTGCCTTTACTCCAGAATATTTCGTTTCCTTCGGTGTGGTTAATTATTATGAGGGGGTATCCTATTTTTACTCTTTGTATTCTTTCTTGTATAAGATGGCTGGAATTGTTACTGAATTCATTTTTGGAAGAAGATAATCTCATAGGCATAGCTTAAACATTCAACTGTTCTCCAATAGGACCATGTTACCCCACGTTATACCATTCGAATCGTTTCCAACGGTATAGATAAGTTTCGCCTGGTTTTAATGGTTTCATCCACATTTCGTAGAAGAGTTCCAAATAGATTTCATTTCAGCGTGTTTCAACAAAATTAAATGGGTTTCAAGTTTGAAACTATAAGTTGTCCAATTTCGAATATGAAATTTGATTAAACACAAGTTTCAGAAGAATGTCAGTTGAGTTTTAATAGACAACCTTCAAAGTTTTAAAGCAACATTTCGCAGGCTTCATCATATTTAAAAAATGTTTCAAATGGGTTACATAAGTTTAGTGCATTTCAACAACTTTAAATGGACTTTAACTCTTAAACTATTAGTTTTGACCAGTTTCAAATACACAACTTGATTCAAAGTAACTTTTAAAAGAATTTCAGGTGACTTCCAAAAGACACACTTCAAAGTTTAAGAGTACGGGCCTGTTTGGTTCATGACCAGAAGTTGCCTAGCCACAAGTTAGGCGTGCCACAGTTTTTAGGTAGCTGTTTGGTTCACTGACGTAACTGTGGCATGCCACACTTTCTTAGCACCCGGCCCCACACGTCATAGACTCAGTTTCTTGCCAAACTTTGCCACAAGTGTGGCTTCGATTTTGTTAGCCACACTTTCTGTGGCAGCCACATATTGCCTAAGCTTAGGCATGGCAAGGTTAGGCACCAACCAAACAGGCCCTACGTTTCACAGGTTTTATCAGGTTCCAAAACTGTTTCAAATTGGTTTCATAAGGTTTCAACATGGTAAAATAAATTTCAATAGGTTTCAAATCTAAAATTTGATTAAAAACAAGTTTCAATAAAGTTTTGTGGTTCTCAAGTTTCGGAAATGAAACTTCAGGTTTTATAAGTACTTTCAAGTTTTAAGCGAGTTTATCATGAGTTTTAAGTTCTCTTTAAAAAAATAGAACTTACAGTTCAGAAGGTGTTAAAATTTCCAAAAAAACGAAACTTCAAGATCTAAGCAAGTTTCATCTTTTAGGGATTTGCTCATGTGCCCCAAAGTTTAATGGCGTTTGCTCATTTGCCCCATGATGTCTCACTGACATGCGGGTCCTGGACCCGCATGTAAGTGAGACATCATGGGGCAAATAAGCAAACACCATTAAACTTTAGGGCAAGGGAGCAATTTTTCCTTTAAAATAGCACATTTTGTGGAGTTTCAGATTTGGAATCCAGGTTTCATAAAGTACCAGCCAAAAAACCATCAAGTTTTAGATGAGGTTTAAGTTTCATTAAGCCTCACGATTCAAGCCTCAAGTAAATCTTAACAAGTTTTAGACTAGTTTCACTGAGTTCCAACAAGTTTCATCACGAGTTCAATAAAATTTCAAAAGTTTTAGCAAGTTTGGAAAACAAATTTGAAGATTCAAAGCAAGTTTCAAAACTCAATTCAAGTTTCAAACGTTATAAATAGTCTTGAAAATGAGAATCCTAGACGAGTAAGGCCCTGTTCTTTTCAGCTTCTAAAAGCTGTTTTTTGGCTTTTATACGGTAACTAGCTTTTAAACGGAGTATCTTTTCAAGATAGAGTCTACTAGTTAATTGTAGTATATACTTTACTGACTTCATTTATATCAGTAAAAACCGCACGTGAGTTTCTGTTACTCTGTAATCTCTCGTACAAACAGCCCAAAAGCCACAAGACGTAGCAAAAAAGAACAGGCCCTAAGAAACAAAATCCTTGTCGGAAATGAAAATAGAGACCTATTCGGATACTAGAACAGTAACTTCCACGGACTAGGGAGCAACACATTGCTCGGAGACGGAACAGAGAGACGGGAAGAGCAATCGCTCAAAGACGAAACAGAGTATCAGAAATGATGATAAAGAGTTGTAGTCAGAAACGACTCGAGTAACCACATTTGAATTTAGTAGGTGCAAATACTTTTGGACACCACGTTTAGTGCAAATTGATACAGAGTCCATACAAATATGAAAATAATTCTAATCATAACATTCGATCAGTTTATAATATTGACTAGTTATATTTGAGCAAAATTTGATGGGATTCGAGTGGTCTGAACAAAATTACTCCTCCTAATCCTACGCAAGATTAGATTCCTACCGACACGATGACGTGATGCGTTTTTCCTTGTGACGCTTACGTACATATGTAGATTCGATGCAGATTGCAGACGGAATAACGAGGCGGCAACGACGTATGCTCCTAATTACAAGGAACAGAACACTGGACCAATTAATTAATGCGCAGCGTAAGATTATCCTTTCCAAATGAATGAAGGCTACTAGCGACCTTGTTGATGCCTAAAATTAGAAGCACCAAAGGCAATCTCGACGACGACACGTATTAACATACATACAAAAGCAAATGTTGAACTTGTTTGAAACTTATGAATTTATAAGATAGAATTTCACTTACTAATTAAGGTCATACTCATTAGAGGTTTTGTTTCTGGTTTCTGTGCGCCTTTTTAAGTCCAAAGCTGAGCAACATATACGCGGGCCTCTTCCCGAACGAACACACGGGCATGCATGTACTTAAAGTACTTTACGCACTGTTCACAACACGTTTTAACTCACAGCTAGATTAGATAGATCGAGCAAGCACCATTATCCGTACCTTAATTTGCAAGCAGTGTGATAACTTTTCTTCCCTGCAACTGAAACCGAAAGCCATCTCCTCTCAAAAAGGCTAGCTAGCTGCCACAGAGTTAGTGTCGGTGACACCATGTTGCCTGCATACAAATATCATGCTCGTAGCTAGAAAGGTCTCAACTTTTCAAGGCTAATCTATCCAGCTGCATGCACCCATCTTTTCAAGGCTAATCCACGACCAGCTAAGCAGAACCAACGAGCAAACATGTTGTCAGCTACATTTGGTCGGTCACCTCAAATTGCCCTAATTTTAACCACATCATCGTCAGAATTGGCCAGATCTGGGTGGTAACACGCAGGAAACTGAGACTGTGGCTACGAACCAAACGCACGCGAAAATCCCGACGCCTAGCCCGAGTCGGCACATCGTGCTCCGGCGTTGATCAACTCTGCTGAAGTCCTGATCACACGACGTGCACGCACACATGCGCGGGCTCATCAGCGCATGCATGGCACCCTGTGACGCTAGCCACAGGCACTGTCGGCTCCTGAGCCACAGGCGCATGCATGGAAAAGTAAGGCAAAATAATGTAGC
The DNA here is from genome assembly GCA_017311315.1 of Dendrocalamus latiflorus. Taxonomy (NCBI): domain Eukaryota; kingdom Viridiplantae; phylum Streptophyta; class Magnoliopsida; order Poales; family Poaceae; genus Dendrocalamus; species Dendrocalamus latiflorus. The sequence continues at coordinate 37,948,586 of CM029651.1, read as the reverse complement.
TGTTCCGAAACCACTGTAGCAAAATGTATTTTATACGGCTCCCACTGTAGCAAAAATATATTTTATCCTACTCCATTGTTACTGTAGCAGAAGATCTAAGCTGTCTATTTGAAATCCAATGGGCTAAGATATGCCCTAAGGCATAGAACTATTCACCTCTGCCTTTCCCAGGCAAAAGGCGGAAAATTTAATCATTTATCACTCTTATAAGTCCAGTGGCAACAGATTTACCACCCTGACCTATTGTCAGTGACTCAGGTGACCCCATATGTAAGTGACAGAGTGAATTGGTCAATTTTAAGAGTGGCAAAAAATTGAATCTCCCGGCAAAAGGCAGAGGATATTTGTCCCTTTTCACGGGGGGCCCATTCGGCCGGCCCCACCTTTGGGCTATCCGGGACCACACGGTAGAGGAAGGGGGAAAAGGTCACGCCGTCCTCGCGCACTGGTTAACGGTTCGCTTCCAGCGGCGGGTCTATGAATAGTTTGGTGTGTTGTAGAAGCGTGTGCACGTTTTCGATTAAAAGAAAGATGTAGGTACACACATCATCATCACACACATACGCAAATATGAGTGTGTCTTCTTAATACATATCTAAAAAGACATAGGGAAAAGATAAACTCATGACCTCACAAAATTACTACTAAAGTATTCTTGTGTATACGTAAAAGGTATATACCAGGATTTAAAGTCTAGTGAATGAAATCGACGCATACAACTCCACCGTCCACCAAGAGATGGTACTTGTGCACATGTAAAGCTAGGTTTGCTATTTGTTGCCTTTGTCGGACCGTGTAGAATTATGTGGATGTTGTGCATTCTAAAGCAACCAGCTTTTCTATATATGGTCGAAGTATGAGTGGAAAATCCATCTTTCTATAGCAAGCTAACCCTTCCTTAGAGAGGGATGGTCGGCGCTCCAGACAAATGACGCAATGCAAAATTTTGTCGCCTATTGTGTGTATCTGGAATGATATATACGACTAATTGTGCTATAAAATATAGCTAGAAATGGTTTTTCTTCTTTTCTTGTAATATTATTAAAAAATATCATGGACCAACCTACTGGTGGTTCGACGTCTGGTTCACCGGGGAATACCAAAGTTCAAGTCCATTGTCAAGTTGTACATTAATTTTCATGAGTTTGGTGAAATTTGTTTCTTTCACTCATATTAGGTAAAATAAACAATCTAAATATGGTATGAATCACAAAACTACGCAAACAAACGGTATATAAACACAACTCAATCATGACCAGTCACAAATAGGGGGGAAGCTGTGTTAAGCAAACAAACAAACAGAACATACAGGAGAACCTCGGTTTTAGCAGATCCGTCTAGTATATATTAGTGCCCCGTATATCGTAGTGTTACTTTTCTTCACTCAACAACATTACTAGGTCTGCTGAATGAAGCTAATTTTGCTTGTAGAATTAGTACATTCTCTTCCTTCTTACTGAAGTATAAGTGAATTGCTCGTCTTTGTTCATCAGCCTAGTCTTTTAATTAAACTGATTGGTATATGCAACTCAATATTATATCAGAGCTAAAACGTCTTGAGTTCAAGACCTGACTTATATAATATTAAAATAATAATTGTGACCCACTTCGAGTTCATGTCGTAGGGCTCGTGTAGTCTAGACGTCCTGGACGTGAGAGGGAGTATTGAAATATAAGTGAATTGTATACTTTTTCTCATCAACTTAGGTTTTTAGATAAACTTATTGGTGCATGCAACTCAATACTCCTAATTCATTCCTCTATTGTATCACCACTTCCTGATTCTGCTTGAGTAAACTACTTGAATTATTTTCCTCTCTTTTTTTGAAAGAAACAAAAGAGCATTGCAAATGTCAAAAAGCAACAGCTATCTTTTCTGCATGACTGTCTCTTTCCTCAAAAACACACTTTCAATGCCACATTACCACCAAAAGGGTCCAAAAACCACAAGGCCAAGCTCAGCTACAAATAGACCCCCTACTTCCTAAACCGCAGCACACTCGCGCTTCTCTCCCTCCCAACACAACACCGCACTCTCAAGTAAACCACCTCAGCACTGAGCTCCAATCCAATGGCGCCCTCCTCCTCGTCCATCCTCCTGCTCCTCGCTTCTGTCCTCCTCGCCACTCCTCGAGCCATCGGCCAGTGGCAGTCCGGGCACGCTACGTTCTACGGCGGCGGCGACGCCTCCGGCACAATGGGTACGTACAGAACATCAATCCGTCCATTCCGTTCTTGAAACTTCGTCACAATTGATCACGATGGATTAGTTCCAGAGTGGCTAATGTGTGCGCGTGTGTATCATGCGCAGGAGGTGCGTGCGGGTACGGGAACCTGTACAGCCAGGGGTATGGCACGAGCACGGCGGCGCTGAGCACGGCGCTGTTCAACAGCGGGCTGAGCTGCGGGTCGTGCTACGAGCTGCGGTGCTCGGGAGATCCCAAGTTGTGCCTCCCCGGCGCCATCACGGTGACGGCCACCAATTTCTGCCCGCCCAACTACGCGCTCCCCAGCAACGACGGCGGCTGGTGCAACCCCCCGCGCCAGCACTTCGACCTCGCCGAGCCCGCCTTCCTCCACATCGCCCAGTACCGCGCCGGCATCGTCCCTGTCTCGTTCCGCAGGCACGCACGTCCCCACATTTTCCTTTCTTTTACTCCGTTCATATGCATGCAAGTCGTAGTTAGTACTGGTTACTATGCTACTGTAGCGAAACCCGACAATATTGAGCCAGTAAAAGTGTAAAACGGCCATGGTCACGTCACAAATTAAGAACTCACAATTTGGCTTGGGATGCGTGTTGCACGACACGCATTGCAGGGTGGCTTGCGTGAAGAAGGGCGGGGTCCGGTTCATGGTGAACGGGCACTTGTACTTCAACCTGGTACTGGTGACCAACGTGGGCGGGGCGGGGGACGTGCACGCGGTGGCGATCAAGGGGTCGCGCACGGGGTGGCAGCCCTTGTCGCGCAACTGGGGCCAGAACTGGCAGAGCAACGCCTACCTCAACGGCCAGGCCCTCTCCTTCCGCCTCACCGCCAGCGACGGCCGCGTCCTCACCTGCGCCAACGTCGCGCCCGCCGGCTGGCAGTTCGGCCAGACCTTCGAGGGCGGCCAGTTCTGAGACCCAAGACCCAAACTAGTTTGAAGAGTTCAGCTTTATTAATCTTAATTAATTAAGAGTTTTATACTTAGCCAAGATTAGTTTTTCTTTATGCTCGAGTTTTATCGGTGTATTCTGGTGAGGTCCAGCCCTCATGCTGAGGTTGCCCCCGAAAGAAAAAGAAGGATTGGCACCTGCCTGTTGGAGGCCGGACGGTGTCTCCCAAGTCTGAACTATTGAGAAATCATCGTTGGCGAGTCCAGTCCGATCAATTTCTCTTCTATGTAAAGAGACGAATCAATCATAAAGTAATGCAAAATAGTAGATTGGAAGCACAGAGATAGGGGAAGAACTCATATTCTTTCTTTATTGTTTTCTCTTTCACGTATATACAAAATAGCCAATAGGACTCCCTATATATAGTCTAGTGGTGAGGTACCTACCATGAGTCAAGCCTTCAAGCTCAGGCCCAGGTTTTCTAACACTCCCCTTAGGCACTCATCTGACACATTCATGCCTATCAAAACTCCATAAAAAACCCAGTGAAAAAAATTTAGAGAAAGAGTACACGATACATGTTATGCTGTGTTGCACGAATTGCCTCATTAAAAATCTTGACCGAGAAACTTTCAAGAAAACTCGTCAAAGGAAAAAGAGTATAATCCACCCAATTAATCTACATGATTTATTCTTTAGGTACTCGATCTTCGTGATCATGTTTTAATAATGAGCTTGAGAAAAATCTCCCTCTAAATTCTGCATTTCTCTAAGTCTCATCATTTCAATTTCTCGTGCGCATCTTTCAAAACTAGATACTGGGAGTGACTTAGTGAATAAATCTACAAGATTTTCATATGACTTAGTATGTAGTACCTTAATTTCGTCCATCTTTTGCAATTCATAAGCATAGAAGAATTTGGGGTTGATATGCTTTGTGAGGTGACTCTTTACGTAGCCCGTTTGCACTTGTACAACACAAGCTGTATTATCTTCATAGATAATTGTGGGAGCTTGCATGATATTCATACCACATGACTACTGGATGTGGTGAATCATTCGTCGGAGCCAAAAACATTTTCGTGCGACTTCGTACAGTGCTATGATTTCCGCGTGGTTCATCGAAGTCGCTATAAGACTTTGCTTAAACGATTTTCATGAAATTGCAGTTCCACCATATATGAATACATAGCCTATTTATGATTTTGCAGTATGCGGGTTCGATAGGTACCCTACATCTGCATAGCCAGTTATATTCAAGTCTTAGTTCTTTCTGTAGAATAACCCAAGGTCATTACTTCCTAGGAGGTATCGGAAGATGTCCTTTGTTCCCTGCCAATATCTTTTGGTAGGTTCTGCACTATGCCTTGCTAATAGATTTACGAATGCAATGTTCGGTCTAGTGTAATTTTCTATATACATAAGTGCTTCTACTACACTTAAGTATGAGAATTCCAGTCCTAAGACTTCCTCCCCCTCTTCCCTAGGTCGGTACGGATCCTTATTTTGCTGTAAAGATCTTCCGATCATCGATACTTTCGATGGGTATGCATTCTCAAAGCTGAACCTTTCTAACACCTTCTAGGCGTAGGTTGACTGATGTATTAATATTCCTTCAGAGACATGCTCGAGCTGCAAGTCTAAGCAATATTTGTTTTTACCCAAATCTTTCATTTCAAATTCTGACTTCAAGTAAGAACTTGCTTCCTTTATGTCTTCCATGGTCCCGATGATATTCATATCATCTACATATACTGAGATTATACAAAATCCATTCTGTAATCATTGTATAAATACACAGGGATAATCTTCATTGTTCGTGTAACCTTTCTTGCATAGAAAGTTGCTTAAGCGATTATACCACATCATGCCTGATTGCTTAAGTCCGTACAGTGATTTCCTGAGTTTCACACTATACAAATTTATATTCGCTCTATCTTGGTTCGAGATAGGAATACCTTCAGGTACCTTCATTTAAATTTCTGAATCCAAGTTTCCATAAAGGTATGCAGTTACCACATCCATCAATTTCATTTCTATGTTCAGGTTTACTACCATTGAGATTAAGTATCTAAAGGTAATACCACTCATGACCGGGGAATATGTTTCTTCATAATCAACTCCTGGACGTTGAGTGAAACCTTGTGCAACAACTCTTGCTTTATATCTTACAACTTCATTTCTTTAATTATCTTAATTAATGCCTCTGCTAGTCCATTTCGAGGGCCCATGTGGAGCAAGGAAGTCACGGCAAGGAAGCAGCCCACTTCGAATTAGATTACCGTGCATGACAAGAAAGAAGCCCAGTTTTCTTAGTTCTCGAACCAGCTAGTTTTCTTAAGGATCTCTAAAAAACCGATGCACCCAATTGACACATCCAAATGGCCTATGAGCCATAGCATTCAGCCAAAATTGGTTGTTTATGGCCATGTAAATCCATTTTAGCTTGAGTCCAAATTGGAATCTAAGTTTTGTGAGTCCAAACCATAGGGAAGGGTTGGAGTCAATCACTAATCCGAGATAGAGTTTGATTTGGTCATCCTTGGCCGAACACAATAGGTTACGGCCTTAAGCCCATCAAGTGCGTGTGTCCAAGGGAGGGGAGCCCTTAAATACACCAGCACACCTCCCCATTGTTCCTTAGACCACTTATTTTAGAAATAATAGATTGCTTTGCGACTGTTGTTCTTTCAAGTGTTGACTGATTAGACTTGAGGGGGATTGGGAGTTTTGAATCAAGATCGTTTAACTTTTTCGTTGCAAATTGGAAGCACAATGGATCTTTAGTTTGGTGGTTGGTGAAAGTCAACACGGTGTGATTTGATGAATTATAGAGTATTAGTCTTTGTATTGGCAACGAGGGATCACTATGGTTCATCAAGTTGCTCGTGAATATTATTGATCCTACGTTGAGAAGATTAAACAATCCCGTATCACTCTCTCCAAAAAAACCCTAGGTGGTGAACAGCATAAGCAAAGAGAAAAAATGAAAGAGAAAAAATGCTGAGAGAGAGAAACAAGCTTACCAGGACAGAGATTTTTGAATTGGTTCTGCCGTGGGCCCATGGATCGAGTATTTCCACACCACTACAAAGCTGACAATCCAACCCAGCTCTTGGCCCACATGTCATTCCCTATGCGATTTAGTCAAGTGCACCCATCCCGCGAATGGAGCTTGACTGTTTCCCTTTACCTGTTCCCCTGCCTATTCCCTCCACATGGCATCACTGTATTGGCAGCCCACCCTCCCAGACTTAAAGCGCCAAAAGGCAATGGAGCAACAAAGTTACACGCCAAAAAGAATGGAGTCTTATGCATCAGTCTATACACGCCAAAAAGAACTGCAGCAGTCCCAGACTTTGCACTTTTTCTTCGTCTTATGCAGCAGTCCCAGACTTTACACTTTATCTTCTTTTTCTTCTCCTAGACTTTGTCCATCAGATTTGTCCATGAACAGCAGCATTGAAGGGCATACTTACACACCAAAAAAGAGCGTCAGATCGTCATCTCGGTTCCTTCTTCTCTGCAGCAGTCCCAGACTTTACACTTTTTCTTCGTCTTATGCAGCAGTTTCATGCAGCAGTCCCAGACTTTGCACTTTTTCTTCTTTTTCTTCTCCCAGACTTTGTCCATCAGATTTGTCCATGAGCAGCAGCATTGAAGGGCACACTTACATGCCAAAAAAGAGCGTCAGATCAATCAGATCGTCATCTCGGTTCCTTCTTCTCGGTTCCAGGCATCAGATTTGACCATGAGCAGCATTGAAGGGCTTATCCAGGTCCATTGCGCCACCCTCAGCTTTAGACCTCTTTTTCTTACTTTTCTTGGCAGATACATCATCTTCTCGTCATCTGCGCAATAATTTATTCAATTGATCCTTCAGAAATGATGCAATGGCTTTAGAAATGAAACGTTCTTCTGAATTGCCTTATGATTAGCAATGCAAAAATGTGGCTACCATCATATACTTGAAGATTTCTTTATAGAGTTCTCAAGCCATACATTATCTCTAGTTCTTCCTAAGAAATTGGTATAGTCATCAAACTAACTCCTGACATGCATGAAGAACAATTGTAAGATAAATTTAGCTCAATCTGAACTTGCCACACTAACTTATGCATTGTGTTAGTTATCACATAGATCTCTAATGCTTTGTAAGGTATAGTCCCAACTAATAAAAGTGGATTAAAAAATTGTAACTCAGGATCATGAAAATTTTGAAGCGTCTTAAACAAAAGATTCTCTTGAAGACTTGATACCCAAGGTCGGCATGAAGTTTAACTCTGAAGAAGATGCTTATGACTTTTACAATGCTTATGCTTATGAGATGGGCTTTAGTATCTGAATGAGTAGTTACCATAATGTGAAGAATTCTTCAAATATAAAGAACATAACATTTATTTGTTCTCGTGAAGGTATTTGTCAAACCCAGATTTCTCAATCCGGAATCTACTGTGTTTCACTGCACTAATCCCTGGATCAGTAGTTAGTGCACACAGGTACATTGCTGGATCATGTCATACATCGCATAATAGTATTACAGAATTTGAAATACACCACATCGGGTGAATGTTTACAAAAGGGCCGCTTTGGCCAAATGTCTCCATTACATAAATGCAGCGGAAATAGTAGCAAAAGTAAACCCAAATTCACAGGCAAGCGACCAGTAGGGTAATGTGTACAGTATATGTCACCAGGGACCCGGTAACATATGTGCACACAAAGCTGAGAGTCCACTTGTCTATGTCTAACCATCGTGGCCTACGCCTTAATTATCGCCTTTGCTTCCGCCAACATTGGTAGGGGCCTCCTCATAGGCGTAATGTCCTTGAGTTCCTGTTTCTGAATTTTGTCGCAAAAGCGAGTGTGAGCACTCCAACCTCGTACTCCGCGAGCCAACACACAGAATGCAATATATAATATGTATGGCTAGTCAAAGGATGGCTCGGGTTTATTTTATTTTTGCGAAGAGTGCTTTTGAATACAATTACTTAAAAATTCTTAAGACCTAGCAATTTTAAACTCAAGACTTATATTGGTAAAGTAAGTTGATCTTATAATTGACACAGATTCCATCCACCGTTACATGGCATCTGTATCATATACATATTTCAGCGTTATAGCCGCTTAACTTACCACTGGGACGACACCCAGGACAATTCCAAACCAGGACCATCAGCAGTCCTACACATTTCCATTATCACCCACCAAGATTTTCGAAATAGCACTATATCTAGTTAAGTTCCCATGTCCGCCCTTGACCGTGGGCACGGCTATTCGAATAGTTTTGACTCTGCAGAGTTTGTACACTTTCACCACAAGAGACAATCAACTCGTTGCCCCACACGATTCCTTAGTCATGTGGTTGAGCAGACCATCACAGTGACTTTTCAAAATACCTCGCCCCTTCCATCATTTCACCCTATGGGTCGCTCCCACTTGCGGTGGGTCCCATACGTTGTGCGGGATGTTCTCCTTCTGAACGTCTAGCAGCTGGCTACGTCCCCTGCTAGCCCGCCACAGCAGAACTTTACCCTCTGCGAGTGTCCCATTCAAGCAGTCACACAGACTGCCGCTTGCACTATCCCACACCTCCTCCTGGAAGGATGACTTTCAGGGTCCGGTAAATCTACTAAGCCAAGTTGTATTTTACAGACTTGTGGTTGTACTGTTTTACACGGGTTGACATGACAAGATTCAGTCCTTAGTGGTATCTGGGCGGTTCTACCACAAAACCACACTCTCGTGCACACCTGCACCATACGCCCGAACCATCCGCCCAGATAAATAAGCAATTCGAGATTTTTGGGAATATAAAATAACCATATCCAACATACACCAGTCATTACCACCATGACTGCCCAACCAATTTTTCTCAGGATTAAAAGTGATGCTTGGACGCTCTTGCGCCCACGAGTATCTAAGCAAAACTAAGCATGGCATATAATTACGGACTTACTTTTGAAAAGTTACCATTATAATTTTGCTAAGGCGACAAGGTTCACATATTCAAGTATTCCAAAGGAGGTGTAATATTAATCAAGCAAACAATGGGCATATAACTAAAATATTAAATTAACATGTATTTGCATATATAAAATAATAGCATGCAATTTGATAATTTAAACCAAAGTAGTTTGCAGAAAACGTAGGTTCAACATGATCAAAGTATTGACTCGCCTGGTTAACGGGGATCTTGATCTCGGTCTTCTGAAGCTTCTAAGCTGGCTGCCTCAACCTCTTCTTCTTGAGCCTCATATGCTATATAATCGTGCGATAAACCCAAATAAAAGAAAAGCAACCAATCACTCACAATATCACCAGAAATTCAAATGAACTCCAAAAATCATGGTTCTGGTTTCATTGGATAGATCTTGAATTTAGACAAGTTTAGAAATTTGTTTCACTTAATTGGAGTTACAATGAATAAGTTATGCCCATTTGAAAATCTCAGTTCTGTGAAATGCCAGAAAATGATAAATTCTGACACATAGGTCCCACTGGAGTTTTTAATTCATTTTCTTTTTATTTTATTTCTTTAAGTTCTGTGTCTCTGACATGTGGGCCGCCTACTGTACTGTGGGGTCCGCATGTCAGTGTGCCACTGCCTGGTGGGGCCCAATGGTCAGCGGGCCGCTCGGCCTGATCTCCACTGACAGGTGGGACCCACCTGTCAGGCGGAAATAAAAGAAAGTTCGACCTCGGCGCGCTGCGGAGCCGGGGGCTCGAACGTGCGCGGCCGAGGGAACAGGTAGGGGTGGAAAACGGTAATGGATAATTCGTTTTATCCGATATTCGTATCCGAGAAAAATCCGAATATGGTAAGCAAAATCCGTATTCCAAAATATTCGTATTCGTATTCGAGAATATTCGTATCCGTATTTGAGAGTATTCGTATTCGCATTCGTATTCGAGAATATTCGTATCCGTATCTGTATTCGAGACTATTCGATTCGTATTCGATCCGTTTCTAGAGCCCATGAAAAATCCGTACAAATTTTGTGATTCAAAACTTGAATTTAGGCGGTTTAAAACTGGTAACTGGTCAAAAACCGATGAAAAATCGGCAAAACCGTTAGGAATCCGTTTTATCCGATATTCGTATCCGAGAAAATCCGTATTCAAAAATATATGTATTCGTATTCGAGAATATTCGTATCCGTATTTGAAAATATTCGAATTCGTATTCATATTCGTTTTAAAAATATGGATTCGTATTCGTATTTGAGACTATTCGACCGTATCCGATCCGTTTCCACCCCTAGGAACAGGGGGAAAGAGACGAGCGCTGCTACCAAGTGGCCATCACGGAGTTTCTTACCCTATAAGGGTAATAATACCTTTTGAGATAGCTCGCTAAGGGGGCCGGGCAGAGGAAGTCGGGGACGGTGGTGAGGGCACGGTGCCGGCGGCGTGGTACGGTCGGGGAGGTCCGGGGGAGGGGCAAAATGCGTTCCTGGAGCTTCGGCGAAGTCGAGGGCGTGGTCAGTAGGGACCGAGGAGGCTCGGAGGTGGGTCGACGTCGTGCGGCGGCGGCGGCTCGGGGAGGCTCTCGGTGACAGCGAACGACAGGCGACGGGAAGCTCGGGTGAGGGTCGGGGAAGCTCCGCGACGCTTCGGAGGTGGTTTGGGTGAAGGGAATCGGGCTCTAGTGCTGTGGAACAGCGGGGAGGTGCACTCGCCGAAGTTGGGGAAGAACGGGCTCCCGGTGGCTATAGTGCACAGGTGCTCAATTACCTTCGGCAGGGTGAAGAGTGAGGCGTGGAGATGCATCTGGAGGTGGATTCGGGTTTTATAGGCGACAAGGGGAGGCTGGCAACGGCGCTCCCGCCCGAGTGGTCGTGTCGGCAGGCGGCGATGGCAGGCGGCTCGGCTGCAGCGGGAATCCGGCTGGCACGCGTGCCCACCCGGGCAGCCTTTTGCGCCGCGCACGCGAGAGGACGCGTCAGGCAACGGGCGGCCGCTCCCGGGCGCATGCGTGCCACAGGGAACGAGTCGCTGTCCTCCGCGTAGAGAGAAAGAGACGGGGGAGGAGGAAGAAGACCCTAACAGGGCGGCCCCATCGGTCAGCAGGAGAGGGGAGGGGAAACGCAACGGCCCGGATGAAACCGCGTGGCGGGGAAGGCTGATCGGGCGGCTGACACGGTTAAGTGTGCGGGAACGGAGGAGATCGGGCCGGGGCGATTGGACGGCCGAGAGAGGTGCGAGAGGCGGACGGGCCAGATGGGCCAGGGCGTGGGGAAGAGGGAATCGCGGCCGACCACGTGGCGAGCAGGGGAAAGGGAAAGGCAGGATCGCTCGGGCAACGTGGGCTGATCTTGGCCGTCCAGGTGGCGGCCGGAGGGTGAGTTGAGTTTTTTATTTTTCCTGATTTTCATTTTAGCTTTTAGAAATTGCCAGAAAATCCCAATAAGTTCAGAAAAATATGAAAATACATCCAAAAATTCCAGGAAAATTCGCAGATGTTCCTGATGACATTTTGGACTTAATAAAAATATTTCCAACTAATGTTGGTATTTAATTTACTTGCTTCCATTGTTATTCATGCCATTATTTAAAAATGGGGATTTGTTTTTAAACCAAATTTTTCTCCCTTCCTTTTATGGATCATCTTTTCAGATTCTTACTTAAATTTTAAATTTTCTATTATTTAAGTATGCTTGTTTCCTCTTGATCCTTTTAACTGTTTGGAACCTTCACCACATTTTTTTCAGATAAATCCCATAAACTCCAAATTTAAATAAAACACCTTGTAAAAATAATCCCAAAAACTTTATATTTTCAAATTCAAATTTTCAGGATGTTACAGTATTGACATTAACAATTTTTACTATGCAATTTGTATTTACTTTGTGACATGTTATGTATTAATTAATTATATTAACAGGAACTCGAGGTATTGACAAAAGAGCAGAATCTTTAGATTATGGTAAATATTTCAGTAGGCCAGAAACACGATGTATGTGTCAAGCATGTATGAAGATAAGTCTCAGAGATGGATTGTACTATGTCTACCACTTTGTATCTGAGCACAGCCATAAACTTGCTACTAGAAGCCAAGCCCACCAATTAAGATCGCAAAAGAAAATTAATGAAGCACAGGTTGCAAGTGTGGAAGTTGCAAAATCTGTAGGCATTTCTACTAAAGCTGCTATTGATCTAATGGTAAAAGATGCATGTGGTTTTGAGAATCTTGGATTTACTCGTGTAGACATGAAAATAGATTATACTCGAAGAGGACATTAAAGACAAACCAAGGTGATACTGGAGGGGTGTTGGAATATATGGAGAAAAAAGTATCAGAAGATGTGAAGTTTTTCTATTCTATTCATGTAGATGAGGATGACTTGATAACTAATATTTTCTGGGCTGATTCTAAAATGGTCACAGATTATGAAGTTTTTGGTGATGTCATTTGCTTTGACACAACGTATAGAAAATTGGATGATGGACGTCCTTTGGTTTGATTGTTGGAGTTAACAATCATAAGAAAACTACTATTTTTGGTGTTGCACTTCTATACGATGAGACCACTGATAGTTTTGTTTGTCTATTTAAAACTTTTCTAACTGCAATGTCAGGGAAGGCACCATAAACTATTTTGACTGATGAAGATGCAGCCATGGTCAAAGCAATCAAATTAGTCTTTCCTGAAACTCATCATAGGATATGTGTATGGCATATGAATCAAAATGCATGCATACACTTTGCTGGAGTTGTTAAGGACTATAAGAAATTCAATATTGAATTTCAAAATTGTATATATGATCAAAAGGAGGAGGACGAATTTATGAATACATGGAATCGATTGCTTGACAAGTATGAGCTACAACAAAATAATTGCCTTTAATGACTATTTGACAAAAGGCACCAATGGGCATTAGTATATGGTCGAAACACATTCTCTGCTGATATGAGTACTACACAGCGAAGTGAAAGCATGAACAATGAATTGAAAGGTTATATTAGTGTAAAAATATGGCATGCTTACTTTCCTTGAGCACTTTGACAGGTTGGTGGGAGATAAAAGATATGAAGAGGTCAAGTATGACTTCAGAGCAACACAAAGTACACCCAAGCTAACAGTAGAGTTGACAATATTAAGGCATGCAGCAAAAGCCTATACTCCAGCAGTATTTAAGATATTTCAGGAACAAGTGTTGCTGACTTTGAATTGTGACCTATTCTATTGCGGTGAGGACGATGCAAAAAAGGTGTACAAAATAAAAATTCATGGCAAGCATCATGAACATGTTGTCAAATTTTCTCCATGGAATCAACAGTCAAATGCAGCTGCAAGAAGTTTGAATTTGCCAGCATTCTATGCTCTCATGCACTAAAGATACTTGACATCAATAACATCAAATCAATTCCTGAAAAATATATACTGAAGAGATGGACAGTTGATGCAAAAGTCCTACATATAAGTAGCAATTACAATATGCACGAAGATCCAAAAGTAAAACTATCAAGTCGCTACTTTGGATTATGCAAAATATTCATTCGAATAGCTGCTCGAGCTGCAGAATCTGATGAAACATACTCTATGTCTGCTAATTGTGCTAACAAATTGGCAGAAGGTATCGAGAATAGCTTGAAAATCAGGTCTAATATGGATTTAGACAACTCCTCCACTCCACAAGGTTTGTACCAACCTATTATATGATTAACATTAAGTATTTGTATCAAAGTCTAATATATGCACCTCAAGTTGTCATTTATGTACAGTTGCCAAAGAAAATAAGAAGCCCAGTAAGCCAATATGCATCAAACTCAAGGCAAAGCAAATCCGTGAGTTAGCGAGACCTATTGGTGGTTTAGAGAAAGCAAAGCGCATGAGGAAAAAGGATGTTGTCATTTCAAATGAGCCACAACCACATGCTACAATAATGGTTAAATGATCCTCAAGTATTGTCATTTCAAAAAGATTTTCTTTTGGATTGGCATTGCCACTGATATTTTCATTCCTTTCTATGGTTAAGGTCATTTGGAGATTCCCAATAACCAAAATTTCATACACATATCCGCCAATACTCCATTGGCAATGTCTCCAAAAAAAATCAAGGATTGCAACATGAGAAAGCTAATTCAATCATTTAATGGAGATTTCTATAATATGTTCACTTAGTTTGCTTCAAACCTTCATTTCCTATTAGTATGAAACTATTGTATATTCATATTTGGAGGATACTAAAGCAATCTACACTTTTGATAGCCGATAATGAATCTGGAAATCTATGTGTATGCATGTTTCAGTTGTGTTAGTGAACTCTGGTCAAGGGAGAATTTTTGTATAAAAACACAAGAACTGAAAAATGTTGATTATGCAACCATTGCATCTCTGAGCATCATGGACAAATTGTCGAACATCACTACATAAGATTTTTGTTGCATCTCTCAAGATAACAACATTTTGTCATAAGTAAATGAGCTATACACAAATATGTATGTGTAAAGTAGAATTGGTACCAAATCAAACCGATCCAGAGGTTCACGACCTCGGGAGGGAGGCAGTCGAGCGCCTCGCTGGCCTAGGGCACGTCGCTGGCCACCGCCGTGCACTCCCCGCAGAGGCAGTTGGCCTGCTACTGCATGTACGCCACTAGGCCGACGGCTGGGTCGAAGCCCCTCATGAGCCCCAGGTTGGCACGGACACGAAACACTGGGAGCTGGGAGCCCGGAAGCTGCGAGAGCGGCGCAGCCATCGGGAGGATCGGCGGGGGCAGAGGGCTTGGGGGCAGGGCGGGGCAAGGGGCAACCGCGGCGTGTCGATTGCGAGGGCGGGAGAGGCGGAGAGGGTGAGGACGAGGGTAGGGACGGATCGGTGGGGGTGGAGGGCTTGGGGGCAGGGCGGGGGCAAGGGGCAACGGCGGCATGTCGATTGCGAGGGTGGGGGAGGCGGCGAGGGCAAGGGTTGGAATGGGAGGATCGGCGGGGACGGAGGGCTTGGGGGCGGGGCAGGGCTGCAGGGACAAGGGGCAACGGCGGCGCGTCGATTGCGAGTGCGGGGGAGGCAAGGACGAGGGTACGGCGTCGATTGTGAGGGCGGGGTGGGCGGCGAGGGCGAGGACGAGGGTAGGGACGGGCTTGGGCGGCGGAATGCGAGCGGAGTCGGGGCGGTCGGCGCGCGGATAACCCGAGGGAGTCGGAAAGAGGAGGTGGGGAGCCGGAAAGAGAGAGCCAATACTGCCATGCCACGTGATGCGAACAGGCAGGGAAACATGGTAAAGGGAACATGCAAGCTCCATTCCTATCCCGCCTCATAGCACGAGCGTTCGAACACGACAAAATCAGCCGGGATGTCATGGGGTTGGTTCTCTCTCCTTCGGACGGCTCTGGAGACCGTGTGCGCATTCCAACCAAGGTGCGCGAACACGGACACACGCATTTCCTATGGATTAATTAGAGGGCGTCCAATACCCTTTTTGGTCTTGGTTTGTTGTTTGAATCCCGAGAAAAGATTTGTCACTTTGACAAATATTCCAGTAAGGTAGACAGGTTCTATAAAAAAAATTCACTTGATACCATACCAAAGACAGAGGGAAGCAGGGAGCATTTCTCATTTTCTCCTCACTTTTATGGGGTGTTTGGACGAAGGGATTTTTATTGGAATTTTTAAGATTATCCTAATTAAGGATTTAAATTCAAATCCCTCTATCCAAACAGGCTCTAAGGAATGATCAGAAATCGTTGAAATGGCTTATTGATAATCCATTAATTTTCTGCATGTGAAATATATCTAAATCATAAAGTACATCGTAGTCACATAGATTAGAGGTATGTACGTGTATTAAGTGATAGCGAGATTTCCCTTTGGTTTTATTGCACGTGATATAGCAATCAAACAGCAGTTCATATACATGAATAAAGAAGACAGAAAGTGATACCTAGATAGTGCAGTACTAAAATAAGATAAAGAACAAAAATAATCTTACTAAAAACTAATACATGCCACAATAACATGTATTGTATTATTGGAGAAGCTATGGTTGACAGGGTAAAAGCCGTGTTCGTTTTGATTTTCTTTTGTAGCTTTTGATTTTGATTTTTTCGAAAATTAAAATAAACGGAGTAGCTAAGTCGTTTTTTAGATAGTTTTCTAAATCTAAAATCATTTGTACCGTATTGGAGAAACGGGCCAGGATTAAAATGGGCCGAACGAGATGCCCAGCCCACCAATCCGGGCCTTGGGTTCCGGAGACAAAAACGCGGCCGCGTGCCACTCCCTTTACCACTCCCCCGCCGAATATCGCGTGCGGCCACTAGATTTTTCCTGACGCTGTCGCTGCTCCCACTCGGCGGCCCTGCACCTACACGACGAGGGATTTCGCCATGGCGGCTTCGGGGTTCGGCGGCGACGAGGCGTTCCGGCTGTCGGCGGCGGCGGGGGCCGGCGCTCTCAAGCTGCACAAGGGCGACATCACCCGCTGGTCCGTCGACGGCGCCACCGACGCCATCGTACGTTCCGCTCCCATTCCATGATCCCATCCCGCGCTGTCCACCTTTTTCCCCTCCCCCGTGCGCTGTTTTAGCTTGCGGTTAGTGCGCGATCTGAATCTAATACTGCGTGTTTGGATTTGGTGAGATGAGTGGGGCGTAGTGTACACGGTGATATCCATCGGCAGGTATGATCCGATCTCTGGCCTGATGGCCAGATCGTCGCGGCCTTGCGGTCCGCCGCTTCAGGTAGCTCGGGAACATGGCGCATGGCCTGCATGCCTGCTCTCACCCTCGAATGGGGAGCAGGAGCAGAGATAAACCTCCAAATGCAGAACCGGATTGGGTTCAGGCCTCAGGTGCAGCTGCATGCACTGCTACCGTGCTAGTTCCTGTAGTACTACCTCAATCGTGAAAACTGATAAGCCACTGTCAATTTTTACTTCCCCTCGTGTTTATGTACGTGCAGCGATTTGGTTAGGTTCGAGTCTGATATGGTAGGACTCATTTCAGCTAGGTACGGTAACCTGCAGGCAAGCCAAACTCCAAGGGGATTCCATATCTGCGTTTGTTATTCCTTGGTGCTAGTGTGCTCAGTTCAGATGGGATCATGGGACAATGTCTCATAGCTTTTTCATCAGGCACGGTGTGGACTACATGCTAACTTGGTTCGCGGTGTGGACTATGGCCTACAATGCATTTTCCTTTCTAGTCTAGCTTCTGAGCTAATATGCAGTACGAAACCTTGAAGGTCTTATTTTGGTTGACTCCGCAGCATTTGGCCTGATCCCCCTTTAAAAAATGTAGCCCAAGAATTTCGAATGAAGTATTGAAGTATCCTTTGACTATGAAGCATATATGGATGGAGCAGAATTGAAATTCTGAGCCTTCAAAGCTAAACTAAAATGTCAGGAAAAGTGCAGTTCTTTTGCAAGAATATTCCAATTTTGAAATTTGAAAGCAACAAGATGCAAGCTGGTCAAATATTGTCTTCTGAGTCCCTCATGTAATTTATATGTATAACTTAAGGGCTATGAGACTCGAGAGCTCGATTCCATTACACCTTGAGGGTTTGTTAGTTTGTATGCTATTGGCTATTATGAGGAGGACAAGTTAATATGATTGATTGTTCCAATTTTTCTATTCCTGTATTAAGTTATGGGCCACACGTTCCGCGTAAATGCGTGGGTTGATACTAAAATGCATATGTTTATATTTAAACATAGAGTTATACTTGTTATACAACTTTAATGCTTATGATGGAAATACAGTTGTATGAGGAGCTCTCATATCTATATCTGTTTAATCTACGCCGTTATAATTTAGCCCCACCACAATCGACGATGGAGATCTTTCTCCTTTTTTGCGATTAACATGGCAATTTCTAACCCTTGAGAGCGAGCGTGGTAGCTTCGTTTTCCTCTGTCTTAATAATATAATAATAGATTTGTTATTGTATAGTTATATTTTCAATGTCATGGGCGTAGGAACGCTCATGGGTCCAACCCAACCGTTCATTATTAGGAAGTAGACATTAGTGTCTATTTGAGTTAGAAATTAGTTTCCATTTGTTAGAGATATGATTAGGAATATGATATTAGTTTCTATTTGTTAGATATATGATTGAGATTAGATTCTATCTATTAGGGGAGTCCATCTATATAAGGGGGCTGCCGCAGGCTATTTGAGGCAAGCAAGAAATAACAGAGTCATTCTCATCTATAGTCTCTCCCTCTCCCTCTACGCCAATGCCGCTTGACCATCCTCTTGGCGGTGTTTACCCCTTATGAACTAAGGTTCATAAAAAACTTGGTATCAGAGACAACACCATGGCTTCTGCTGCCGATTTATCATGTGGCAAGATCATTGCGGGTTATGAAGAAATCAACGCTGGACTCAAGAATATAGAGAGTATATTGAAGAAAATGATGACAGCCAAAGAGAAGGCACAAGCAACTGTGGCTACGTGATCTGCGGTGGCATAAGGGGCAGGAGCAATGGTGGCTGTGCCACGGCAACAGCGCTGCTACTGCTGCTCCTTCATCTGGCACGTGCAGCGGTGCGACTTCAAGCGATGCCGGTGTGGCATCTTCTAAGGTCAGCGCATAGGGTACAAGCCGCACCCCAATGACGGTGGCGGCACTACTTGGAGAGGTGGACGCGACGATGCGGCTCCAAGCAGCCGTGGCGTTGCATTAGGATGCGCCTCTGCTCCAAGAGCGCACACCGGCGCAGCCATGGTGACCTCTATCGCGTTCGGTTCCTCTGTCGCCATGGGCTCTACCGCATCCTCACCCTTCTTCTCCACCGATCACCAGCCATGGGCCGCATCCGCACTAAGACCGTGTAGAAGACCTCCTGGCAAATTGGCATCTTGCTCAAAATGCAGGAGGAGCAGCGCGAGCACCGCATGAACTTCGTCCTGGGAAAGTTGGCGCTCGAGGTTGAGGAGATTCGCGTCAACAAGGAGACCATCGAGCATGTGGTGGCGCTCACGACGCGCCTCAACGAGCTCTCTGCCGACGACGTCGGCCTCTCCGCCGCCGAGCGTGCAGTAGCCCAAGCTGACCTTGCCACACCTGTTCGCGCCGCCGCCGCAGGGGTTTGCATTGGATCTGGCATCGCTGCCTCACCTCGAGTTCTTCCCCGACGCCAGGCTCTTCAGCGACGCCGCCTCTCGCCAGACCCCGACGTCGGATCGACGCCACCGCCTCAGCACGCCTCGAGTGGTGGCGAGTGGATCAAGCGACTGCTGCCGTCCTCAACATCCGTAGCTCGTCCTCGTTTGTCTCTTCTCCCCTGCAACAGCTTTGGCTTTTCCCCCATGCCATCATCGCGGAGGATGAGGGCGGCAAGGGTGCAGGCGACCTCGCGGGACAACATGGCCTCTCCTTCTCGCCATCAGAACGGCTCTACGATCTCAGAGGGAGGTGTGAGAGGTGGAGGCGCAAGAGGCAGGGGTGCCCATAACACTGTGATTTTTTCTGTTGGGGCCCTCCTTTCCTTATGTGACCTTGTGTAGGGTCCACCTACAGGCTACGGCCGTGGGGAAGTAGCAAGAACCTCTATCATATGGTACAAGACGTACTCGTCTTCAACACTTTGGGGCCCCTTTCGATTGCTTATGGGCTCTGAGGGCTTCGAGGATGCTTTCAACCCACCCTTCAAGTCCAGGGGTTGTAGGATAATATATACTCTAGGCCAAATTTCTTCACTGCTGAAGGGTCGTCTCGCTGATGCAAGCAATGGAGTTAACTTGAGAAATGAGATTAGTAGCTGCGCGTGCTTGTCAGGTTAGCAGCTCGAGGATGAGTTACATGTTCAGGAGAGGTGTAATGTCATGGGTATAGGAACGCTCATGGGCCCAACCCAACCAATCATCATTAGAAAGTAGAGATTAGTTTCTATTTGAGTTAGAGATTAGTTTTATTTGTTAGAGATATGATTAGGGATATGCTATTAGTTTCTATTTGTTAGAGATGGTTGAGATTAGATTCTATTTGTTAGGGGGAGTCCATCTATACAAAGAGTCTGCCGTAGGCTATTGGAGGCAAGCAAGAAATAACATAGTTATTCTTATCTATAGTCTCTTCCTCTCCCTCTACGCCGACGCCGCCCGACCATCCTCTCGGCGGTGTTTACTTACTATGAACTAAGGTTCATAGCATTCAAATAGTCCTGTTTTATTCTGACACATGGTGTGCCATTTGTGCTGTAATATGCAGCATGCTGATTTGTATTTTGGTTTTCTCTCGTCTTTTTTTTTTTGAGAAAAAATCTCAACTTTCTTAAAGCAATGATCTCTATATTTAACAATGAAGATAGTAATGTCTGTATTTGACAATGAAGAATATAACCAGCATTTGTTTTTTGCAGGTTAATGCTGCTAACGAACGAATGCTAGGAGGTGGTGGTGTTGATGGGGGTAATGACATCCTTTTGAGAAGCGTGATAGTTTAACTTATCATCGATGGACTATCTCATACAAACTTGAAACCTCTATCTCAGCTATACATCGAGCTGCTGGACCAGAACTCGTAGAAGCATGCCGTAAAGTTCCAGAGGTCAAACCCGGAGTTCGTTGCCCAACTGGAGAAGCTAGAATTACTCCGTTAGTATCTCCTCTGGTTCATTTTGATAGCATTGGAATGCTCTCTTCTAAACACTTCATATCCCTTTACCCAACATGTGAACAGAGCTTTCAAGCTTCCCGTGTCACGTGTGATACACACTGTTGGGCCTATATATGATATGGACAAGCAGCCTGAGGTATCCTTAAAGAATGCCTACGAGTAAGTCCTCCTTTTAAATTTTATGTATTATTAGAGAAGGCTGTGCTAGCTACTGAACAGGAAAAACTACCCTGCACTGCATGTGCTAATTGCAGAAATAGCTTGAAGCTTGCTAAAGAGAATGGCATTCAGTACATTGCATTCCCTGCTATATCTTGTGGTGTTTATCGGTATGTACTTAGTGCCAATTGTTTATTCATTTTATCTACTTTTGTTGCATTTTTCCCTTTACACTAACTAATTTGTCAAGTTTAACATAACTTAATCATATGCAGTTATCCTTTCAAGGAAGCATCGAAAATAGCTATTTCAACTGCACAACAATTTTCGAGGGATATTAAAGAGGTTAGTTGTAGCTATGCTTCTAAACGTTTCAGTACTATGCTGTGCTGCTGTGGTATTCGTAGCCAAATGCCATTTCTAATTTTCCACAGTAAAAATAGGAACAATGCATCCAATAATTAAACTGGGTATCCTTTAACACAACTAGTCAAGCGTAGACCTGCCCCCCCCCCCCCCCCCCCAAAAGAACAAGATCGTGATGGCACTTGTGGAATGTGGAAGACCAGTTCAGAAATATGAAAGTACATTCCATTTTTCCTGTTTTTTATGCTGTGCTATCATCTATCTTGATTAAACATGTAAACAATTTGGTAAATGGTATGAATTTTATTTGCAGGTGCATTTTATTCTGTTTTCAGATGAGCTCTTTAATATCTGGCGTGAGACTGCCCAGGAGATGCTGTCGCAATTTGAGAAATGAATGGCGATGCAGTTCCCTGATGTCAGGGTAGTTTGCTACTTTGCTCGTCAGCCAGCATGAAATATGAGTACTAGAGTCGGTTGGCTGATATTTTAACACGTGTTTGTATGAAAGAGATTTGGATGAATATACTGGATGAGTGTCTTGAACAACTTTTTTATCCGTGCCTTATGCTATAATTTCACGAATTAAGGTTCAGTGATGCCGAGAAGTTTTTCCATAATGCTACTTTTGGAGGAAGATTTGAATCCTGATGCCAGGTTCCCTAGGAACTTCGTCTTCTAGGCTAATTCACATGCGCACCGCCCCCCCCCCCCCCCCCCCCCCCCGGCGGAATCGGTTAGCACATATTGGTGACATGTAAACTTTGGAGCTCACTTTGTTGCAAGGCCCAACTCGGGGAACACATGTACACCAGTCTATACACAGTGTGCAATCTTCTACAAATTATTATTTTTCAGTTTCGAACCTAATTGATCAAGAGTACATTGCAATGGTATCTACAGCAGACTTCTGTTTTCACTTATCACTGTCCCAAATTCCTATTTCACGCAACCTAAGATGTAGAAATACAAGTACAAAAAACATAATCAGCATGTGGTATATATGAAAAAGGGGGTAACAAGACCAGCGTTACAGTTCAAAGATAGATCAGTCGTCTTTATCTCTGATAAAGCTTCTCGGTAGTCTGCTTATCACATTTTCGTCAACTATCTTGTAATGCCTTGAGATATTCTGGCGGACCATCCCAGCATACCTGTCGACGTGCTCCTGGTGTCTATTGTATAATGCAGGTATTGTGACCAAAGCAATGGTTCCTGTCATCCACACATTGTAACATTAGCATTGAACTTCACGCAAAGGACGAACCATAGCCAAACATAATACGGTATGTGTACAGAACACACCTATATAAGCAAGAGTTATAGAAGAGCAGAAATTGCCGACAACAGACAGCAGCCAAAGGACAGACACAACCTGTGAAGAATTTTGCTTATCAGCAATCATAGTAATATCATGTAATCAACAAGAGAAATACTGGCATGGTAGCTAACCTGGAAAAAGAGCCGGAAATCCCTGCCGAGAGTAATGTCATGAGCAATCATCAGCATGTTGTTGACTTTCACACGGAATGAAGCCGCAGCATTGCTAGCCATCTCCTCTGACAAAACTAACTCAGGTAGTGGCCTAGGTTGCCTACAAATAATTACAGATAAGAAAAGCAGATACACTTCTATCCAAATTTTAAATAACATGAAAGCAAGGATGCAGGTTGCTTACTTATTTAGCAACCCAGATACCTTGACCCGTGTGAATTGTACAACTATCAAAATGAGCAGTACATCACAGCAGATCGTCAAGAATGACAGTTCAGACTTCTCAAACAACAACCATGCCATGGTAGCACCAAATACAACACCAACTGTAACACGTCTACGCTTCCATAAGATGATATCAGCAGCTGAAAGATAGGAACAACATCGTGAAGCATGAACAAGACAGACAGAAGGCCAATTGTACTTTGAGACATAAAAATTGGAAGAACCCTAGCATCTGCGAACTTCAAACAGAAATCAAGCTATACCGTGTATCTTATCAAATTTTCATTATCAGCACAGAAGAAGAATATTGAATACCATATCACTTTGAGTTAAGCTGATCAACTAAATGTATCAGATGATAAACACAAGAAATGACCATCTCAGATAAGTGGAACAATGATTTACTTTGCATATGACAGGATACAGAACCCAACGCTTTGTTAGTACTCCTAAATGATTGGTCTCTCATTTGAGTGGATTGATAGTTAAACATTGCAGCAATGAATTTAAAAAGGAACAAACTTAACAACATCTAAATTATTGATTCTATATTTAAAGGTGGCCTTCATTTCAAGTTTGATTGAGTTATAATCACAGGTATTTCAAGGTTGATTGAGCTGATAAACATCAACTAGAATTCCAACCAAAACTCCCTGGCATGATTTCAATTCTGTGTGCACATTCACATCCTGGCACAAAAGTGAAGTTTTCTGAAACCACGGTACACAATCTGAACTACACACATCCTTGCTCGCATTCACGCACGCTTCTTTCTGCTAGCCTACAAATGGAAGGCCGAAAGATCAACCACCTTTACTCAATCCTGCCACTAGTACTGAAAATACAACCACAGTATGTTGACTTGTCGAGGGAAACACCACACTTCACAACCACGTAACGACCTCGTGTATCCGCCTCTCAACATCCAATTCAGGTATGTAATCACACACGGCTGTAACAGCAAGTCACACCGAATTTAGCACAACCGGGAGATGGGAAGATGGAGTAGAAGAGTGGTACCTTTCCCGCCGCCGACGATCTGGTGGACAGAGAGGCCGCCGCCGGAGCTGCAGGGGTCGGCGGACCCCTCGATCCCGCCGCTCGCTGCCTCCGCCCCGGCGGCGTCCATGGCGAGCCCTTGTTTCGCGACGGGATCGGAGAGGAGGCGAGGCGCTCGAGGGAATGAATGCTCCAGAGGTTGGGAGAGGAGAGGAATTGGGGACGCGGTTTCTTCCTTCCTCCACCGGCCTGCGCCGGTTGGTAGGACCAAGGGTCAGCACGGGCGCGGCCTTTTTCCAATTTCCTTTCGTTTCTATGATTCTATCGCTCTTTTCTTTTATTTCGTTAAAGTTGGGTTAGTGATGATTAAGAGCGTGCATATTCTTTTCTCTGCTATTATACAAAGAGAAGTTGATGAATGGTGCATTCTTCTCTCCCTCTCTATAGTCATCCGATTTGATCTGAACCATTCATTTCTCTCCTCTCTCTCATGATACAACCGCCTACTCCCTCCACTTTCCCATCTCCTCGCGTATTCTAGCCACTCTTCTATCCCTGTCGTTTGCTCTCTAATGTTTGATGTATGAAGTTGCTCAGGGAGTAAGTTCCGTCTCACCATTTTAATGATTTCGTTGCAACGCACGTGCTTCTAACTAGTAGCATATAAAATAGGTGCTACTCCCTGTGTCAAAATATAAGTCATTCAAGATGACATTTTAACCTACAAATACTATAAAAATATTCTATTTCAAATAAAAATAAATATATATATATATATATTATAAAAGTATATTTTATAATGGATCTAATGACATCAATTTATATATTGTCAATATAATTAATTCTTCATATATTAATTATTAAACATAAAATTGTTTCACCAACATGGACCCAAGAAATACTTATATTTTAACTCGGAGGTAGTATTAAATAAAAGAGCATATTACACAAAATACCTGGTAAATGACCACTTGTAACACAAAACACCATCTTTTGTATTTATTTGCATAAAACACCATGGAAAACTGATGTTGTAACACAAAACACCAGCTTGTAACATTTGCCTATCCAGCCAAGCAAAACCAGCACACGCAGGCATACACACAGGCGATGACATGGCTTCTCTAAACAAAACTTGGTTGGGCCCACCTGCAACGAGGAGGGTTATTTGTCGATCGCGAACTCGCGATTCGGTTTCGCAGCCCATCTCCATTTTGCCGTGGTGCGCCTCTTCTCTCTCTCTCTCTCTCCCTCTCGTGGCCTCTTACCCGTGTCTTTGGAGGCAAGAAGCACACCATGGCGGCCAAGACCAGGGCGGACGCGTGCCGTGTGGCGGTGGAGGCGAGCGTGGCCATTACTCCCGTTGACTAGGTAGGGTTCCTTCTTATGGGGATTTGGATGAAATTGTGGGTCTAGGGTTTTGACGATGTGGGAGAAATTGCGGTTTTATGGTGAATTGAGCTAAATTGTTAAGGAAATATTGTGGCTACTAATCAAACAATATATGCGGAACTAGTTAGATAGCCTGTTGATTAAGAACGAGGGGATCTCCTGTTGCTCGTACCCTTCTTGGAGTTAATATACATAAACCTACAACTTAATAATTATAAAAGGTAAAGTTATATTGGTACATTCCTCTATACTATTGGGCCTATTATGTACTGAGCCAGTTGTAAGGTCTAGTCACGGGGTTGAGCCACCTCTACAATAGTATTCCCTAGACAGCAAGCGCGGAGATTCCGATAGACGAACTGACGTGACCAACTATCCTAGCCCCCGTCCCCCGCTAGCAAGTACGAAGGTCAACGAAGTCGGCGGCGAGATGAAGCTCTAATGCACGCACTCCGTCTCTCATCCTTCAGACATGGTGTCGACGAAGTCGGCGGCGAGACGAAGCTCTGGTGCGCATGCTCTGTCTCCCACCTTCAGACATGGTGTCGACGAAGTCGACGGCGGGGTGAAGACTTGTGCACGCGCGCTCCGTCGAAGCGTCTACGACCATGAGGTGGTCGAACGAAGTCATAACGTCGGCGGCGAAGACTCGTGCGCGCGCTCCGTCTCGCACCCTTTGGACTTGGCGTCGACAAAGTCGATGGTGAGATGAAACTCTGACCCGCGCGCTCCGTTCTCACCTTTCGGACATGACATCAATGAAATCGGTGGAGAGATGAAGCTCTGGTGTGCCTGCTCTGTCCCCTACCTTTTGGACATAGCATCAATGAAGTCAGCGACGGGCCGAAGATTTGTGCGTGCGCGCTCCGTCGAAGTGTCTACCGACGGGCCGAAGATTTGTGCGTGCGCGCTCCGTCGAAGTGTCTACCACCACGAATCTTCACCAATCTTACTCTGAGCAATCAGATGGTGGTGAGATCATTGTACCTTGTGGCTGTTCCTTGTTCTTACCATGTGTACCCGATGTCTCCATTGCAACACTACCCATGCGAAACAATTCGGTTCTTCCTCCGCGAAGCCATGTCTGGGGAGCTTTTGCTTGAGCTCTCGGGGAAGCCAGCTTCTATGGTAATGAAATCACCCGAATAGGTGCTATTTCCAGCGTAAGCAAATCTAATAAAGTTTCTAGCCTAGCCATAAAGAACCTCCTCATACATGAACATGACCTCCTATTTGTGCTTCTTTTCCCCCCTGCTTCAATACAACTAGCTGCATAAGCGCGGCGCACGCCGCGCTAGCTATCGTGTGGACCAAAATAAAGAGACGATAATTCGCAGGGAGCTCCATAAAAAAAGCGGGGGCGCATGCGTAATTTCGGGAAAACAAAGGTCTTTTTCGTAAAAAACTGAGGACTTGTAAGGACTTGTACGTAAATAAATAAGGGCCTATACGTAATTTTGAAAACTGCGGGGCGCCATCCTGCAAAGTGGAGGGGCCAAAAAACTGGCAGGGACCTTTTCGCGATAATCGAGGACCTTTACGTAATTTCGGAAAAATGTAGGGGCTTTTTCGCAAAAAAGGTCACCAGACCGTACGCAAAAATCGCTGGCCACGCGCCGGGCGGAGCTCGCGCGGGGCTGACGTGGGAGGGCTCTCCGCTCGCGCTTTCCCCGGATCGTAATAGACGGAGTCATTGCCATGCAACTTCCCTCATTGAGTGTTTGAACGTTCAAAAGAGAAGCACCCAACACCTGTTTTTCGCAATCTATGCCATGTTCTTTTCAGTTTCTAAAAGTTGTTTTTCGGTTTTTATACAGTAACTAGCTTTTAAATAAAGTATCTTTTTGAAATAGGATCTACTAGTTAATTGTAGTACATACTGTACTGACTTTATTTATATCTGCAAAAGCCGTACGTGAATTTCTGTTATTCTGTAATCTTTCGCACAAACAACCCAAAAGCCATAAACCGCAACTAAAAATTATAAGTCACAGTTAAAAAGAACAAAAGAACAGACCCTGTATTTTCACCCTTCAAATTGGGAGTGGTTTCTCTTCTAGTCGCATCAAAACTAGTCACCGGCCGATATCAACCATCAAGCAGCATGGTCACCGAGCACAGTGACGCAAATGATGAGCCCTTCTCTTTTCCTGATACTACTACTAACAACGAGGACATACACACAATCCATGGGGTCCCATCAAAAGCCGCTTTCACTTACTCTAGGCACTACGGTGCAGCTTTTTTCAAAGCTTTTCCTTCATGCCCTTGTTGCCTTTTTTATATGTTCTTCTGTCAAAAGTGTTTCTTTTACCCATCGTTGCCACGATGCAGCACAGGAGAGGGGTCTGATCTTTTCCTGCTTTTCTCATATGGCAGGCCACAGGTGCACGTAGTCGCAGCTAAGCTTGTACTCCGCCCTGGGGAAACTGACAGCTCGATCTTACATGGCAGCAGCCACAGGAAGGCTTTGTGTGCATGCGTTGGCTTCTGCAGTCTGGAAGCTGCTCGTTTCCTGAGAGATGGGTGGTGCAGCAGACGAGCAGATGCAGAGATGCATGCGTGCAGAATGGGGTGTATAGCACGGGCGAAGAACAGCGGTTGTCAGCTAGGACTGACTAGTGGAGAGCGGAGACTGAAGACAATGCCAATTGAGTCGATCCATTTCACTTTCACTACGAGGAAACGTGTGACGACGATGTGTGAGGTACATGTGACCTAAAGGTGAAATGCTATTTCAGTCGCTCCCTCCGCCGAGCGCCCCTCTGACGAACGTGCAGCTCGCCGTATATTATGGAGGTATGCCCCAACCTCCCCCCCCCCCACCCAGGCGGTGTCCGTGGCACAAGAGACGGAGAAGAAGAATTGGGGGAGGCGCGGGAGGAGGTGGCTACATCGGGGAGGTGGAAGAATGGGCTTTGGGGGAGGAGGAAGAGTAGTAAGGCGGCGGTGCCCATGGGCAAGGAGGACAGGTTGGATCTGGATGGAGATATACAGTAGGAGGTAGCAGTTTGGATCCGTTGGTTTTGATTCAATGGCTAAGAAATCTGACTGTGCTATTGGAAAAAAATTAGACGGGTGCTATGTAGACACCTTTTTTTTATTGACAGGCATAGCATGTTTTCCTACCACTATATTCTTTTTGTTAGACTTTAGTCTTATTCTTTTGGGTACGGTCGGTGGCTTTTATCTATATTTTTTAAGACGATAGTAGATGATAGAGACACTGATGCAAATGCCATATATAGTTTTAGACTCAGAATGTTGTTTGGAGAATTCGTTTCAAAAAGACGTATCATCTATTTTAATTTTCGGAGAAACCAAAAAGCTAAAAGAACATAGCCTTAATATTGGAAACGACTAGTGCGACTCCAAAGAACAAGAATTTCATTTAACTAAACAAGAAAAGATTCTCGTCTTCATGGCAGGAAATGTTCCATTTCTTAATCTTTTGTAGGAAACGGGGCAAAAATAACATTGCAAATGATATGGTTTTTGAAAAGAACAGCATATCCTGTGCAATCACCCTATGTCTCATTGCGCGGGTTTAAGATGCAGATCTCAGGCGATGAGATGAACAGCGGAATTCACATTGATTTTCCTGGCTCACCGATCGAGCTGTAAAGGCAGAGCATCTGATTCGCTTTTGAAGCTAAAGTAGGATGCGCACATCGCGCGCGCGCTTCCATTCTTCGATCTCACAATACCAACCCAAAAAGACGAAGGAAAAACGAAGAAAAGAAAAGAAAATTTGTCAACTTTACACAACCCGAAGCTCTAACACCAAGAATGTGCAAGAACAGCTAAAATTCTGACGGTGATCGATGATGGCCATTTGATTATGAACAATTGAACACACCA
Organism: Dendrocalamus latiflorus; assembly: GCA_017311315.1. NCBI lineage: Eukaryota > Viridiplantae > Streptophyta > Magnoliopsida > Poales > Poaceae > Dendrocalamus > Dendrocalamus latiflorus. The sequence goes on along the minus strand of CM029651.1, from coordinate 37,919,420 downwards.
TGATCTAGGCACACTATGCATGCATCCATGCATATCACACGATCTTGCACTGCGTTGTGTAATCAATTCAACTGCTGTTTGTGAATCAGGAGTAGTACGTGGTCTGGTAGGTGGTATTAGTCGTGCAGCCTTTGCCTCGCGAGGTGGAGCCAGACGCGGCGGAATGCGGCGACGACGGCGCGGTGGTGCTCGGCGGCGTTGAGCGCAAGGTAGCACGCGAGCAGCTCCTCGAGATCCTCCGACGACCGGATGCCGTTGGCCACTACCATCTCCGCCATGCTCTCCGCCAGCTCCCGCTCCGGGTCCGACGACGCCTTCACCACCACCAGGCTCTCGTACAGCCACCGCCGCCTCCTCGTTGTTCCCCCGTGCAACGACGCTGCCGCGGCCTTCTCCTTCCGGGCATTGTTGTTGTCGGGGCCGCGCCGCCGCCTCCTGCCGGCCGGCTTGACGTTGAACCCCCGCGCCCTGGTCGACGGCGTCGTGGCAGCCGAGGTGGTGGCGCTGCTGCTACCGGCGTTGTCCAAACATGGCTCGTTCTTGGCTGCTGGCCTCGTGACGATGGGCCGCAGTTTGAGCTCCGGCGTCACCGGCGGTGCATCGATCCCGTTGAGCCTGTCGGTGCGGCGGTGGACCACGTCGACGCCGACGTCCAAGGCCGTGTCGTCGTCGCAGCGCCGGGCGATGCACCGGAGCCCCCCGTCCGGGCGGGCGCGGTCCGCGCTGGGGAAGTAGTAGGATGCTCTGTTCGGGGAGTAGCCGGCGCACGCCGCCGGTGCCTGCGACGGCACCGTGGGTGGTTGGCACTGGCTTCTCGGTCCGTCCGCGCACACCGCCGAGGTAGCGACTGCGCCGGCGTCGGCGTTGGCTTGGTTTCTGCACGCGCTTGATCGCTTGCTCTTCCTCCTCCTCCTGAGCTTGTGGAACCACGAGGCGGCTGGCATCGCGTTTGCCGGACACACACACTGTTTTGCAGCAGAGAGCGTGTGCGTGTGTTAGTGGCGCAATGCAGCTGCCGATCACCTTGGAAAAAGTTTCCGGTGGCCGGGTAGCTCCTGGTGATGAGGGGAGAGTTATATATATTGCGAAAGTCTAGCTTAATTCTGAGCTGTCAGAACATGAGGTGAAATTTTTGGTGTGTGAAAGTTTTTGGTCTAGGGCGAGTCTGTGAAAGATCAGAGGGCGGAAGCTAGAGGAGAACACCTTCGGTGAAGCGGTTTCGTGTTAATTCTTTGACAAGGATACAAGGTGAATATATAGATGAGATATATGGCCGGTTACCCTAGATTACAAGGAAACAAACTCAAAGAATTCTATCTATATCCAGCCATATTTTATCTCTATCTATAATTGTTACAAGAGTACTAGATATCTAACACTCCCCCTCAATCTGATCTTATAAGATTTAGATTGTTCTTGAACATCTCAAACGGTCTCACAGCAAGAGCTTTGGTAAGACCGTCAGCAATTTGATCCTTGGTAGAAATATATTCAATCTCAAGGAGTTTTCTTGCCACCCTTTCTCTCACAAAATGATAATCAACTTCTATGTGTTTAGTACGTGCATGAAATACTAAATTAGCAGACATATACTTAGCACCAATATTGTCACACCAGATTTTTGCAGCTGAAAAACCACTCACAAGTAAGGATGAGGATTTGCAAATTTTAAGTCCTAGCTTTACATGGTGTTTGAGATATCTCAACATTCTCTTAACTGCTGCCCAGTGTTCTGTGGTTGGAGCATGTAGAAACTGACACACTTTGTTTATTGAGAACGAAATGTCTGGCCTTGTCAAGGTTAAGTATTGCAGTGCCCCAACAACACTTCTATACCGTGTAGCATCATTTGATCCAAGCACAGTGCCCTCATTAACAGACAATTTCTCAGAAGTAGACAAAGGGGTGGTAACTGGCTTGCAATAACTCATTCCTACTTTTCTCAAAACATCAGAAGCATATTTTTCTTGACTCAACAATATTCCATTGGGTACTTCGCTTACCTCAATGCCAAGAAAGTAATGTAGGTCACCAAGATCCTTTTGAGCAAACTCCTTTCCAAGGTCCTGCAATAAGGCTGAAGTTACACTAGATGTGGAACTGGCTACAATGATGTCATCAACATAAATTAGCACAAAAATACTAGTACTTCCTTTGTTATAGAAAAATAGAGATGTATCTGCTTTTGATGCCTTAAAACCCAAATCTTATAGCTTAGTACTCAGTCTTGAGTACCATGCTCTGGGAGCCTGTTTTAAACCATATAACGCCTTATCCAACTTACAAACATAGTCAGGTAAAGAAGATTTTTCATACCCTGGAGGTTGCCTCATATATACCTCCTCTTCCAAAACTCCATGAAGGAAAGCATTTTGCACGTCTAGCTGTCGCAGATTCCATCCTCTAGACACAGCAATAGACAAAACTATTCTGATAGTAACATCTTTAACAACAGGACTAAAGGTGTCCTCATAATCTATGCCATACCTTTGCTTAAAACCTTTTGCCACCAGCCGTGCCTTGTACCTGTCTAGAGTTCCATCTGCCTTTCTTTTAATCTTATAGACCCACTTACACTCAACACCATTTCTTCCTTTCTGAGGTGGGACCAAGTGCCAGGTCTTGTTTCTCATTAGTGCCATATATTCTTCATTTATTGCTTCTTTCCAATGTTTATTACTTAAAGCTTCATCTACAGTTTGAGGTTCACCAGATGATATGAAACAAGTATATCTAATTGTACCATCAGTGTATACCTTTTCTTTGTGTATTCCACTTCGTAGACAAGTGTGAGGTCTGGTCGGCACAGAAGATCCTAGAAAATCCACCTCCAGGATGTACGTGTCTCCTTCTGACTCGGTACTGGGCAGGTCTGCGCCAGCTTCATGATGTTCTGCTGCGTCTGCGCCTGTTGGTTCTGACGATGACTGCCCTGCTGCTTCTATCACGGATGGGGACTGGGACCCTGTAGAGTCTGCCGCCCTGTCCTCAATGCCCGCCGAGACAAATGTGTCGCCACCTGATTGCACGGGAATGCAGGAATGAGCGGGAACCGTATTAACCAGCGTGCGCGTGTCGCAAGCAGGCTGGTCCGGTGGTGTATTTGCGTCAGTTCGGTGCACGGCGCCCAGAGACAATGAAGGCTAAATTGATCCGGAATTATTTGATCTATCTGCTTCATTATTTTGTTCTCTAGTTGTATGATTATCACCTGCACTTTCTTCATGAGAATTGTTAGCAGCATTAGGATAATTACACATATGATCATTCTGATATTCTCCCCCTTGATCATAGCCATTAGGAACAAAGGCAGGTGACAGAAGAGAGATTTCAGAGCGCAGGCGAGCTCTAGTATTAGAATGCATGTGGATAAAAGGAAACACATTTTCATCAAATGTGACATCTCTAGAGATGTAAACGCGACCGGAGGAAGGATCAAGACATTTGAAACCTTTGTGGATTGTACTGTAGCCTAGGAAGACACATTGCTTTGATCGAAATTGGAGTTTGTGGGTATTATAGGGACGGAGATTTGGCCAACATGCATATCCAAACACTCAAAGGGAATTATAATTTGGTTTTTGTTTGAACAACCGTTCTAAAGGGGTTTGAAAACTGATGACTTTGCTAGGAATGCGATTGATGATATAAGTGGCGGTAAGAAAAGCTTCATCCCAAAATTTGAGTGCCATAGAAGCATGAGCAAGCAAGGCTAGACCTACTTCCTCTATGTGGCGATGTTTTCGTTCTACTGATCCATTCTGTTGGTGAGCATAGGGACAAGAGACATGATGAGATATGCTAGTTTTATCAAAGGAGTTAAGTTTTTGATACTCTCCTCCCCAGTCGGTTTGAACAGCTATGATTTTTCGATCAAAAGATCTTTCTACCATCTTTGGAAATTCATGGAATTTATCAAACACCTCAGACTTGTTCTTAAGGAGATAAATCCAGGTGAATTTACTGTAGTCATCAATAAAACTAACATAATATTTCTTTCCACAAGCAGAACTAGGGGCAGCACCCCAAACATCAGAAAAAATAAGTTCCAAAGGATGATGAGATACACTTGAAGACCTAGAATAAGGTAGCTGATGACTTTTATCCTTTTGACATGCATCACAAACCGACTCTTTATTTGACTTAGAAAGACATGGTAAGCTATTTGTGCTAAGAACTCTTGTAACAATTGGAGTGGAAGGGTGACCCAAGCGACTATGCCATCTTGAGAAAGATGGCTCGGCCAGAAGAACTTGCTTTGCCGATGAAGAAGGAAGGGAGTAAAGACCTCGTCGACATCTCCCTTTAAGAATCGCATTCCTCGTGGCTCGATCCTTAACCAAAAAATATTCGGGGTAAATTTCAAGGAACGCAAAATTATCCATGGCAAGACGACGGGCGGATATGAGATTCTTTGTAACTTGAGGCACATGAAGTATGTTCTTTAGATGCAAATTACGACTAGGGGTAGAAATAATAGAATGACCAATGTGCTTAATCTCCGTACCTTGACCGTTTGCCGCATGGATTTGATCTTTTCCCTTGTATTTTTCCCGAACAGCTAGCTTGTCCAGTTCACCGGTGAGATGATTTGTTGCACCTGTGTCAAGATACCAGTTGGTGTCCACTTCGTATGCATGGGTGACAACAGCAACGTGCCTCTCATCAGCACAAAGTTTTGGTCAAAACGGTGCCAGCAATCTGAGGCTACATGTCCTCTTTTGTAGCATACTTGACAGATAGGTCTACTGTCGACTCGCTGCTGGCTACTGCTTCTTCTTCCACGCCCATCACTGCCACGGCCTCGAGGCATGCAACGACCACGCCCAGTGCCGCCGCGACTGAATGATCCGCCACGCCCACGACATGCGGCGTTCACCGAGGACCTGCCGTTGCGAAGAGCATGTCTATTCTCAAAGCTTAACAGTTGGGAGTACAGATCTGTCATAGTAATGGGTTCAATTCTCGCTACTAGAGCAGAAACAACGGGATCAAAATCAGCATCTATACCGTTTAATATGTAGGCCACCAGTTCTTCTTCATCTATTGGTTTGCCAGACGCAGCGATCTCATCTCCGAATGACTTTATCTTGCCAAAATATTCAGAGATGGTCATGTTACCTTTGCGTGTTGTTGTGAGGGAGAGTCGGATGTTCAGAGATCGTGCACGCGTCTGGGAAGTGAATATACCTTCTATGGCGCGCCAGGCTTCAACCGCTGTCTTGGATCCAGCGATTTGGGTGAGCACCTCTCGCGACAACGATGAGAAGAGGAAGCCAACACCTGTTGATCCGTAGCAAACCACTCCTGGTAAGCCGGGTCGGGAATCTTTGTCACCTTGTTGTCTTCCTTCCGCTCAATCTCCTCCGATGGAGCCGTGGTTGTGCCGTTGATGTGGCCATCCAATCTCGCACCGCGTATAGCAGTGAGAACCTGCGCACTCCATAGCGCATGATTTTGCTTACCCAGCTTCTCCGAGATCTGGAAGCCGAGTAGCGGATTGGAGATGGCAATGGCGGAGGAACTGGCCATGTCGACGATCAACCTTGATCTCACAATCACTCTGATACCATGTGAAAGATCAGAGGGCGGAAGCTAGATGAGAACACCTTCGGTGAGGCGGTTTCGTGTTAATTCTTTGACAAGGATACAAGGAGAATATATAGATGAGATATATGGCTGGTTACCCTAGATTACAAGGAAACAAACTCAAAGAATTGTATCTATAACCAGCCATGTTTTATCTCTATCTATATTTGTTACAAGAGTACTAGATATCTAACAGAGTCATCCCTATATTAGGGACCGGGAAACTCTGCCCAACACTTGCATCGACATTGCTTTCTCTGTACCTAATGCATGTGTGCGCGCTTGCTTCCGCTCCACCTAGCATGTGTATGCGTGCTCACTTTGTCTTTACCTCACGCGTGCGTACACGGGGCCGCTCTTAATCACCCGTGGTTTGCGTGGTGTGCACCGCACAATTGCATCTAGTCATTTTTATGTGAGGGGCTACTGAATTTGCTCAGATCCTTGGAAAAGTTTGGGTGTGGACAAGCAGGGCAGGTGTAACGCCACGAGCCACACCTGGCATCACTAAATTGGATTGGTAGGCTAAAGGCATGTACAATAATGTGTCTCTTAGTTGTCTTTAAACTACTCTTTATTATCTATCAACAGCACTAGAAATAACTATTCTTGTAGCACCGCCCCACATAATAAATACAACATATTTTATGATATTTCAACTAACGCTTCCCATCACCACCACCCGCCGTTGGTTCCCTCGCCATCACCACCTTTCACCGCCGCCGTCTGCCGTTGCTCCATCGCCAAGGCCGCCGCTAGCCACTTGCTCCGTCACCAGGGTCGCTGCTGCTCTGACGCCAGGGCCACTGTCCACCGCTTACTTTGTCACAAGGGCTGCCGTAGCCATCGATGCCTCCCATCACCAGCCTCTTTAGCGCCATCTCCCGCCGAATCTGAGACTCCATGTGGAAATACTAGTTGGTCCGAACCAACTCTATGTCACCGGGGGTCAGATTCGTCCATATCTGAGCCGTTGACGATCATAAACGTCTACACCATTGTCACCATCATTGAGGTCCCATCACTGACCAGATCTGACAGAGAGAGGCCATTGCGGCGAGCTTCGGCCTCTTCCTCGAGCAAACCCAACAAAACACGTGGAGAAACAGCGAGATCTCCAACAACGAAAATGCCGTCACCTGGGTCTTGATTTGCGTGATGCAACCATCGCATACGGCACGGATGATCTTCATCTCTCTCTTCAGTCTCTCTAAATCATCGTAAATCCTAGCTATATAGTACTGCTTAAAGATAGCCGATGTCATGCTTTAGGAGATACCCTAAAGTGAACTGGTGTAGTTGCAGCCACAATAAATTTTCGCAGTACCTAAGTGGTGACACCTCGTTGTCTCTTCACAGCACACCGCACTCTCCGCGTACGTGCGATTTCAAGAACAACACCACGTAGCCATAGCGACGAGCTTTAATGCCACGAACATATGCTGTCCCTTGCCTGCATACCATCACGAACAGAGAACATCACTGCAGCAGCATCAGCAGCGGCGGCACGGATCGCCCATTGAGCACTGGACGTGCGACGCACGTACGCGGCGGCTAGCTCGCGATGTGTGCATGCATGCTCACGGCCCGCCGACGCCCGCACGCGCGCCTGGTCGGCGGCATGAGTGACGGGATCATTGCAGGTGGATCGGCGCAGCGGCTGGTACACATATAGCTATTCAAGTCCGTCTCATGGGCCGGCCGTACGTCCCAACAACCTAAAAGAAGCCGTATACACGAATTTCAGGATGGCACCAGAGCTCGTCTCGCCTCTCTGTTTTTTTTGTCCTTTTGAGAGGGTGAAAACAATTAGCTGGTGTACTCGTCTTAAGGCTAATAAATCAAGGGTTTAAATATCGGATAATTAAAGTAGAAAATCTATATAAATAACCCACCCACTTGTAATTGGTGGGAAGCGTACTCTGGCCAAACTAGAGAGACAAAGTGTCACACCATTAGACTATGCTACTGTCTCGCCTCTCTGTTGCTTGCCTCTTTCCCTTTCCCCTCCAATTATGCACCATTCCTGTTTTAGGGCTTGTTTGGATTGGATCTCGGTCCAATCCAAACAGACTTTAAGGCTTTATTTGGGAGCTCAATTCTCGGCCAGGATCTCAACCCAATCCTAGGGACCATAAGTCTCATGGAAACTATCCCTGGGCCATGCAGAATGCACATTTGGGTGTTCACGGGGACAAATATTTTTCGGTCCATCCTGGCCAATTCCACAGGAAAAAAAACCACACCTCCTGAGGTTGAGATATTTTCCCTGCCTCTCACGTGACTCGTTGCCTGCGTCTTGGGCTACCTCGTGGACTCTACCGTGGATTGCCTCCGCCACATCCACCAACCACCTTGCCAATTGTGCCATGGCTTGACCTTGCCCACCACCGCTCCACCTTCTTGCAACGCCTCTGTGCAGGAGAAGATCAGGCTGCTCCATGGCCGGGGGCGTCAAGACCCAAGGATAAGCAGATGGAAATAGCAATCAGAATGCAGACAAGAAATTTGGGAAAATTTGGGGAAACTACCTTATCTAGGGTTCTAAGTTACCATACTAACTAAGAGATTAAGTAGTGCTTTCAATCTTAGTTTTCCATTCATGTGTACTAGGGTTATAAGACCCCATTTTTCGATGGTTACAACAAGTAAAAGTAACTTCATAACAGAGTTTTGAAGCTTGTTTACATTAGGCGTTAAAACGGGTAAACGACAAGACAAGTGACATCAACAGTTCCTAACAATAATTACTAATTTCCTTCTCGAGCCGTTTGATTTCAATTGGAAGTTCTCTCGATGGATCTCGGCCATTAATGAGTAATAAGGGGAATCGTCAAAGTGGTAAGTTGAGTGCTGGCTTTAGTTTGAAGCTAATTGGTTCAGAGATGAGCTTGGCAATTCTCCCTCCTTGACTAAAACTTTGTCCTCAAGATTTAAATCATGGAAATGTAGCCATAATAAAGCTTTCATCTTCCCATGTAGCATCATCTTGAGCTAGATTCTGCCAATGAATCAACCATTGAGTTGTAGCTACTCCTTGTCTTGAAATCATTCTTCTGGCTAAAACTGCCAAGGATTCTGTTTTCACTTGTCCATCCGGTCGAACTAAAGGCACAAAAGGCAATGGTATGGCATGAGATCTTACATGGTTCTTCAACTGGCTAACATGGAAAACAGGTGGATAGCAGTCCCTCCCTGAAATTGCATGTTATAAGCTACCCTTCCAATTCTCTCCTGAATTCTGAATGGCCCATAGTATTTTGCTCTCAGTTTCAAGGAACCCCTCAATCCAAAATTGTTTTGTCTATATGGTTGCATCTTCATATAAACTATATCTTCTACATTGAATTGCCTTTCTGATATGAGTTTGTCAGCAAAATACTTCATCCTTGCATGTGCATTGTATAAGTTTCCCTTTAGTTTTTCTAATTTTTTTAATTTGTCTTCAATGGTGAGCTTGGTTTCTATAGAGATATTACCTGGAATGGCTATTTCTCCCACTTGGGGTGGTAGATATTCATATAGAGCCTGGAAAGGGGTCATTTTTAGTGAAGTGTGGTATGAAGTGTTATACCATCACTCTGCAGTGGGTAACCAAGTATACCACTCTTTAGGTTCTTAGAAAGTCATACTTCTGAGATATGATTCAATACAATGATTTACTCACTCAGTTTGTCCATTTGATTATGGATGATAAGCAGTGCTAAACCTCAGAGAAACCTTAAAAGTTTTGAACAATTCCTGTGTTAGGAATAGTCCCACATGGATTGTGGGAGAAAGCAAGCACAACTTATAAGTGTGAGGGAGCCCCCACCCATTGGACTAGTCTTTTGAGGGGGAGAAGGCTCAATATCACTTATAAGGTTGTTGCTCTGTTGCTCCGTGGGTTTAGTTGTGTTCAGCCCATTTAGACCTGTGGCCCTGGATGTAACATCCTGGTATAATCTGCTAGTAAAGATTCTGTCTCTGTCTGAAACTATGGCCATGGGCATTCCATGCAACTTGTAGACATTGTCCATGAATAACTGAATGACTTGTTGGACTGTATATGGGTGAGACATTGCTATGAAATGAGCATATTTAGTCAAATTATCCACCACTACAAGAATAACTTCCTTCCCTTTAAATTTTGGTAAGCCTTCAATGATATCCATTGAAATGTATGACCAAGCTATGTCAGGGACTTCTAGAGGATCTAATAGTCTAGGTGGATGGATATGTTTTGATTTACTGACTTGACACATTGGGCATCAGGAACTAGTTTTTCAACTTGTTGTTTAAGCTTTGGCCAGAAGAAATTTCATATTATCCCGTGATAAGCTCTTTTGCCCGAATGTCCTCCAATGGTAGAGGTGTGAAAGGTGTGTAGTGATTGATACCTGAGCTCTGTCTTTTCTCCTACATAGACCTGGTTCTTATATCTGATAGCTCCCCCTTCTATTGTGTAAGGGTTATTTCCATGAGTACCAGTATGTATCCTACTCAATAGGACTGCACAATAAGGATCTCCTTCATTGCTTACCTTGGTATCTTCAATCCAATCAGGAGTTAAGGTGGTGATAGCAGCAAGTCTTCATTTTGGACCTTCTATTTTCTGGATAATGCATTGGTTGCTTTGTTCTCCTTCCCCTTATTATACTCAATGTGGTAATCAAATTCTAGCAACTATAGTAGCGGCTTATGTTGGATCTCATCAGTGAGCTTCTGTGTAGTAATGTATTTTAGGCTTTCCTAATCTGTCTTGATGATCAAAGTATTGCTAACTAAATAATGTCTCCACCTCCTGATTGCTTCCAGAATTTCCATGGCTTCCTTTTCACATATGGATTGAGCTGCAGTCTTCTTCCCTAAGGTTTTACCAAAATAGGCTAAAGGCCTCCCATTTTGCATTAGTATAGGTCCCAAGTTAGTCCCACAAGCATCACCGTCAATAGTGAAAGGCATTTGAAAGTTGGGTAATCCTAGTGCTGGACAAGATGTCATAACCCTTTTCAGGTTATTAAATGCCTCATGTTGCTCTTGACCCCATTTGAAGGCAATCTTCTTAAGCATGTCATGGAGGGGCTAACAGATATTGCCATAATCTTTGATGAATCTTTGGTAACATCTAGTCAATCCCAAAAATCCTCTCAGTTTGATAATTGTTAGACCATGTGGATGTCCATGAATAAAATGATGATGAATAATTGATATTTGGATTGCTTTGGAATTTGTTTTTGCAAAAATTTGGTCAATTGTAGAAAAAGATTTTGAATTTGAGTGGTTTCGATCAGTTCTGAGTGACTTCGAGCAGTTTTGGTCTACTTCAAGGATGTTCAGACCAGTCTGATCGACTAAGTGACATCGGACGGCTATCAAGCAGCAACGAAATATCGGATGATGCTCTGCTTCAAGGATGTTCAGACTAGTCCGTCGGCTAAGTGACATCGAACGACTGTCGAGTAGCTAAGGAGTATTGGACGATGCTCTGCTTCAAGGAGGTTCGGACCAGTTCAATCATGTAAGTGGCATTAGACGGCTATTGACTAGCAGCTGAGTATCGGACATGTTCGAGTGGTATTAGAGGATTAGATGATATTTGAGTGCCATCGGAGGATCGAACAACAGACTTCGACCTTGTCCGACTTTGACTATGTATGGTAGGATTTTGAATGAAAACCCATGCATGGAAGGATTTTGGGTCCCTTAATTTGAGATAGAGGTAGGCTAAGGATTTTATCCATGGGGCTTTGCAAAGCTTTTTGGTGCTAGGATTTTAGGGGTGTTTGTGAGGACACTTTGTAACTCCGCGAAAATTCAGCAATAAAAAAGATCTTGAATCAATTTGGTTCATAATTTCTGGTGATTACTGTTTGGGCAAAGTGTACGACTACGAGCAAAGCTGTGCAACAAGTGTTTGTTTGAGCGGTCGAATTCGCCATCAACGACGTAAAGATTTGAAGAAGTGGAGGCAATCATTCACCCCCTCTCTAATTGCGACATATGATCCTACAATAATGTTAGTAGGTGTGGACCATCTGAGGACATCCTCAAAACTTGCTTGGGTTAATAGTAACCCCCTCTTCTGAAATGACATGGCCTAAATACTCCACCCTATCAGTAGCAAATGTGCATTTGCTTATCTTCACTGATAACTGATGCTGCCTCAAAACTTGAAACACTTTCCTCAAGTGTTCCTTATGTTCTTCCAAGTTCCCACCGTATGCCAATATAGCATCAAAGAATACTATAACAACTCTCCTAAGATAATCGGCAAAGATTGTGTTCATGAGAAATTGAAATGTGGCTGGGGTATTAGTAAGACCAAAAGGCATCATAGTATATTCATAATATCCCATATGTGTCTTGAAGGCTGGTTTGTGAATATCAGCTTCACTCATCCTAATTTGGTGGTACCCTGATCTCAGGTCCAATTTAGTGAAGACAATGGCTCCATGGAGTTCATCCAAAAGATCTTCAATAATGGGCATGGGAAATTTATTCTTGATTGTCCTAGAGTTCAGTTGCCTCTAATCGACACAGAGCCTCTAACTCCCATCTTGTTTCCTCACCATGATAACCGGGGATGAATAAGGGTTAAGGTTGGGCCTGTTTTCTTTAGAGTTTATCATGTTTTTCATTATTACTTCCATGGCTTCTTTCTAATAATGAGGAACCCTGCATGGTCTTAAATTAGGTGGTTCAGAACCAATTTTCATAGGGATAGCATGGTCACAACTTCTCTGGAGAGGTAGCCCCTGAGGCTCCTAGAAAACATCCTGAAATTGTTGTATAATGTCCTCCACTCCATTCCTCTTTTTTAGTTCTGTAGAGTGTTCTTCCTAGTCAAGTGAGTTTACTTGGACTTTCTTAGGGACCATTTTTTATAATTTTTGGACCTACTACTACAGTGCTCCTTAGGTAGGGTGTGATCCTGAAATAAGATTGTTTCCTACCCTTTTTGATAGATAATGTCCTCAGCTTAAGATCTTGACAAATTGGACTATATTCATAAATCTAGTCTACTCCTAGCACAATATCATATCTTCGTAATTCAATACCTTGAAGGAATTGATGAAGATGGTTCCTTGTATTTTATAGTTGACAGAGGTTGCTATGGGCTCTAACACTAACTCCCCTCCTCCAGCTATTGTCACCCTTCTCTTATTGGTCTTCTTCAATGGGCAATTGATCTTCAAGGCAAAATCAAAGTTCATGAAAGTATTTGTACTCCCATTGTCAACTAGTGCTACTGCTCATTCCCCCCAATAGGAGTGACCAATGAAAATGTTGATGGACCAGTGGTGCCCTTGACTACATGAGAAGATATTTGCATCAATTGTTCATTGGCCTCCAAATCTTCAGGATGTGCTAGGCTACTCGGCATTGTAACATATCTAGCCTCATGTGCTTGCTCATTTTCTTTAGTGCTTGCCTTCTCTTCTTCCTCATCTCTTGTGAGTAAAGCATGGATGGTTGTATTCACCTTAATTTGTGCTGTAGCGTCCAAGGCTTTTTGTAATACCAGCAAGCCTTCTTGTCCCTATCTAGGGGTCTATCTTGTTTTTTAGCCTTGACAGGATTGACTATCTTTTGTCCAAAAAACTTTTGTGCATTGTTAAAATTGAATTTGCTATTATTCATGCTTCCAGTATTGTTAGGCATCTTAGCGGCTGATGCCTTCTTATACACCCTAGCATATCAATTCCATCAGTCCTTTGGGCCTTTGTCCACTAACATCATGCTTGATATCCCCTCTGAGTCCACCAGTAAAGCAACTCAGTAAGATGTGTTCTTGCAAATAGGGATGGTCCCTTTTTACCATGGCCATACATTCTTCAAATCTGTCATTGTAGTTTGATACAATGGATTGATATTGTTTGATGTTTTGCAGTGATTCCACGGCATCATGGGCATTGGTGCCTGAGAATTGATCACCAACCATTGAGCAAAACTAAGGCCAAGTCAGCAGGCCATTAGGGATTCCTATACCTTTAAATTGGTTGTAGCACTACCTTAGAAATGAGCAACTGCCAGGCCAACCCATTAATCAAGTGGTGTCCCAGATAGTCTATAAAATTGTTCACATAGTTTCAACCAATTTGAAACATCTTCTCCTTCAAACAATGGAATTTCTAGTATAGGGCCCTTAATTACCGCTTCTGCATAGGGGGCAATATGACTATTCAGGTTCATGATTGGTGTCTCTGAGAATCAAATACATGTACTCTTGGATTAAAATTTGCATAGCCCTAAACATTACTACTACCAACTTGAGGTCTAACTTGCTGCATCAGTGGGTTGCTTCCCCCATTCAAAGCACTAGCAGTTGGATACATAGTAGGGGTTACTGTAGGCCTAACAGACTTAGAGAACATTGGATAATATTCATGCCTAGTAGTATTTGGTTCTATCATGAAATGCACCTCATGATTTCTCACCATAGGAATGGTATTAACACCAGTAACAGTAGCTATCATTGATGCAAGGGTATTACCTCCATTTCCTCAGTGACTACAAGTATAGCTATGGTTTCTCCTATAGAATTTGTACCTGGGGGAGCAGTATGGATCAGTCCTTGTGCAATCAGTTTGGCAGTGATAATAGACACCTTACCTCCCATCAACTTGGTCCACATTTGAGTCATAATCATCTTCATCTCTGAAATTTCAGGTTGTTGACTCTTCAACTTTGTGATATCCTCTTTCAGAGATGAGGTTTTACTTCTGATTTCTGCCATTTCTTCCTTTCCCACCATGGATTCTTGCGGTTGAGATCGAATGGTGGCTATCATAGAATTCAACTAGCAATATTAGCTCAAGGGATTTTATAGTTGCCCAACCTCTAACCAATCACTCTTGCCTAATTTATGCCATTGTCAAATCTCTCTATACTCAGATAAGAGGATTTTATAAAAGTTTCTAACCAACCTAGATCTGAATCGAGGAAACCTTTGCCTTCGAGTGTTAGATCTGCACTAGCTCAGGGATTTACAGGAGAAATCACTCAATTCATCCTAACCCTCACCGCGACGGATCTCCACTCTAAGAACTGAGATTGCTCTACCCATTCATTCGATGGTTACAACAAGTAAAAGTAACTTCATAACAAAGTTCTAAAGCTTGTTTACATCAGGTGTTAAAATGGGTAAACGACAAGACAATTGACATCAACAGTTCATAACATTAATTACTTATTTCCTTCTTGAGCCATTCGATTTCACTTGGAAGTTTCCTCGGTAGATCTCAACTGTTACCGAGTAATAAGGGGAAATTGTCAAGCAGCAAGTTGAGTGCTGGCTTTAGTCTGAAGTCAATTGGTTTAGAGATGACCCTGACAGGGGGCAACGCCATTATGCTCCACTTTGGTGACTCTGGTCACATTGGTGGTAATCATCTTGTGTCGAGGAAGTGGAGGCTTACAAGGGATGGAGGAAGGTGGTCAGCATGGATGAAGATGACATGGAGCCATACACCCACCAAGTAGATTTGCACTTTGGATCTAATCACCCCTTCGATTATATTTGAGCTATGATGCCATGGATCCACCTACATGAGCCATGTATTACTTTCATTGATTCTAGAAGCATGCAAAGTTTCATGCAAGCTACTCCACAGTTGGTGGCAACGACGAGTTCTAGGGGCCATGGATGATGTTTTGCTATCCCTACTTGCTTCAACTAGTTTGAATTTGCTATTAGCACTTCAACTCCCAAACGATGGTAAGGACAGGGATTGCTTCCCCAATCACATCCATGAGGATTCAATGTGACCACTAAATTCCCTACTGGGGTTTACTTCCTTGAAGAATTTTATTTCAAGTGCCCAAACAAGCCCTTAGATTGGTCAGGATCCTGGCTGAACCCACACAGGTTTCCACCGAAGTGCGAAGTTTCCTTGGCCCACCTAAAAGCATGTTGGATGTACACATGGATTGGATTTTCTCGGCCTGTTCCACCCCAACCAATGGGATAATCCAACCACGTCCCCTACGCATGGAATTTTTCCCATTCAATGTCGTGTCTCCATCTTCCTTTGTTATGGCTTTTCTTCCATTCGATTTGCGTCATCACCTCCTCCACATCCTGCTACCTTCCACGCTGGTGGTTCTTTCTCCTCTAGATCATGGTGCCACTATGTGCTCCCCTCTCCTACTGCGTTGTTGCTCACCATCGCTGCACACTACCATAGCCAACAATGACAATGAATCAATGAGTAGGGAGAAGGTGTGAAGGTGGTGCGCTGCACGAGGGAGCAAGGCGCCAGCGTGGCACAGCTCAAGCCAACAAGCTGGCGATAGTAAGGAGTAGGGAGGAGGCGATAATCTAGGACTAGAGGAGTGCTTTACGCCAAGCCGCCATCACCACCGCCCCTCCAATACACGGCTAAATCCAAGAATAGAGAGGATGCATGCCTACATTTGACAAAAGTTGTGGATGGTGGCAGCCAGAGCAGAAGATGAAGGAGCGGAGTTGAAAAAGGTGACAAACATGAGGATTCATGGAGAACACGATGATCCTTCAATGCATTGCTGGTGACCATCACATCATCTAGCTATTATGCCACAACATTGTCTCATGCACTGCTTGCGGGGAGTTGGGAGGAGGTAGTGAGAAAAACATGACACAACACTACCGTATCCTCTCCCATCTGGCATCATAACATTGCCTCTACATCCACGCACAACCTCCACTCTTTCCTCCACAGGTTTGTGGTGGTCAAACAAATCCCTTACTTTCCCTTGGAAATTTTCCCATGTTGCCAAACAAGCCGCTGGAGAGAAAATTTTCCCTCTTGGTGCCATCCTTATCCTCTAACAAGTAACAACAACATGCTACTTGTTCTGCCCATGAGTCATACTATCTTTAGACTGGTTCCACACTTGCAAAACCACTAGTCTAAAGTCAAAACTGGGCTAAGGGTAAGTAAGCTAATTTCAGAACATCAGGTGGTTCATTAAGCCAAATTAAACTTTATGCATTAAACAGACAATGGTGATACTATATGGGAGTGAGGTGAACATTTTCCTTATTAATTTAACTTAATCATATTACATGAAATAAAGCCATGTGATAAACATTACTGATCGGATGCCATCATCGTAGCATACACAAGATGAGAAAAAAATCTAAACTTGTGTATGTTGGGGGGAGTGGCCCTCACCTTGGCCCAATCGGTCAACTGGAAGCAAGACCAAGTGTACAGGTAAATAGAAGGTAGGATCATGAAGGCCATACCAAGGAAATGACATGTTTGCCTCTACTAGTTAGGATCCAAAGGGGGCATTTATGTAAACATCCTTGTCCGTAGTTATAAATATGACCCTTATGATCCCATGAAAGAGAGAATATTTGGTGTAGGAAATAGACTTGAGTTGAGATTGAATACAGTACATACACTCTACACCTCTCCCTCTCTTGAGTTTATGCTCTTGGTACCCCTCTTAGGCCTCCCAAAGCTCTGGTATCTACTGTGTGGTGTGTAACTCTAACAGTTGGTGTTGTCTGTTGGGAGTAGCATAGAGGCCACAAGCCAAAACCAGTCTAGATGGCACCAAAGAGGAAGGCGACACTGGCCTCGAAGTGAAAGCGGAGCACCATGGCTGCTTGGGCGATACAAGCCTTTGGTAGTACGATACTTGCCTTGTGATAATACGATGAGGCTTTGTAGTAGAAACTCATAGACCGGTACTTAATTGACTTAGACATACTTTCCACATACCCCTCATACTAAGCACCCATGTCAAGCCACCAAGCAACAACGTGTGCCAGCAAGCACCCATCACCTAACCATTTGCCTAAGTGTCAATCAAGTTTTATATTTTACTTTGCTAAATATTTCATAGTCTTTCTTGATTCACCAAAGTCAAGAATACATTTTAAAACTCAACATTTTGGGCCATGGAGGAATCTTGGCTTGCCAGGTGTCACCCAAGGTATTTTAGGAGATTTTGAATTCCTTTTGAATTTTTATAAATGCTAGTAAACTCTAAAAAGTCTTAGAAAATAGAAAATAAACTCCAAAAATTATAGAAAAAAATCATAGAAATCTCTTGAGCTATTTTGTACTTAGGAAAATTATTTCCAACTTAATGTTGGTCTATATTTTTTTACATACAATACTTTGTAATTTTGAAATTGGATTTTAAATTCCAGGAAAACCAAATAAAAGCCTAATACTTTCAAATAATTAACTTGAATTAGGATTTTTACAAAAATCAAATTACCCTTTATTTACTTTATTTTATTTTATTACTTTACTATTTTTTAAAAAATACTTTTCAAAAAAGAAGCCCTTTTAAAAGCTGAAAATAGGCAAATAAATTCAAACTCAGGCAACCAAATAATACTTATTTTTTATTTTAAAATAAATTATTTTTTATTTTTGAAATAAATAGTTGGGATGTCACAATCTACCCCCTTAAAAGATTATCATCCCCAGGATTCGGATTGGCTAGCAAAGATGTGGGTTGTGATTTTACTTGCGTGACTTGAGCTATGATACAAGTAACTCCTGTTGCGGAGGTTGGGTTTCTTTGTGGGAAGCCAACTGTTAGGGCTTTGTTGTCTTCAGTGTTGGGAGAAGGGTTTGCCAGAGCTAGCTGTCTTGTTGACGGTGATGGCTAGAATATGTTGGCTTATGGTGGAGTTCCTCTAGCTCTTGGAAAACTTCAAAGGTTTAGTTGCTGGGCAGACATCCATCTCTTCCGATTCTCTATCTCCTGGCGCTTGGATTCCTGGCGGATAGTCTTGCTGACAAGCTGGTGGAAATTAGCGTAGTCATTGGAGACGAGTTTAACAGACAAGTCATCATTCAGGCATTCTAGGAATCTTTCTTGCTTAGCTTCATCTGTAGCAACATTTTCTGGCGTATAGCGTGCTAGCAGGTTGAATTTCTAAAAATACTCATTCACAGAGTGACTTTCTTAACGCTGAGCTCGAAATTCTCTCTTCTTGAGAGTGATAGTGTCGATGGAGACATAAGCTTTGAGAAAGTTCTGCATGAACTCATTCCAAGTAATGACTTGTGTGTTAGAGTGAGCAGCGGTGAAGTTGTCCCACCATTCTGAAGCAGATCCATTCAGCTGATGAGAAGTATACAGAACTCTTTCTAGATCACTGCATTGGATAATGGATGGGTTCTTTTGGGCTGATGATTTATGGCTTAAATATTTAAATTCCGGCTATTCACGAGAGGCAGTACGCAGAGAAAAGTAGCCGCATGTGATTTTGGCCGATACAGCTGAACTCAGTACACTTTTTACTACAATTTTCCTATTGACCATGTCTTGAAAAAATACACTGTTTAAAAGTTAGTTACTGTAGACAGTACAAGCATAAGCCAATTTTAAACCCAAAAGAACCTGGCCAATATCCAGCTTCTTTCCAATGACTCTGATCCAGTCATCTGCGTCCATAGGCTCAGTGTTGTTGGAAAAAGTTGGGAGACACATCCTCATGAATTCTGATAGTCGAGATTGTGGAGCCTGAGCTGGTGGTGGTGGAGCAGGTTATACAGGGTTGTTGATGGTCTGTACTAGTAGTTAAATGAGCTGATTCGGATTAGCCATCATTTGAGCCCAGTTAGGTCCATTAGTAGGTGGTGACGGAGGAATTGGAAGCGGTTTGACTTCGTTGAGCTCCATTGTTATTGCTGCCACTGCCCTTGTTACTATGGTTGGTGTTCACTATCTGTTTAGTGCTTCCAAGGATTACGGAGAGAAGAGACACTCTTAACAAGGTCATGTGCGTGTGCATACCGCACGAGCGCACGGGTGCATACATACGGAGTATACTACTAGGTG
The DNA here is from genome assembly GCA_017311315.1 of Dendrocalamus latiflorus. Lineage (NCBI taxonomy): Eukaryota > Viridiplantae > Streptophyta > Magnoliopsida > Poales > Poaceae > Dendrocalamus > Dendrocalamus latiflorus. The sequence continues at coordinate 37,900,049 of CM029651.1, read as the reverse complement.
ACATGCGTGGAATCAAAGCCACTTTTGGCACTATTTCACACCGTATTTACAAAAATAGCAGTATGGCGATAGTATTGACAAAAATGTCGTTTTTGCCACCCGGCGGCCGGGCAGCAACGGTCGCGAGGAGACGCGTGGCGCCTGTCGCCCAGGGAGTAGGCGGCAGGTTGCCTGCCGCCGAACGGCAGGTAATTAGGCCGGCTAATTAGCCGGCCTAATTACCTGCTTTGATTATTTGAATTTTTAAATATAACAAATGAGTTTAAAAAATTACAAAAAATTTAGGTACAACCTCCGACACAATGGTCCTAAAAATTACAAAATTTTATGTGAAGTGTCCTAATATAGCAATAGTTATTATATATTTTTTTAGAAATTTTATACAGTCTGAACTAGCCACGTTTGTTCGGATTAACTTAACCATGAATTTAACCAAAAAATTCCCAAGTTAAGACAATCCCAACTAACGTGGCTAATTCGGACCACATAAACTTTTCAAAATACTACACAATAGCTACTACTGCATCGGAAGGTTTCACATAAAATTTTATAATTTTTGGAGCTTGTTTGGTATATGTAAAAACTCGTAAAACATCGAAATTATATGATTTTTTATCAACATTCGCAATGGATAAAATTCTCCAAATATTACACTGCGAGAAATGTTGTGTTGGGATGCTGTACATAAATTTTCATAATTTTTTGAGCTCATTTGATTTATGTACAAATTCAAATAAACACTAAACGGAAAAGCAGTTAATTAGGTTGGCTAATTACTAGGCCTAATTACCTACCACCCAGCCCACAAGCGGCAAGTAATTAGGTCGGGTAATTAGCCAGCCTAATTTCCTAGTTTTCTATTTAGTGTTTGTTTGAATTTATAGGCAGCCTTCCAACAGAACGTTTCCCGCAGTGTACTTTTTGGGGAATTTTATCCATGGTGAATATTGCTAAAAAATTCATACAATTTCGATACTTTTACGAGTTTTTACATATAGCAAACGAGCTAAAAAATTACGAAATTTTATGTGAAGTCTCATGATACAGTAATAGTTATTATGTAATTTTTTTAGAAATTTTATACAGTCCAAATTAGCTACATTTATTCGGATTAACTTAACCATGGGAATTTTTTTAAATTTTATGGTTAGTTTAATGCGAACAAATGTGACTACTTTGGACCGCATAAAATTTCCAAAAATTATATAATAACTATTACTGTATCGGAAGGCTTCACATAAAATTTCGTAATTTTTGGAGGTCGTTTGCTATAAGTAAAAACTCATAAATATATCAAAATTATATGGATTTTTGAGTAACATTCACGATGGATAAAATGCCCCGAAAATTATGCTACAAGGAATGTTATGTTTGGAGACTGCATATAAATGTTCATAAGTTTTTGAGGTCATTTGATATATTTAAAAATTCAAACAAATACTAAACTGGAAAAAAATTAGACTGATAATTAGGCTAGCTAATTAGCTGGCCTAATTACCTGCCGCCTAGGGGGCTGGCGACAGGCGCCTACCGCCGTGCGACAGCGCCACGCATCGCCTTGCGGGCGTTGCCGCCCAGCCTACCGACGGCAAAAATAACATTTTTGTCAATACGTCTCGCATACTGTAGGATTGGAAATGGCAACAGAGAGGGGGGGGGGGGGGGTGAATGGTGCCTCCAAAAAACTACCCCGAGTATTCTCATAAACTTTCTGCTCCAATAGCGATAGAAACTATGAAACGAGAAAGTCAGATGCTAACTGGAAGCTAAAACCAAACTTATCGGAGAGTAGCTAGCAGTGGCTGATCTGACTGCATTTGGGAGAAGATTTCAAGCTTCGGCTCTGCATTTCAGATTCAAAGCACAGACTGAAAAGAAGCTAATTCAATGCTGAAAATAGACTGCAGATAGCAAGCAAAGAGCACAGCATTTTCGGTTGACAAAGGTTGACATAAAACAGTCTCGATTGAACTGAGAATACATAGCAAAAACCGAAAAACAGAACAGCCAAGAACCTGAAGAAAAACTAAAAGAACATGCAAACTGAAAACCGGAAGGTGCAGTGACTGCTGTCGGCTGAAGAAAACTGCACTGAAATTGCCGAGAAGCTCACAAGCAGCAGGCTGAAAACAGCACCCGAAATGATTTTGCACACCTAACACTTTACTGCCAAGGCAAGGCTGAAGTGAAGAAATAAAACAGAGTGTAGTCAGCTAGCAAAGCAAAAGGAACTGAAACAGATAAATAACACTTGCTGCTGAAAACTAAAATCTGTTCACAAAAATCGAAAACAGCAAAAAGACTGCAGATTTTGATGACTGAAATCAGAGCAAGCCGAAAGCACAGGATTTACTGCATTGTTGATCAGTTTGTTTGCTGCATTTTGTTAGGACAGACTGCAGTAGCAAGATGTAGTATTGAGACCGAAAACTGCAGACCGATAAAGAGCCAAAAACAGAGCAGCAAAATAGATTTAGATTCAGCATCAAATCACAGACTGCAGAGAGGCTAATTCACAGCCGAAACAAACTGAAGACCGAATCATAGAGCATCCAACCGAACACACATGCTGCAGCAACACACTTGACCGAAAATACTGAGCACAGGAAATACAGCACACAACCGAAAATCACTGAATCTGACAAGTGATTGCCCTTCTCCTCTAGTCAAAACATCTGAGCTTCAACTTAAATAGCTAAAAGACCTTAAAGAGGAGAAATTGCAGGAGGATAGCAAGAAGTAACAGAGAAAGCACATTTTGCTGAAAAGAACATGGCAGGGAACCCAAAATCCAAAATAATTCTTGATTCTTGAATCTTTTCCATGAAGCTTTGGAATAACAGTAGGAGATAGCCTTAAGATTAAGTAGACAAACTAAGAGCACAATCAAAGCCAAGAAATCAAAGGCACCAACACTCCCCTGCATTCAAACCCTAATTTTTAAGAAGCAGAGGAATGAGCAGCGAAGACATTCTTTGAAAGGAAAACCTCTATTTTGGATCCTTGCTCTTGGAAATGAGCTAGCCAAAGAGCTTTGTGAAGATTCCCAGTCCTGAGACAAACAATTTGCAGTTTCTCAAAAATAAATCAAATCAAACATCACAGGAGCAAAGAACAACAGCCAGAGCAAAACACAGATAAAGCACAGAAATGCACAAGGAAAGGAATAGACAAACTCAATCCATTTCATTTTGATTCAGAGACAAGGGCTATTACAAAGGGTTCATCTCACTACATCCTTCCAACTGGAAGAACACACACGCAGGAGAGGAAACACAAGAACTCAACCCAATGCTCACTACCTTTTCATACTTCCTCAGCTGCTGCTACCTCCCACTAAATAGAAGGAGCTCACCCACACAAGTAGCAAATCAAGAAATGGCAGCCCCTCTCCACTCCATTTCTTCATACCCCCATTGGGCAAAGGTCAAACCAACCAGTTTTGGAGGGAACCAGCCACTCCACTCATGCTTGAGTCAATTCTCCAAATTGCCCCTCAAGCAACTTTCCGGAAGCTTCCCGCAACCGGCACCCTGACCGTCTGGACCTCGACTCCTCCCTGAGTCTAGTCCCGGTCCGCTCCGCTACACACGACCGCACCCGGCATCCTGACCGTCTGGACCTCAGCTCCTCCCTGAGCTAGTCCCGGTCCTCCTCACCATTGCCCGTCGTGTCCACCTCCAACAGCACCAGCTCTGGTTCCTCGTCTCCTGGCTCGCAACCACCTCAACAACCTCGATCATCTTCGACGTCTCCGACCGTCTGGACCTCAACACCTTCTGTGCCTAGTCCCGGTCCTTCCATACCTCACCATGACCTAGCTCCGAAGTCCTACAGTCACACAGACAAGCAAACCGTCACATAGCACCGCTCGAAACAGCATAAACATACATTAGCATTAACAAAAAGGTACTCAAGCATGAAATACCCAAATTGACCGATCGAGAAGGAAAACAAGCGTCCTAAGCACTTCTGACCGCGATCGACCAAGTCCAACCGAACCGGACCGTGCCATGCATTGACTCGGTGCGAACCGACCAAATCAAACTCAAACTTTCCAGAAACCGAGTCAATTACTCATCACAAACATAGGGACACCTCCACATGGTCTCTCACATACTGCTATTTTTGTAAATACGGTGCAAAACAGTGTCAAAACTGGCTTTGATTCATGCTTCGACATCAGCACATATGTTTGCTGTGTTGGAGTTGAATCATAGAATTCTTTTAAAAATCACTCACTGATTTACCTCACACACAACTGGAAAAATCACTCATTGATTTTTCTCTCTCTACTTGTTTCTGTCCCTCTCACGTATGTATGTATATATATGAAATCTTTTTTCTACTCTCGTGTGTAATTACTCTCTATGTCGTATCACATGTAACAGAGAGTATATACGTGTAGTATATGAATATTTATGACCATTTAGGTGGTATATACATTTTTTCAGATATACTCCTTTTTGTGTGCGTATATGGAGGTATTTATAAAATACACTAAAAAGTATGTACTCCCTTACAATTTTTTCATTTGGTTCACATTGGAGTATCTTATAATTAGTACATGAGTATACCTAAAATGATAAAGGAATATTTCAAATTTGATTAGGTGGTATATTAGAGGTGGGGGTACTTATACATACGAGTAAAAGGTATTTGGATCTCCATCTAACGGCTCAAAATCTGACTGTTTTTGTCCTAAAAACTTATGAATATTGTATAGACACTCCCTTTTTCCTATATATGTGTTAAGCACCCACACACGTGTAAACGAGCACAAAAAAATCTCTAACTCAAAACAGCTACTTCTATTCAATAGCCATCAACTTAAATGCATGAATGGTGCATGCAACGTAAACGGCTAGCTAGTGTGCAGGGTTACTATGAGACGTGATCCACTAATGGAGCTATGCCTCATGCCTTGACTACTACCAATGTGCAACTAACATGCAGCCCTTTGGCTTCACAACTCGCATGCAACACCGCTTCTCACGACACTTCTGCTTCACACAGCACGTCGGCACCTTGCCATGCACGCACTTCAGCTCAAGCCTCCAGTTTGTACATCTCACGCGTGCTGCTAGCATACACAGATCTGCACAAGCACATCCACAACGTATGTGCAAGTAAATAAAATAAACATACAGATGCAACTTTATCAAGATTAATTTCCGACATGCTGGACCCTCATTAAAACGAGGGGGAGAAGAAAAGCGAGTTTGCCTTTTGTCACGTACACGCTTGGGTTGGGACGGGATCCGGACCGGCCGAGACAAATAGATAGATCGAAGCCTGTGAGACCATGTCCACGTACATTAGGCCTGACTTTACCCGGACACGGCGGTACTGCGCCACCGCCGCACCCGGCCTGCTATCTCGCCATTCCTGGAATCCTGGTCCTGGATCTCCTGCTTCTATTGCTTCCTGTCCTGCGCGTGAGACCGGCTGTGCGACTGTATGTAGGCCGCGAAAATCCGTGTGACGGCGGTTGCTCAGACGTACGTACGATCAGCATGCATGCGATGCATTTCAGCATGTCGCATATATATGTACGTTGATTTGACTTCACATGGCATGGCTTTCCTGGTGGGTTATTTTCTACTATATATGGTTTATGGCTTAGAACTATAGCTTATGATTTTCAGTTTTAGTATGAACGCTTATGTGAATGAATTGAATGCCGATAAGTTACTTTAAAAAAGATATTCCAATAAGTCACTTCGAAACGGCAACGGAGAAGTCATTCCGTTGTTCATTTAAGAGAAGTCATAAATCATAAGCCAAAAGAACTCAGCTTTATTTTGGTCGGGCCATGTGTTGTGATGATTCATTCGTTGATTTTATTGTTTTTAGGTATAAGATGGACGCACACAACCAGTGGCGAAGCCAAGAGGAAAATCGAGGGTGGGCTCAAAGACTAAGCTAATGTTTAGGCAAAACTATAAGCTACAAATAGTAAGCATAACAAACAATTGCATCATGCAAATCACTCAAAGAGAGCATAATGATCTAACACAATAGTACAAGTAGGGTTCTTAGGAAATACACTCAGATTGTGGTATTGCTTATCTTTTTAGTTTGATGATGAGGAACCAAGATGAAAAAGGCTGAGTATCCTGAGCCATTGATGTCTTCCTAGTTCAATGATTGAAAGAAAAGTGCAATTCAATATTTCATATAATAAAATGCGCTCGGACTGCAACCATTAGCTATGAATGAAACAACTAAACTATATAACTATAAATTCCAGGATTTGCTTTTATAAAATTTGGAGTATATGATTTGGTAACTTTATACTCTTGAAAAACTGAGACTCTGCGTGCACAAGTTCTTCTAATCTATATGGCACTTTACAACAATAATACAAGTGATTAACATACAGACTATCACAAAAATACAAGTGGTTAACATACAGACAACCACATTGATGTCATCAGCTGAAAATAATCAAAATTAGGAAGATTTTAGATCAGTCTAGAATAGTTAGGACTTTTAACTCTCATTATCCTTTAAACAGAATAATTCACATAAAGGTTAATTGAGATTATGCTACAAGGTACGTGAAATGCATATTTGGTGGCATACAGAACCAAAGACCTACAGTTACATGCCTTCTCCATTTGAGAAGAGAGATTCCTTGCTAGCTATTAAGAAGTTACATGCCTTGTCCATTTGAGAAGAGAGTTCCTTGCTAGCTATTGAGAACTGCCCTCGTCCCTCAACCAAAAAGGAGAATACAAACCAAGAGGTTTCACTTTGCGTGTCAAGAATGACTAGCATTTACTTGCTACTTTGCTGGTCAAGTTAGCAATTGCTAGCACAGACAAGATAATTCTATTACCCAGTACCTGATGGTAAGTCCTAATCGTCGTGGAAAATTGTGAACAAATGAGATGCCAAATAAAAAAGCATCCATTGTGTAATTGACGTGAAGGAATCGGTATTACCTACTACTTTCTTGACGCCGGCTGAGCAGCACGTTGTCAAGCTTGACCAAAGAACGTGCTCTCGTTTTGAGGCATTTCGTCAAACACCTTCCACTCGTCCAACGTGACTAATACTACACGCTCCTAGGCTAGACCTCCCCGTCCCCAGAATGTGTGACAAAGTGGCACATTTGGTGGCGTGGGCTCTACTCCTCTTCTGACTTCTCTTGCTCCCCAAATGCTAGTCGACCCCGGCTGGCTGGCTTCCCTAGTGACGTGTCACCCATAGCCCCAGATGGACATGCATGCCTCGCCTCAAGGCTCAGTGCCTCAGTCGCCAACACTAGGGCACTGCCGCCACGCCACCGGGATCTGCTCAACGTTGGCGCCTCAGCCTGTCAGCCGCCGCCCAGATTTGCTCACCCGCTGCTACTATAAAAAAAGCTATACTGGATGCCTCATCACAGACGGTTTTCTTGAATTATCTATGTTATAATTATCACCGATGATTTTTACAAATGTGCTACGTGTACTGTCTGTGATACCCTACTATCATAGACGGTTCTTGTTAATAACCGTCTGTGATATTTCATAGACAGTTATTAATTCAAACTATCTGTGATAATTGAGACATTACATAAGGTTTTTAATTAGAACCATATGTGATAGTTTATAGACGGTAATTAATATAAACTGTTTGTGGTAGTTGTGTATCACAAATGGCTTGTATTTGGAACCATCTGTGATATGCTTCTTCGCCCTGACACGTGCCTTCGATAGTTTTGGCTCCCAGATGCGTCTCTTCGTCTCACGAGCCAGATGTATTACTTGTTGTATAAAAATAATCATCTGCCGCCGGAGATTAATCCTGTACGAGCACTTCGCTGACTGGCTATCTTCCTTGTCTCTCAAGTTCAAATAAATGGCTCTCTATTCTTCCTTGTTGCCAACATTGATGGCCAACCTGGCTATCCTGGGCTGGCAGATGCCGCAGAAAGATTAATCTCCATAGTGTCCTCCCTCCTATGTCTGACGATTTGCCAAAGCAATTGAAGGCCACCTTCCGCCGTCTTAACATCCTCTTCTGCTACGTCTTCTGGTTGGTCTCCCACTTCCGGGGAGCTAACCTTGCCATCAACGTGGTTCTCCACAATGATGTTGCATGTCTTCAAGAGGCTTGCCGTCATTTGGAGTGCTTCCTCGAGGCGGCAAACAACTAAGTCAAACTTGCCGAGACCCCTCAAGAAAGAGAAGAGATCGTATGGGCTCAATTTGACTTGATTGTTCGGTCAGAGGGTGTTCAGGAGACACTCGAATGAGCGCGTCAGTGGGTAGACATATTTCGGGCTTCGTTCGATGATGATCCTGAACCATTCGATGCCAACCATGTTGCTTATGAAGTTTCGAAGACAGACATTGCATGCTACCTCTGACACTAGAAAAAACATCGAAGCAGTTAGGTTTTTACTTCTTTGTTATCTTTTGTAAGAAATGACTGGCGACGATGTTTGGGTGCCGTATATATGTAAAATCAACCAGTTGAATTTTCATCCACTCTCTTTTATTTATGTAAATGGTCACAGTATAATGACATGACGGCATTACTGACTGGTAAAAAGCAACTAAGTAATACATATTTACTCCTGAGTCATTACTGAATTTGCATTTATGTATATGTATGTAATTTAGATTTTAGAACTGTATTTATCACAGTTGGTTCTACTTTAGAACCGTTTGTGATATTTATTCACAAACAGTTATTAATACGAACCGTCTGTGATAAGTAATTATCACAGACGATTCGTAATAATAACCATCTATGAAATCTCCATTATCATAGACGGCTCTTGTTAAGAATTGTCTATGAATTGTCACAGATGGTTATTAATGAGAACTACCTATGATAGTGCAAGACCACTGATGGTTTGCGGTTGGATGTGACTAGGATACGTCGCGTTATTAAATGGCTAGCCAGCGGGGTCTCGACAGATCTGTCTTCATTGCGCTGCATTGATAGAGGCAGCTGGCTTTGGGGAGTTTGATGAAAGCATACCGCTTGCAGATCTAACTCTTGTAGATCTATTTGTTCTTAGTGATTAGAGGTTAGTACGTATTTGCTTCTAACTATATGCCTTGTAATAAAAAGAGGTGATAGCTAGGTTTAAATCTACCTTAATTGGTAGTTAGCTCCAATTCAAGAATAACATGATTGCCTCTTGCAGCAAACATTAACTACTGAATCTTCTGAAGGCTCCTTTCAAGTAGTTAGGGAGAGGGATATACTATCCATGACCCTAGGAAACAAGGAGCACCCAGGTTGCTCGCAAGGCCTAGGGGTTTACGCATCTTGGAGGCACGGATTCCCAAAATGACTCCGAGGTGTATAGGAGTAGGAAGAGATCTAAGGCCAAGCACAAGGAATGTATGAAACAAGACTTTAATGCAAAACTTGAGAACATAACTGCCTCACTTCGAGGAGAGATAGATGCATTGAGGGAAGAACTAAGAGAAGCCCGCAACCAGTGACAAGCCACCCCCGTTATTGCGGTATCCAGTCTCCCTTAACGTCGGAGTAGCTGCGCGTCTACGCCACTTTCTGAACATAACGATGTCCACTTACCTATCGACGACATTCAGGTAATGTACATCTCTAGAATACTACATAGATAGACCTGGTGGACGCCTTAGCTCATTGTGTATCGTTATATAGGAGACCACATCGTGCATCCTCAGAATCAGGGTTGTTGGCTCCATTCCCATTGACGCTGGGCAGGGGTTGGCATATCCATGCTTGCCAGAGACCGATTTCGTGAAGGTCCAGGTGGATAGGATTAATGACGTTTTCAAGGCCGTCCCGCTAGAGAGGCCCCCAAACAGAGAAATCATAATGCTAGGGGATGCCGTCCACACATTCATCCAATTGCCCAAGAGGGACATCATTGGACCCTTCCGTGTCGCGATCTCCACACGACCATGCCTGTCAAACAGAACCCTCTATGACTCCACCTCAAGCTACACTTCATAAGTCCATCGCATAGGCTCCCGTGGAGACGATGCCGAAGATGTATCACAACGAGGCACTAAGGCCCAGCCAAAGAAGACTAAGCCACCTCTTGAATCTTGGAAGTACCAACTCGAACTATTATTGGTCTCTGAGTCACAATTACCTAGCCTTAGACTGGCTTGTAGGTCTCTGCATACCTGGTACATGCAAATATCTAACAGGAAGCCAAACCGGCAAAGTGTATTCACTGTAAGATACACAGAAGCGCATTTCCTCCACATCTCGGGCTACATCGTCATGACCTTCGAAAACATATTTTTACTATGCAATCTTGACGAACTTGACACCTTACTTCTGCAATGCTGAACACTGTAAGTGTACTGTATAATGAAGTTCTACATTTACGTAATACTAATAAATGTCATAACTCATTGCTTATGTATAGATCCATGATACAACGACTCCGGTGACAGCAACAACCAGTGGATTTCCTCGATCCACACTTGGTCTCTAAGTAATCCATTAACGAAAACACATCCTTCATCGAAGAATACATAATGACGAGATTGCTTGCTCACACTGACAGGGAGTACATCCTGGTACCCTTCAATCAGGGGTAAGTGTTTCACTAGTTGTCATACAAGTTTTGTTTGTACTTTATACATAACATGAACTTAGAATTAATCACTGTGGCGACATACATGACTAAGTATCAATGGATTCTGATTGTGATTGTACCAAAGTGGAGCAAGGTAATATACCTTGATTTCCTACTTAGGAGCAACCACGACTTCACCCGTGTGCAACAAATAATTGACAGGTAAACTCATTTTCTCGATACATAACTCTAGTATAGTCTTCCATTCATGCAATGGTCGAGGCTAACTTTTTAGAATCACATACGTCGTTTAACGCTTACGTTGCCTAGAGGGGAGACATAAGGAATCCAGTGCCACACTGCGACACAGGACATGATTTTTGGTACTCACTACAATCCTGCTATATCACACTTTGTTATAATATCCCTAGAACTGATAATACCTATATATGTAATTCTATTTTTGCAATGCCACCAGTAGCTACAAGGCAACGTATGTGGATTTTACGTTTACCACCATATGCAAGGAATCATGGATGATAAGACGAATGATCCAGATGTTTCTCAACCTGCCAATAAATATTTCATGATTATCAATTATATATATGTATGCTAATAACTTTAACACTGCTAGTAACAACGCATGGAATTCGACAAAACTACATTTGATCTTGATAGGGGAGGTCATACACAATAATAGAGAGTTCCACGTCGACGATAATGATTAGATGTTCAAACAATTGTAATCACTCAATTGTGCTTAATCAAACAATTCATTCAGTTGTTTGATTCATTTGTAACGATTATCGCGTGCTATATTATACTATTTGTGTGTTCTGATTGCTTGTTTTTAGAGGGCATGGTTAGCATTTCCTGAGCCTAGCCTAAAAATAGGAAATAATTTAGCAATTAAAATAACTATCACAGCCGGTTTATAACAACAAACCATCCATGATATATGATATATCACTGATTGTTTTTGAAAATAACCGCCTGTGATATTTCAGATATCATGTACGGCTATGCTTAAGATCCGTCTGTGATATCTGCAATATCAAAAATGATTTTTTAGTATTAACTGTCTGTGATATGTGAGGTATCATTGACGGCTATATTTAAGAACTGTTTGTGATATATGTAATATCACATATGGATTTTAGTATTAGCCATTTGTGATATCTAACATATTAGCTGTCTGTGATATTTGACATATCACAGACGGTTGATACCAAAAACTATCCGTGATATGTCATATTTCACAGACGATTTTTTGAAAAAACCGTCTGTGTTGTAACTTATCACAAACGGTTTGGGAACTGTCTGTGATAACCACTGTTCACTGCTACAGACAGCCCTATCACAGACGGTTCAGAACCGTCATCACAGACGGTTCCTGAACCATCAGTGTTTAGGTGTCAGTGATAGTAGGTGATTATCACAGACGGCTCCCAAGCCGTCTGTGATAACTCACATTACAGACGGTTTTTTATAAAAAAAAACCGTCTGTGATAGTCGAGTATCACAGACGGTGTTTATAAAAAACCGTCTGTGATAGTCGAGTATCACAGACGGTTTTTATAAACACCGTCTGTGATACTCGACTATCACAGACGGTTTTTTATAAACACCGTCTGTGATATACACAATATCACAGACGGTTAGTAATAAAAATCATCTGTGATATTGTAATATGACAGACGGTTAGTAATAAAGGCTGTCTGTGATATCATTCATACCACAGATGGCACTCTTTGAAACCGTCTGTGATACTGTATCATAGACGGTTTTTAACAACGAACCGTCTGTGATAGCAAGTGCATCAACCATTTTATTTGCTGTTTTTTGGCTAGCCTCAGGATATGCTAGCCATGCCCTCTGAAAGCAAGCAAGCAAGCAAGCAGATTACTGATAAATGACAAATGTAAGTTAATTGCAACTCAAGGTAAATTACAACAAAATTCGATACACAGATGAATGTAACAAACTGCCAGCTGATCACATACATATATAGAATGAAAATCGTTACACAAAATCTGACAAATGAATTAAATTGAAGGAATTGTTTGATTTGTACAATTAAATCCAATGTTTCAACATCTAATTATCACCATTGCCGGCGTGGAACTCTCCCCTCTTATTTATGACCTCTGCTAGCAAGAATTGGGAGATGATTGCACGAATGTCGATGAGATTGTCAAGATCATATGCACTTTCGTTGAAGTCCACCCGCTGTCGTTAGGAGCAATGTTAAGTCATTAATTAGCATGTGTGTGTAAATATATATACATATATATAATCAGAAAATAATAATTATTGGAAGGACCAGACAAACCTCTGGATCATTGATCTTAGTATCCATGATTTCCTTCATATGGCGGCAAATGTAGAATCCACATACGTTGCCCTGTAGCTACTGGTGGCACTGCAAAAATAGAATTACATACATCGGTATTGTCAATTCTAGAGGCATTATAACAAAGTATGATATAGGATTGTTGTATTGTAGCGGGTACCGGAAATCGCGTGTTGTGTCGTAGCGTGTCACTGGATTTGTCGTGTTTTCCTTCTTGGGCAACATAATCGGCAAACGCCCTACGTGATTCAAAAAAGTTAGCCTCGGCCGTGGCAAACAAAAGAAATGTTACAATAGAGTTATGTATGGAGGAAACGAGTTTACCTGTTAAGTACTTCTTGCACACGACTGAAGTCGTGGTTGCTCCTAAGGAGGGAATCAAGGTATATTACCTTGCTCCACTTTGGTACAATCACAATCAAAATCCAGTGATGCCTAGTCATGTGTGTCGCCATAGTGATTAATCCTAAGTTCATGCTGCATGTAAAGTACAAATGAAACATATGTGTGGCAACTAGTGAAGCACTTACCCTTGGTTGAAGCGTACCATGACGTACTCCTTGTCGTTGTGAGCAATCAATCCCCTCGTTATGTAACCTTGCACGAAGGATGCATCTGCGTTGATAGATTGCTCGGAGACCAAGTGAGGGTCGAGGAAACCCACCGGTCGTCGCGATCGCCGGACTTCTTGGATCATGTATCTATACATAAAGAAAGAGTAATGACATTTATCTGTATAACGTGAATGTAGAACTTCATTGTACAATACACTTACAGTGTCCAGCATCGTAGAAGTGAGGCGTCGAGTTCGTCGAGATTGAATAGTAAGAATAAATCTTCGAATGTCACGACGATATAGCCCGAGTCGTGGAGGAAATGTGTCTCGTTATATTTCAGAGTGAATGCACTCTGCCGGATTGGCTTCATGTTGGACTTCTCCATGTACCAGGCATGCAATGTATTGCAAATCAAACCAAACTGGGGGTAATTGTGACTCGGGCACCAACGGGACGCGGCTTAGTTTTCTTCGTATGAGCCCTGGAGCCTCGCTTATGATATGTTCTCGGTGGCGTATCGGCGGGAGCCAATGCAACAGACTTTACTGGATTTGGAGGTGGGGGTGGAGCCACCGGAGCCGATGTGCTAGGTTCAGGGCGACGTCCCTCTTGGGCCACTGGATGTGAAGATTGTGGCACGTACATGTCGAGGACGATGTCCCTCTTGGGCCACTGAATGAATGTGTGGACGGCATCCCCTAATGTCTTAATCTCTTCGTTTGGGGGTTCTCAAGAGGGACGGTCTTAAAAATATCATTAATCATGTCCACCTGGACCTTTATGAAACCGGTGTCTACTTGTACACCATGCACCAAGCGTCCCTGGCAGCAATGGATACACCATGCCGCGCCCAGCGTCAACGGGAATAGATCCAACAAGCCTGACTTTGAGACTGCAAGGTATGGGCTCCTACATAACGACACAAGATGAGTTAAGGCGTCCACCAGAGAGATCTATGTACCATTCTAAAGAGGTACATTACCTGAATGCCATCAATAGGTAAGTGGGCGTCGCTATGTTCAGAAATTGGTGTGGACGCACAGCTACTGCGACGTTGAGGGGGACTGGGTACCGCAGTAGTAGGAGTGGGTTGCGATTGGTTGCGGACTTGTCTCAGTTCTTCCCGCAATGAATCTATCTCTCCTCGAAGTGAGGCAATCTGCTCTTGAAGTGAGGCAGATAGTTGTTCCTCAAGTTGAGCACGAAGCTCCTGTTTTATTTGTTCGTTGCGGTACGCCTTGGATCTCTTCCTACTCCTATATGTCTCGGAGTAATCTGGAAATCCGTGCCTCCAAGGTACATAAACCCCCATGCCTCGTGTGCGACTTGGGTGCTCCTTGTTTCCCAAGGCCTGTGATAGTAAATCTCTCTCCCTATATTCTTCAAAGGAGCCATGAGAAGATTCGGTAGTCAATGATTGCTGCAAGAGGCAATTAATTATTTTATTTTTGAACCCGTAAAGTTCAAGAGTTGTTAACAACTATATAGTTTAACATATCTTACCATGCGTTGGGACACTTCCTCATCTGCGGGGTTTTTGAAAGAGACACCCTAAGATGTGGTTGATGACCTCGCTCTTAACCAGTTTCGAGCGCGCTCGTTTGCGATCCCGGCAAATGGCGGAGAGGCCTTCGATCGGATTGCGACATCATCCTGCATCCTCCATTGCGGGATTTTACCCGCGTACCCAGCGGTGCCGAGTCTATGAGGGTGCGTGTTTTGTGACTGGAGAGCCTTGTGCACCGCACTTTGTTTTTCAAATTCGGTCGTTGTCTTCATCTGCACAAAGGACTCCCATGTTTCCGGCGACACGAAAGGATACTTCGTGAAGGGCGTGACATCCTTGGCCACGTACTTCATCATAAGAGTGCTCTTAAAATTCTTCCATGCTTTTTCCATCGCGAGGAACGCCTGCCGTTGCACAAGTCCCTGTACTTCTGCAGGGATCTCGAACGAATTTGTAATTTCTTCCCATAGCTGATTTTTATGATCCTTTGTCAAATCTTTCCAGCTTGCTATGGTGATGGGGACCCGTTGCCTTCCAATTATCCCGCAGGTAGTCCGAAATGATGACGCTGCTTTCGTCGGTTCTAGAGGGACCCCATTCGGAGAGACCACTGTGATGGTCATTCGGCCCTCTGGCCTTTTCGATACTCCTCGGCCACACTTAGTTTTTGCAATCTTGGGAGCGTGAGACCCAGATGACGACGACGAAGACTGTGTGGACGCCATCTCTCTTCTAAGAAAAAACTAACTGCAATGAGCTATGGGCCTTCCAAATAGACTAAACAAAGTTCTATGAAGCAAATGACACAAACCAGTGTATCAAGTTCATTGAACAAGATACACTGGAGTGTGTCACTTGCTTCATGCCATTTGACAAAGTTCTAACGATTGACTAACTGCAATGAGCTATGGGCCTTCCAAATAGACCTTGTAGCTAATAAGTGAGCTAAACAAAGTTTTATGAAGCAAATAACACAAACCAGAGTATCCAGTTCATTGAACCGGATACTTTGGAGTGTGTTACTTGCTTTATGCCCTTTGAAGGCCTAAACAAAGTTCTATGAAGAAAATGACAGAAACCAGTGTGTCACTTCCTTCTGGATAAACAGGATATATTATATGCTACAATTTAGCAAGCTAACTGTGAAACTAACATATCAAGCATATATTGTAAAACTAACATATCAAGTATATATCGTAAAACTAACATATCAAGTATATATCGTAAAAACTAACATATCAAGTATATCAAGCATATCAAGTATATCGTAAAACTAGCATATCAAGTATATCAAGCATATATCGTAAAGCTAACATATCAAATATATATCATGTGAAACTAACATATCAAGCATATATCGTAAAGCTAACATATCAAGAATATATCGTAAAACTAACATATCGAGTACAAAGTTTTGTCGGGAGGGACCGGTGGCGTCGGGAGGGAGTGGCGTCGGGAGGGACCGGCGTCGGAGCGGCATCAGGAGGGACCGGCGTCGAGAGGGACCGGCGGTGGGAGCGAGGGGCGTAACGGCGGTGGGAGGGACCAAAACCTAGCTAGCAGGGGCGCTGGAGAGTGGAGACAAGAGAGTGCACGAGTGCGGACTCCGCAGACCTAGCTGCGGGTATTTATAGGGACGCTATCACAGACGGTTCCTTAAACGAACCATCTGTGATAGTGATATCACAGACGGTTCTACAAATATAACCATCTGTGATATCATATTATCACAGACGGTTCTATAACTATAACCGTCTGTGATATGCATATTATCACAGACGGTTCTATAGATAGAACCGTTTGTGATATGCAATTATCACAGACGGTTCTATCGATAGAACCGCTTGTGATAGTTCACTATAGATACCCGCAGCTAGCTAGGTTCCTATGTCATTTTACAATTACAATGGAACATAGATACATTTATGAAAAATGCAAGCATAACCATAAATATAACTATTTCTTAGTTCCTGAGTCATTTTACAATTACAATGGAACATAGATACATTTATGAAAAACACAAGCATAACCAATATAACTATTTCATAGTTACATAATTTATTACACTTGGCTATATCATTTTAAATAAAGCCCTTCACGATGATCGACACGCATATAGCTTGCTTCATCGCCTTGTTCTTCCTCGAGCCTTATGCCATCTCCGAATGGAGGCAAATCATCAAATTGATTGTACTCTTCCTCATCCACAACATTCTCAACCCCGACAATCCTTCTTTTTCCCTGAAGAACTACATGGCGCTTCTTATTTGCCGGGTCGGTTACATAAAATACTTGAACAACTTGCCTCGCGAGTACGAATGGTTCATCTTTGTATCCTACACATTCGAGGTCCACGGTAGTGATGTCGTACTTGTCAACCTTTACACCCCAGGAGAGTTGGACCCAACGGCACCGAAATAGAGGAATTTTGAAAATTACGTAGTCAAGCTCCCAAATCTCCTCTACAAGCCCGTAGTACGAGTTTGGGCCAGCGGTACTGCTGTGCGCATCATAGGCATCTATGCGGACACCTGAGTTCTGCATTGTGCTCTTTCACAATTGTAAATTTTGGCCCTTTTGCCAACCATTGTAGTGTTTCACTTGACGACCTCCTAGTCAATTGCGCCTTGAACCATTCGTTGAACTGACAGTTGTGTTGTCTCGTGATCCAAACTTCTGACTGGCCTGCATTCTCCTGACGTAGCATGTCCTTGTGCTCTTCAATATATAGGGTCACTTCAGTCATGTGTTGTAAAACCATGAAATGGGCTTGAGCATATGTATTTTGATCCGGAGTTATCGATTTCCTCCCGATAGTCTCGATACCCTCTAGCCTCCCCTCGTGACGAGATAGAGGTACACCTATCGGCTCTACCTGAGCCATATAGCCGATGCAGAATTCAATGACCTCTTCTGTTGTATAACCTTCGATGATGCTACCATCCGGTCGAGATCGATTGCGTACATAGGACTTCAGAATTCCCATGTACCTCTCGAAAGGGTACATATGACGTAGAAATACGGGGCCGCATATTTTTATCTCTTTCACAAGGTTGACAATGAGATGGACCATGATATCAAAAAATGATGGAGAGAAATACATCTCTAGATGACATAGAGTTGTCACCACCTCGGTTTGCAGAGCATCTAGTCCATCCGGATCAATGACCTTCTGAGCAATTGCGTTGAAGAAATAACACAGCCTTATGATTGTCACTCGAACCTTGTTCGGCAAAATACTTCTAATTGCAATAGGTAGCATTTGTGTCATTAGCACATGACAGTCGTGAAACTTAATGCCAATTAATTTCAAATGTTCCATGGAAACAAGTTTCTTCATGCTTGTGGAGTGACCGGATGAAACTTTCACACCATGTAAGGACTGGCACAGTTCAATTCTCTCGGACTTAGACAGAGTGTAGCATGCTGGGGGAAGGTACGTCCGGCCTTTATCGGTCTCTATCGGTGCTAACTCGGTCCTGATGTTCATAGCGACCAAGTCACGCCTTGCGTTAACACCATCCTTTGTTTTATCAGGAATGTTCAGTAAGAGACCAATCAAACTGTCACATACATTCTTCTCTACGTGCATGACATCGATGCAATTGCGAACTTCTAAGTGCTCCCAATAAGGCAAGTCCCAAAATATTGACCTCTTTTTCCACATGTTCTTCCTCAATTTACGTCCCTTTCCAAGCACAACATTTATATCCTTGACCATATCATACACTTCTTTCCCGCTAAAAGGTCTTAGTACTGAGTCATCCTCTTTTTTCCGTCAAATTGTTTCTTCATCTTGCGGTATAGGTGATACTTTGGAAGGAACCTACGGTAACGCATGTACACAGTTTTTCGCGAGTTGTTCAACCACACACTCTCGGTATAATCTAAGCAGTGCGGACACGCTTTGCCTCCTTTTGTACTCAACCCTGACAGGTTACCAAGGGCAAGAAAATCATTAATGGTGCAGAACAACATGGCGCGTAGAGTGAAGTTCTCTTGTTTGTCCGCATCCCATACTTGTACCCCTTCGTTCCACAGTATTGCAAGATCTTCCACCAATGGTGCTAGGAACAGATCAATATCGTTGCCAGGTTGCTTCGGCCCTTGGATAAGTAGTGACATCAAAATATACTTCCGCTTCATACACAGCCAAGGAGGAAGATTGTACATGCACAGAGTCACGGGCCAGGTGCTATGTCGGCTGCTCATGTTACCAAAAGGATTCATTCCATCTGTACTCAACCCAAACCTTATATTTCTCGGTTACACACCGAAATCTACAAACATCCTATCGATGTTCCTCCACTGGGCAGAATCAGCAACATGTCTTATCATTCCGTCTTTCTTACGCTGCTCGCAGTGCCAACGCATCAATCTTGCATCCTTGCGGTTTGCAAATAAACGCTTCAAATGGGGGATTACAGGAAGATACTGCTTGATTGTGCAAAAATAGCACACCCGCAAGTGCACGGGTTGCCACTGAAATAGCGGCGAGTGTCGTGTTCTCCACAGGGACTAGACTGAGGCTACCGGTGCTCAGCTAAAGCTAGGCCAATCGAAACGGGGGATAAAACTAAACTACTAAACGAAGTCTAACTCAAACAGACGAAACGACGAACGAACTAAATAAACGAAGGACGACGGGACGAACGACCATACGAATGGACGTCGTACGACCGAACGAACTACACAATGACTGACGCACGAACAACACAGACGCACGAACTGCAACGACTACAAAAACGAACAACACGACTACCGACCGACGACCTAACTAACTACCAACCGCGAGAAAGAAAGAAGGAGTCGAGAAGCACTGGGGGAGTCTAGAAGCAAGGAGGGAGTCGAGAGAGAACGAGGGAGAAAACGTTCGACGGCTAACTAGACGACGACGGGACACGACAACACAAAACAAACAACTACGACAAACGAGCGCACGACTTAACTATCGACAGACCGCAGAAAGAAAAGGGAGGTTGAGAAGCACAAGGTGGGTCGAGACAGCACGAGGAGAGGAGACGATCGCCGGCTTAGCTAATCCGTGCACAACAACACACAAACACAGATATCAATTCTGACAACTGCATAACAGGGCATACCCTACACAAGTACTAAACACAGACTGACCATAAGAACAAACTAACCGCTGACATATACATCACAGCCATCACAGATCATAATCCACAGAATAACAAACACAGTTCATAAAGTATTGAACAATTAACAGTGACATCTAATAGTAGTTAATTAACAGCAATTGTCATCACCGTGCACAATTTAGCAAAAGATTAACAGAGTAACTGAACCAAGAAAGAGGAAGAATTTGGGGATTGGAGTGAACCGAGGGGAGTAGAAGAAGCAGAGCAGAGGTGGAGGCCGTTGGTTTTGGTGAAGAGGATGCAGGCGGTAGGCTCGGTGAAGATGTTGGCCGTAGAGGAAGAAGGGGTTGCCGGCCGGCGGCGACTCTGAGGGTGACTCGGTGAAGGTGTCGGCGGCGTCGTGGAGTAATAGGGGGTGGCGCTGAAGGAGCTCGTCGGTGGCGTTGGCAGTGATGTGGATCGGTGGTGGCCGTAGAGCGGGAAGATGGCGGCGGTGCTACGAGGTGAGCGGCGGCGCCGAGGTGGGCGGTGTGCTCGGTGGATTTGGAGGGGCTGGGAGAAGTGGCGCAGACGGCGCACGGAAGGATTGGCGGCGCGGTGGCAAGAGCAGATGAAGGGAGGCAGAGAAGGGCGATCGAGAGAATAGGAGATGTGGTGGAGGAGAGATGGTGGCGGCGCTAATGGAGGTGCGGGGGCGCATATGAGGAGGAGCAGTGGTTGGCCAGTGGAGTAGAGGGGAAGAAGGAGGAAGAGGCAAAGGGAGGCGCGCCGACCTGGTCTGAGGAGAGGTGAGAGGCGGCGCGGTGTAGAACTGCCGGTGAAGGGGGGGCGCGGATGGAGGAGCTGCGGTGGTGGAGAAGAAAGGGATGGGGACGGGAGGAGGTAGGAAGGAGCGCTTGAGGGAGTAGGCGGTGAGGAGCAGCAGAGAGATGCGGTGGAATAGAGGGGGCGGCCGAAGGGAGTTGAGAAGGGAGAAGGGAGGTTGCGGAGAGAGAAGAATCGGGAGGAGAGGTGGTGTGGCAGAGAAGAAGAGATGGCCGGCGGCGAGTTTGGCCCGGTCTCGCCGGCGGTGAGAGTGGAGAAGGAGGAGAGCACAGTGGGGGCTAAGGGAGAAGGAAACCGGGCTCCAGTCCTTCCACAGGCGGCGGCGCAAGTGTTTTGATGAATTGGGGATTTGGAATTTTTTGATTTAGCCCTCGAAAATTTCTAGCGTTTACAGTTAGGTCCATCTCCCATTTCATTTCTTTCATTCTAGCCCTTCGGAAGTCTGATTTCATCGCGGAAAAATCCTACGCATTCGTGACGACACGTACAACTGTACGGAGCAGTCCCGAAAGTCCAGAATTGTCGTTTATGTGCCTCGATCGCGCCGGCCTGTGGAAAAGCACAAAAAAGTGTAAAATAGTCCATTTCGAGCAATTAAATATAGAAAAGCGTGTAAATGATGATAAATGGTCCCAAAATATGAAAAATATGAGGGTAAAATGACAGGTAAAAATATGTAAAAATGACGCATGTCAGATACCACATCACCTTAGCAGGAGGTCCTTGCTTCACCTCGATGCCCTTCCCATCATCAGAGTCATTTTTACGCTTGTATCGAGATGCTTTGCACACCGGACAAACATGTAAGCTAGCATACTCTTTACGGTACAAGATATAATCATTCGGACATGCATGTATTCTTTCTACTTCCATTCCTAATGGACAAAGAATCTTCTTGGCTTGGTAGGTAGTTCTCGGCAACACATTTTCCGTTAGAAGTATGTTCGCTAGGAGACCTAACAATGCCGTGAAACTCTTATCGGATCAATCATTGCTTGCCTTCAATTTTAGCAATTCTAGAACTAATGACAACCTCGTGTATTGCGGCTTGCAGCTCGGGAACAAAGGTTTCTCCGAGTCCTCCATCAAGCCCTCGAATTTACCAAACTCTCTCTCACTATAGTTCCCTTCTGCATTACGTAACATCTGATCCAGATTATCATCCTGCGACCTATCCTCATGATCCAGATTGTCATCCTTCGACCTATCCTCATGATCGAAAGAACAGTCCACAACTGGCATATCGTTGTCTCTCTCGACTATGTCATAACTACCTTCTTGTGTACTCTTCTCTTCACTGTGACTGGTCCAACATTTGTACCCTTTTCTGAAACCCCTTCAAATCAAGTGAGCTTCGATCTGCTCTGAGTTGCTAAACATCTTGAGATTATCACAATCAATACATGGACAATACATATATTTCATCCCCTTCTTCAACATATCCAGCTCGGCCGCCCTTCTAAAAGCAGACACACCATTAATATACTCTTCACTCACACGGTTCTCAATATACATCCAGCTTCGGTCCATCTACGCTACACAAGTAACATATATTTAAGCAAGAATGTTAGCTAGTACTTACCCATTCTGAAATCCAGCAAACTAACATTATCTTTCTAAACCTAGCTAGCTAGCTACATTTAAATTAAACAAAAACCTAGCTATCATCTCCGGCCTTCAATTACAAACACATGCAGCAAAGTAATTGAGTACTAACCTCTGATCAGATCACTAAGAAGACAGTGATATGTTTTCACCCCTAACTCCCTAAAGCCGGCCGCCTTGCTCCACCAATACAGAGCAATGAAGACAGGTCTGTAGTGTTGACATCGAGAAAGTATGCCAAGTAATTAATAGTGTGCAGAATATCACAGACGGTTCCAACCACAAACGGTCTGTTTAAAACAATATATCACAGACGGTTTGTGTTAATAACCGACTGTGAATTATCACAGACGGTTCTATATACGCACCGTCTGTGATACCAACAATATCACAGACGGTTCATATTAATAACCGTCTATGATTGGTTCTTATCACAGACGGTTAGTATAAAGAACCGTCTGTGATAGTCTACATTATCATAGACGGTTATTAACACGAACCGTCTGTGATGTCCATAATATCACAGACGATTCACAAAAAGAACCGTCTGTGATTGGTGAGTATCACAGACGGTTCGTATATAAAACCGTCTATGATAGTCCTTCACAGACGTTTTATACCACAAACCGTCTGTGATAGATCACTCTATATGTCAAATTTTTTAGTTTTTTTGGCTAGCCTCAAGAAATTAAATAATGTCCCATGGTCTTTGAAAACAAGCAAATACAGACGCAAGCACAACAACACATTCAGATCTATTACAGCTAACGAGCGCTTCGTGACACGACGATGAAACTAAACAAGACACCCTTACGACACTTACGGCAAAAGTGTGTTGTCTAGCTTCTCGCCGTGCCACAACAAAGGCGCTAGCTCACGGCAGTAGTTGGCGTTGTGGAGGAACAAGCAAATACAGAGGCAAGCACAACAACACATTCATATCTACTACAGGATAACAAGCTAACGAACCCTTCATGGCACGATACACACTTACGACACTTACGGCAAGAGTGTGTTGCCCAACCGCCCGCCGTGCCGTGACGGAGGCGCTAGCTCACAGCGAAGGGGAAGCTAGCTAGTGGATGAACTCACACATGACTAGTACCGCTAGAAAGGTAGATGGGTTTATTAATAAGGGCTGAGACGCTGAGTAGTGGGAGTGTAGGGACCCAGATATTAACATCCGGATTCCTCTGTGTTTAATTGCACTATTCCCTGGATCAGTAGATAGTGCACACAGTTACAGATCTGAATATCAAAGTACATATCATGCGGAAACGTAATTAAAATAATAAACTTACTCATGGGCCGATTAGGCCGAAATCAATAAATTGCAGCAGCGGAAGAACGAAGCACACAGGTGGGACCTTCAGGACATGCCCACAGGCAGCCAACTGGAGGTTCGCGACCTAGCCCTTGACATCTTCATCTTCATCTTATCTGCCAGCTTGTCCACTCTTGTTGCTGAGGCGAGGTGACTTGTCTCTTGATTCTGAATTTTGCCGCAAAAGCGAGCGTGAGCACTCCGACCCCGTGCTCAGTGAGTCAACACACAGAATGCAGTATATATAACATGTATGGCTAATCAAGGATGGCTTAAGTTTATTTTCTTTTGCGAAGAGTGCTTTTGAATACAATTATATAAAAATTCCTTAAGACCTAGCATTTTGAACACACGTATATGTTGAATGCAGTAATAATAGTGATTCAGATTCCATCCACCATTACATGGCATCTGCACCATATAGCAATTCTTCAGCGTTATAGCCGCTTAACTTACCACTGGAACGACACCCAGGACAATTCCAAACTAGGGCCTTACACTGCCCTTCCACTTTTCCAACCCATCATAAAGCATTTTGAAATAGAACTATATCTGGTTAAGTTCCCATGTCCGCCCTTGACCGTGGGCACGGCTATTCGAATAGTTTTGACTCTGCAGAGTTTGTACACTTTCACCACAAGAGACAATCAACTCGTTACCCCACACGATTCCTTAGACGTGTGGTTGAGCAGACCATCACAGTGACTTTTCAAAGTACCTCGCCCCTTCCATCATTTCACCCTATGGGTCGCTCCCACTTGCGGTGGGTCCCATACGTTGTGCGGGATGTCCTCCTTCTGAACGTCTAGCAGCTGGCTCCCCACCCCTGCTAGCCCGCCACAGCAGAACTTCACCCTACCCGGGTGTCCCATTCAAGCCGTCACACAGACTGCCGCTTGCACTATCCCACACCTCCTCCTGGAAGGATGACTTTCAGGGTCCGGTAAATCTACTAAGCCAAGTTGTAATTTACAGACTTGTGGTTGTACTGTTTTACACGGGTTGACATGACAAGATTCAGTCCTTAGTGGTATCTGGACGGTTCTACCACAAACCACACTCTCGTGCACACCTGCACCACACCCCCGAACCATCCGCCCAGATATTTAAGCATGTTGGGGGGTTTTTGGAGACATAAAATAATCATATCCAACATTTATCAGTCATTACCACCATGACTGACCCAACCAAAATTTTCTCATGATTAAAGTGATGTTTGAGCGTTCTCGCGCCCATGATTACCTAAACAATGCTAAGCACGGCATATATAAATTATGGACTTACTTTTGGAAAGTTACTATTATAGTTTTGCTAAGGCGACAAGGTTCACATATTCAGGTATTCCAAAGGAGGTGTAATATTAGTCAAGCAAGCAATGGACATGTAACTAAAATCTTAAATTAACATGTATTTGTACATAACATAACGGCATGCAATTTGATAATTTAAACTAAAATAATTTGCATAAAATGTAGGTTCAACATGATCAAAGTATTGACTCGCCTGGCGCGGTTTACCGCGGACTTGAGCTCACACGATGCTTTCTCTTGAGTTTCTATTCTTTATCTTCACTTCGACATTGATCTCGCTTGATCCATTGAATCTTCACGGCTTCCAATTTCTAGTTACGCGATAAACGACTGAATACAAATAGCAGCAAATAACTCAAAAGATCCAAATAAACCCGAATAAACTCAATTTAGTTTTATTATGAATTGATGGGTGATTCGAGTGATTTGAGGCAAGGTCGGTGGTAGATTTACGATGTCTTGACCTTTTATTAGTAATCTCTTTTATTATTTTTTTTTGTATTTATCGAGGAAGTTCCATGAGTTAGATTAGACCTATGGATCGGTGTACGAGGTTAGTTGGGTATCATTTTGTCGAGCGTTAATATCCCGGGCATATGCAATATATAAGCGATGTATACAACTTTTAGCCTACCGAGTTAGTCTTATAGTCTGGGTATATAGCATTTTGTGGCACGACATCGTTTTGTTGCACGACAGTTTATGTACCTTTAGTTATTACTAGGCATAATTAGAATCCATTGGTTCGGGTCCTAGCTTGCTACATTTATTCAGGCTCAACTTTATTATTTACTAAATTTGACGCTAAGATTCAATTACTGGCACTTTTATCCTTTTGCCTACCCCTTTGTCATTTTTATGCCCAACGTTACTTTTAGTTAAATTTATTTACCAAGGCTTGTCGTACGAGTTCATATATTAATATAGCTACCTAATTAAATCTATCATGGAGATTTTGTTTAACGGTGTTACGTTAAATGCTAGGGCATGGGGTTATCATTTTATGTTTAGCTATGCGGTGGCTAGTTCTATCTGTTTTACTAAAATACATGAGTGTATGATTCGCTCCTTAGAGAGTTTCCATTTGCTAAATCATTGTTCCATGAGAGTTTAACCTAAACAGGATTTTACTCAATTTCTTAGTATGCCCTTGGTTAATAGTTAAACTTTTAAACAAATATTCGGAGCATATTAGTTACTAACATATGTCGTTTGATCTAGGATTAAACATTTACTAAACTCATCTCTATCTTGATAACTTTTGTATTATTCGCGGATTAGTCCCATATTTTTATTATTTGTTGCTTATCAGAATCTACCCCCAAGATTTATTACATGACAGCGCGTTAGATATTGAACATATACTCTAATTATGATTAAGGGTATTTTCACTAAATCGGAATATTTTAGCCAAAGTTGTTTCTCTTTATCAATGTCTTAACTAATATGTAGGTTTTAAAATAAAGAATGGGAGCATAATTATTCATTTATGATAACTAATCTACATTTAAGTATTGAATAATCTTGTTTTATATACCAATTAAATTTATTAGCTTTCCTAGATTATTCCCTAGTTTTACCCATAATTTTCTGGATTTAAAACGGGTTGCAAAAATAAAATAAAAACAAAATGAAAAAGTGCAGCAGTTAGAGATCGAACTCAGGATTTCAGGGTTATGAATGCTATACGTGCTGAGCTAGCCAAGTGGGCGGGACGCCTCGGCTGATGAAGTCTGCGCACACATTAAGAAGAGGTAAGTGTTGGGAGCTATCTCAAAGCAGAGCAGTCGGCCGTAGCAGGGGATGTGGGGGCGCACGGCCGGCGGCAGGGTCTCCGGCGAGGGAAGGCCGGATGGATGGGGTAGGCCGGCAAAACGGGATCCCGACGAGGCTAGCAAGCTTGTGGAGGAGGCGGCGCGGCTCAGTACGGCGCGGGTTGACGGGGCGGCGGTTTGTGCGGCCGGCGGTGAGGTGGGAACGGAGCGACGGCGCCGGCATGGAGGAAAGGGAGGAGTCGAGTGTGCACCAGCATCTAGAAGGTCTAGGGATTCTTACCGAAGGGTTGACCGAGCCGGAGTAGGCCCGAGGTGAGCCGGCGGCGGAGGCCGTGGGCGGCGCGGGGAGGTCACCGTGGCCGGCGCTCTACAGTGAGGGAAATGCTCCGGCGATGGCGGGGACGAGTTGGCGGGGTCGTGGTGGTGCTGCAATGTGAAGGAATTGGACGGAAATGGTCTCAATCGGCGGAATTGGTGCGGCAGGCGTTAGAGGGGAAATGAGCCGCCGGCAAGCTAGGGGCGCCGGGGAATCAATTCGCCGCGGTGGATGAATGAAGGGAGCACGAGGGAGACGCCGGTACGCTCCAGTGGCCTTTATAGGCGGTGGAGGAGACGGGCACCGAGCGGGGCTGACCGGGCGGCATGGGGAAGCAGGCGGCGGGGTATGGGCGGGGGCGACGTGCGGCGTGCGGCGCGAGGGAGGCAGGGCGGTGGCAGACGCGTAGACGCGGCGTGTCGCGTGGCTTTTGACCGAGCGAATAGGAAAAAGGTGGGGCGACGTGGAGATTGCTCCGCCACGGGAGAAGAAAGGAGAGAAGGGTGTAACATCCTAAATTTGGATGTTTGAAATTTTGAGAAATTTAAAACTTTTATTTGCATCTTACTGGCATTTGAATTTTGGTTCGACATCTTATTTGGGTTTTCCTGAGTTTTGTGTTGAGCAAATAATATCTGAAAATAATTCTCGAGCACAAAATAGCAATCATAAAAAATAAATAAATAAAATAATTAGATAAATGAATACAAATAATTTAAATAGTATTTAACCCTGAGGAAGTAATTCCAAAAATCTATTTACGAAATCAAAACATGGTTTATAAATTAGTTAAAGGGAAATGCCTGAAATAAAAGTACGACTCAAATATATACCTACATAAACTATACAATTAAATTCAAGACTAGTCTTAACACTAGAGCTAAAATTCAAAATTTGGAAATCATGCAAAACTTAAAATTAACAAATCCTAATGAGAATTAAAGTTTAAATTAAAAATCCAAAATTCTAAAATTTTGCTCAAGCCTTCTCTCTCTTCTTTTCCTTCATTCCCTCCCTCCCCCCTATTACGTGTGGGGCCCCTTTCTTTCTTCCTCCCTCTCTTTCACTGCCGCTGGGCCCCCATCCCTGCACGCCTTTCTTTCTCCACCTCCCGGGCGCCTGCGTCCTCTCTTCTTTCTTTTTCCCCTCCTCCTCCCTTCTTCTATGGCCGAGCAAGTATCCACGTCGCCCTTCCTCTCTCTCTGCTCTGCGCGAATCCTGCCGAATCATTGCCGTGCTGCTCCCTCTCTGCTCTGCCGCGCCGCTCGTCCCGTCCCCTCCGCGTGTCGAGCCTCGCACCGCCGCCTGCCACCGCTCCGCCTGCGCGCCGTGCGGCTCGAGACGCCCATGCCCTCCACCGAGCGTGCTCCTGCCATCCTTCCTCGCTATAAGGAGCAATGAGCTCACCCCTTCCTTGGCGCCTCCCATTTCCTCCTCTTCCCTTCCCCGCTTGCCCACTGCCAGTTCGGCCGCCGCCGCGCATCCACTCCGCCCCGGCCGCTCCGGCGAACTCCCCGCACCGGGACCGCGTCATGGCGCGCCCCCAGTAGCCTCCTTCCTCCTCCCGCGGGTAATCGAACTCCGGTGGCTTGAGCTCGCCGCAGCGGCCGTCTTCCCCGCATCCGGCCGAAAGTCGCCTCCACCGGCGCCGCTGCTCCCTCGAGGCATCCGCGGCCGATTCCGCGCCCTGGGAGTATCTCCACGACGTCCCGAAGCCCCCACGACCGCCGGCCAAACCTCCCCGCCGCCCCAGCTCGCCGGCGCCGTGCGCCACCACCGCGCGTCCCCATCTCACGCCGCCGGCGCGTCTCGGTACTTCCCCGGCCCGAACAACTGCACGGTGAGCCCTCCCTTAACTCCCTGATGCTCATGCGCACGCCGCCCTGACCCCTCTTTTTCTTGGCCGCCGGCGCCCCGTTCCTACCTCGCCGCCGTCCGCCTTGGTCTGCCGCCCTCCTCCCTCGCCGTCGCTCCGGCCAGCGCGCCGCCGCCCGTGGCCTCGTCATCACCGGTGCGACCCATTTTGCCGGTCCCAGCAACCCCCCCTGGCCATCGTCCGCCGCCGGCGACGCCGATACCGAGCGCCGGCGTGGTTCCTCTGTTTTGACCTCAGGTGTGACTCGGTACATTTATTTTATCCCCATCTCTCTTTCAGTCCAGCCCGAAGGTCCTTTTGGCTAGCAGCGCTCAGTTAACATCTACACAGTGGAGAGGTGTTAGGTTAGATTCTAGCTAACTGCAACTTTCTTCCCATAATTTTTGCTCTATTGTGGTGGCTCTAATTAATAAAAATCATGAAAAATTAGGTAATAGTTTAGAGAAGCTAGTAAAATTTAATTAGTATGTAAACTAAGGTTACTTAACATTTTAATATGTGATTATTTACTATATTAACAATTAATATAGTTGGATATTTAGATGAGATCTAGTTATCAATTAAAGGCATTAATAAAATGTGGATTAGTGTATAGTCCAAAATTAATAAGAATTCTAATTAAAAATACATCCATAGAAGGTACAAACTTTATTAGGATATACGTGAGCTTAATACATGTCTAATTGGGGATTAGTTATTATCATGATTAGTATGCATTTAGCATTTATAGTAAATCTAGTCCCAAATTAAAGGAAAGACTTAGGAAAAATTAGGGATAATTTGTGGAAGCTAATAATAAATTCAAATAAGGCTTTAGAGAGTTTAAGTACAATTTAAAGTCGGATTAGTTACCATGATAAATAATTAGTGTAACTTTAATATTTAAAGTGTAAATCTAGCTATTTATTAAAGACATTAGAAAGGAATAGTGGCTTGGATAAATGTCTATATTCAATAAGGATGGCCCTTAATTAGCATGCCAACATATATGCCCAATCTTCATCATGCCACCATTAAACAAACCGCAGTGACATATTTTAGTATAATAGCCCTAGGTCGTCAAAATTATGAATAATAACTAAAGTATAGATAGGGTACCAATAGTGCTAATAAATAAATCTTAACATAAAAAAAATTGGCAACAATGATGGATATAGCTGGTTATAGCAAGCTAGGGCCCGCACAAATGGGCTCTAATTCAACTTGAATTATGCATAATAATATTCGATGGTACATAAAATGTTGTACCACAAAATGCTATACCTTTGATTATAAGGCTAACTTGGTAAGCTAAAATTTGCAAACATTACTTATATGTATGTAACATATACCCTGAACATTAGTACTCGACAAAATACACCAATTCATAGGTTTAACCCAACTCATAGAACTTCCTTGATAAATAACAAAATAATAAAAGAATCAAGTCATCACATTCTATCATCGACCTTACCTTAAAGAACCCAAATCACCCATTAACTCGTAATAAAACTAAATTGAGTTTATTTGGATCTTTTGAGTTATTTACTTTTATTTGGATTCAGTCGTCGTAGCGTAACTAGAAATTGGGAGTCGTGAAGATTCAACGGATCAAGTGAGATCAAGCTCAAGGTGAGATAGAGACCAAAAGACCAAGATAAAGCATTGTGTGAGCTCAAGACCGCGGTAAACTGCGCCAGGCGAGTCAATACTTTGATCATGTTAAACCTACATTTTCTGCAAATTACTTTTGTTTAAATTATCAAATTGCATGCTGTTAATTTATACGCAAATACATGTTTAATTTCGAATCCTAGTTAAATGCCTATTATCTAACTTGATTAATATTGCCCCTCCTTGGGAATATTTGAACATGAGAATCTTGTCGCCCTAGCAAAATTATAATAGTAACCTTTGGAAAATAAGTCTCTAAAATATATGCCATGCTTAGTATTGTTTAGGTACTCATGGGCACGAGAGCGCCCAAGCATCACTTTTTAATCCTGAGAAAAATTGGTTGGGCAGTCATGGTGGTAATGACTGGTGTATGTTGGATATGATTATTTTGTATTCCCAAAAACCTCAAATTGCTTATTTATCTGGGCGGATGGTTCGGGGGTATGGTGCAGGGTGCACGAGAGTGTGGTTTGTGGTAGAACCGCCCAGATAACCCAAAGGACTGAATCTTGTCATGAACTCCTATGTTAAACAGGGCAACCACAAGTCTGTAAAGTATAGCTTGGCCCAGTAAACTTATCGAAATCCCGGACTCATCTCACTGGTAGTGGATTGATGGGGTTATGCTATGGCAAGGGGGCCTGAAGGGACACCAGGTAGGGTGAAGTTTCTCAGTCGTACTAGCGCAGAGGGGAGGGAAGCCCGTACGCTAGTAGCAGTGAGAAACATCCCGTGCAATTAGATGGGACCCATCGCAAATGGGAGAAGCCCATATAGTGGGATGAGAAAAGGGACTAGATACTTTGAAAAGTCACTGTGATGGTCTGCTCAACCACACGTCTAAGGAATCGTGTGGGGCAACGAGTTGATTGTCTCTTGTGGTGAAAGTGTACAAACTCTGCAGAGTCAAAACTATTCGAATAGCCGTGCCCACGATCAAGGGCGGACATGGGAACTTAACCAGATATAGTTCTATTTAAAAATGTTTTGTGGGTGGGAATGGAAAAGTGAAGGGCGAAGGACTGCCCTGGTTTGGAATTGTCCTGGGTGTCGTCCCAGTGGTAAGTTAAGCGGCTATAACGCTGAAGAAATTGCTATATGGTGCAGATGCCATGTAACGGTGGATGGAATCTGAATCGATATTAATAATGCATTTCCTTGTACATTATGATTTGTTCCAAAATTGCTAAGTCATAGGGCTTTTTAATTAATTGTATTCAAAAGCACTCTATGCAAAATAAAATAGCCCGAGCCTCTCCTTTGTTAAGCTATGCATACTATTTATTTGCATTCTGTGTATTGGCTCGCGGAGCACGGGGTCGGAGTGCTCATGCTCGCTTTTGCGACAAAATTCAGAATCAGGAGTCAAATCACCTCGCTTCAGCAACAAGATTGGACAAGCTGGCCGAGAAGATGAAGATGTCAAGGGCTAGGTCGCGAACCTCCAGTTGGCTGCCTGTGGGCATGTCCTGAAGGTCCCACCTGTGTGCTTCGTTCTTCCGCTGCTGCAATTTAATGATTTCGGCCTAATCGGCCCATGAGTAAGTCTACTATTAAATTTTACGCTTCCGTATGATATGTATTGTGATATTCATTACTGTAACTGTGAGCACTATCTACTGATCCAGGGAATAGTGCAGTAATCACAGAGGAATCCGGATGTTAATATCTGGGTCCCTACAGCGATGGTATCAGAGCATATCGACTGCAGGTCGTGACCTAGTTAGCCTGGCCGTTAGTTTCAAGACTAGAATTATTTCTTCAAAATCTATTTCGAAAAATATAAGTTGTATCACTTATTCTCAACTCTCTTAGATGATTCCCCCTCATCTATATGCTGTCCTAGCTATTTTACTTCTGAAGCTCTCTTACCCGAAGTTCAAAATGAAGAAAATCTGGTACTCCTCTTGTAAATATTCTATGAAAACCTACTTTAGGATAAGAATCATGATACTGAACACTGGAGTTAGCTTCAATAATTGTTTTATCCTTGGAAGAAATGATAGTGTGAAATGGGGATAAACGAAATGGATGAACTTAAGTAAATAGATCGACCAGACAAATAGAATAAGTGATTCAGGAAGAAATAAAGAGTGCGAACCTAGTTAAAGGATTGCAGCAATGATGAATTGAAAAATCCCTGGAAGATGTATTAATGGAATAATAGGACATGATCGATAGCTGGATGGATTAATTGAAATATTTGGAAATTGGAGATGTGATAACGACTATTGGAGTATAAACCTAATTGACAACATAAGACCATGAATCAAAATGGAGATAGTGAATATTTAGGTTGATCTCTAGAGGAGCAACTTATGGAATTGAATTAATAATGTCATATTGGATTACTAGGGAGTCTCGATACCAAAATTGTCAGTGGATCTAAGATAAAGAATACTAAGCATCCATTGGATTGAGGAGCTGATCTAGTTGGTGAATAATAGATATGAGATTTGATTTATAAATCTATGGTGGAAGCTAGAATTTATGTGAAAATCGGATACCTATAGCAGGATTAATGAAATTGAAAAGACACGATAGGAAGTATATGATCGATGGATTGAATAAATAAAAGATACTCGCGGTTTGAAGTTAGACGACAAAATGTCGTGGTTAATCAGTGAAAAGGGATAACCTACATGCAATTTACAATAGTGGAATAATGGAATATGATCGATTGCTACACAAATTGATAAAGTTTTGAGAAATTGGAGGGATGATAACAATTATCAGTGTATAGGCTTGATTAATAACATTATTCCTGGAAGATGTTCATAATAAATGAATTAATTCGGAGGTTGTCACTAAAGATTTAGGTGCTTACCCGAGGAGTAATTATGATTTTGAATACAATCTTGGATTAATAGGAAATCCTGATACACGTGACACTGGTGAACTTGAAGGTAATAGTGTTGGATAATCATCAGAATTCAGAATTAAGGAGTGGATAGACAATAAAGATTCAGGTTGATCATTGGAGAAGCAAACTATGGATTTAGATCAATGACACCAGACTGGATTATTAGGAGGTAACGATACGAAAGACATTAGTGGATCTACATAAATCAAGTTAGATCTTCATAGGATTGGAAAGCTGATAAAACTGGCAATTGACGAACCTGAGATTGGATTTATAAAGA
Source organism: Dendrocalamus latiflorus (assembly GCA_017311315.1). Classification (NCBI taxonomy): domain Eukaryota; kingdom Viridiplantae; phylum Streptophyta; class Magnoliopsida; order Poales; family Poaceae; genus Dendrocalamus; species Dendrocalamus latiflorus. The sequence goes on along the minus strand of CM029651.1, from coordinate 37,866,169 downwards.
TGTGGAGAAATTCAGGCACATATAAGAATTTGGTAACCTCAATTCGATTAATAAAATTTTTGATGGAAAATTTATATATCGGTGGATTTATAGTATAGGTATTGCATTTTCATTGGATTGTAGAGTTAATAAGTTGACCAATAGTGGATTCGAGATTTTGATTATACAGTCATAGTGAAAATATGATATTTAATTCCCAAATATATGATTGAAAGTCAAAGATTTATGCGAGACTTAGATGGCAGTAATACCATGCACAATTAATGGAGAAAGATAGCCTAAGTGCAGGTTGCAAAAGTGGAAGTTAAATCATAAAGGCCGTTGGATTCTAAGTCTTGTGTATAAAATTATGTAGGAGTGAATCAGATCATTAATGGATAATGGAGAAATTAGTATACCTTTATGAAAAAAAATATATATATAATATTGTAAGGTTTTGTATGTTCAAAACAATTACGAGAATGAGTACTAATCACCTCCTAATACTTTCCTCTTCTTTCTATGGATTTCAAGAGAAAAATTTAACTCACCTTCTCTTACCTTTGCTCCAAAATTTAAGAATAGGATTGTCGAAGACGGTCATGAAGCTAAGGTGGTCCCGTTTTAAACGGACTATGCCAACAAACCCTGTGCCCTTTTGTGTATGCTTCCCCAAGTAGACGTTGTATTGTCACAAGATTTTCATTGGGCTCTGTGCACTGCCTTTTTGGCCCTCAGACGTCCTGTTTCACAGTCACGGGAAAAGTTTGTTTTAAAAGTTGGCGTGGTTATATGTCACCCCAGCTTCCGGAGTATACTCTCTTAAAAATTTGAATGGGTTTAGAATATCTTATCTCTACGATTTGATACTCATCCCATGCTAATTCCCCCTCACCCTATCGCTGAAAACCTCGCCAGGTTTGCAGGCAAAAGATAGTAGATAACCAAGTCAACACAATTGAAGCTCTGAAGTGGGAAGAGGCAACATCTCTGAAAAAGATAACAACTAAGAAGCCTTAGCCTGCAAGAAGATCAAGACCCAAGTCTCTGTTCCGCGATAGACTCACTATTCCAGCCATCGTCAAGGCATCCTCAATGGCCAAGAATAAGGCTAAAAGCAAGAAGCAGGAACCAATGATTATTACTCACTTTGGTCCCTACCGCTCGTCCAAGTATTCGCTCAGATCCACTTCACAAAGACAACTAAGAACAAGTCGCCACATGATGGGCAACCGCACCCCTACATTAGGCGGACCCCGAAAGAATACCATCTGCTACTATTGCGGAGAAAAAGGACATGATATGCGTAGATGCCCTGAGAAAAGGGATCTAGAAAGATCAGCCAGGGATACTATCACCACCAATCAAGGCCTTCAGAAGAAGCCGGGTCATGGGTTTAACTGTTTCATATGCAGTGACCCAGGACATTATGTGAGAGACTGCCCTCAACGGAAATCGAACAAGCAAAAGATGCATGCCGTCACCATTAGCTCCAACTCTGTCAAAGGAAACCCTATCGACTTCAAGGAGAAACAAGCTGCAACTACAAAAGTGCCGCCACCCGACCAGGAAGCTTCCTCAAATAATATATGTGTAGAATGTGGTAAAGCAAGACTTGTCAGGCCTGAAGTTAGAAAGGAAGACTAATATCAGGCGTCGCTTATTTAAGGGGGGTAGCAAGAATAGGCAAGCAAGTCGGGGGACTACTATGATGTATAAGTACTTTTGGAAGTATCGAACTGATGTAGGACTATCTTGGAGATGCAATGATGCTGTATTAGATCTAAGCAGATCAGACTGAGAAATTTGCAAGACCGTTGCAACAAGCAAACCTATTGCTAACCAATTTGACCCCATTTGCTTCTTTCTACTCTGTCGGAATCTCGGGGTCGAGATTCATTTAAGGGGGGTAGGTTTGTAACATCCTAAATTTGGATGTTTGAAATTTTGAGAAATTTAAAACTTTTATTTGCATCTTACTGGCATTTGAATTTTGGTTCGACATCTTATTTGGGTTTTCCTGAGTTTTGTGTTGAGCAAATAATATCTGAAAATAATTCTCGAGCACAAAATAGCAATCATAAAAAAAAATAAATAAAATAATTAGATAAATGAATACAAATAATTTAAATAGTATTTAACCCTGAGGAAGTAATTCCAAAAATCTATTTACGAAATCAAAACATGGTTTATAAATTAGTTAAAGGGAAATGCCTGAAATAAAAGTACGACTCAAATATATACCTACATAAACTATACAATTAAATTCAAGACTAGTCTTAACACTAGAGCTAAAATTCAAAATTTGGAAATCATGCAAAACTTAAAATTAACAAATCCTAATGAGAATTAAAGTTTAAATTAAAAATCCAAAATTCTAAAATTTTGCTCAAGCCTTCTCTCTCTTCTTTTCCTTCATTCCCTCCCTCCCCCCTATTACGTGTGGGGCCCCTTTCTTTCTTCCTCCCTCTCTTTCACTGCCGCTGGGCCCCCATCCCTGCACGCCTTTCTTTCTCCACCTCCCGGGCGCCTGCGTCCTCTCTTCTTTCTTTTTCCCCTCCTCCTCCCTTCTTCTATGGCCGAGCAAGTATCCACGTCGCCCTTCCTCTCTCTCTACTCTGCGCGAATCCTGCCGAATCATTGCCGTGCTGCTCCCTCTCTGCTCTGCCGCGCCGCTCGTCCCGTCCCCTCCGCGTGTCGAGCCTCGCACCGCCGCCTGCCACCGCTCCGCCTGCGCGCCGTGCGGCTCGAGACGCCCATGCCCTCCACCGAGCGTGCTCCTGCCATCCTTCCTCGCTATAAGGAGCAATGAGCTCACCCCTTCCTTGGCGCCTCCCATTTCCTCCTCTTCCCTTCCCCGCTTGCCCACTGCCAGTTCGGCCACCGCCGCGCATCCACTCCGCCCCGGCCGCTCCGGCGAACTCCCCGCACCGGGACCGCGTCATGGCGCGCCCCCAGTAGCCTCCTTCCTCCTCCCGCGGGTAATCGAACTCCGGTGGCTTGAGCTCGCCGCAGCGGCCGTCTTCCCCGCATCCGGCCGAAAGTCGCCTCCACCGGCGCCGCTGCTCCCTCGAGGCATCCCCGGCCGATTCCGCGCCCTGGGAGTATCTCCACGACGTCCCGAAGCCCCCACGACCGCCGGCCAAACCTCCCCGCCGCCCCAGCTCGCCGGCGCCGTGCGCCACCACCGCGCGTCCCCATCTCACGCCGCCGGCGCGTCTCGGTACTTCCCCGGCCCGAACAACTGCACGGTGAGCCCTCCCTTAACTCCCTGATGCTCATGCGCACGCCGCCCTGACCCCTCTTTTTCTTGGCCGCCGGCGCCCCGTTCCTACCTCGCCGCCGTCCGCCTTGGTCTGCCGCCCTCCTCCCTCGCCGTCGCTCCGGCCAGCGCGCCGCCGCCCGTGGCCTCGTCATCACCGGTGCGACCCATTTTGCCGGTCCCAGCAACCCCCCCCTGGCCATCGTCCGCCGCCGGCGACGCCGATACCGAGCGCCGGCGTGGTTCCTCTGTTTTGACCTCAGGTGTGACTCGGTACATTTATTTTATCCCCATCTCTCTTTCAGTCCAGCCCGAAGGTCCTTTTGGCTAGCAGCGCTCAGTTAACATCTACACAGTGGAGAGGTGTTAGGTTAGATTCTAGCTAACTGCAACTTTCTTCCCATAATTTTTGCTCTATTGTGGTGGCTCTAATTAATAAAAATCATGAAAAATTAGGTAATAGTTTAGAGAAGCTAGTAAAATTTAATTAGTATGTAAACTAAGGTTACTTAACATTTTAATATGTGATTATTTACTATATTAACAATTAATATAGTTGGATATTTAGATGAGATCTAGTTATCAATTAAAGGCATTAATAAAATGTGGATTAGTGTATAGTCCAAAATTAATAAGAATTCTAATTAAAAATACATCCATAGAAGGTACAAACTTTATTAGGATATACGTGAGCTTAATACATGTCTAATTGGGGATTAGTTATTATCATGATTAGTATGCATTTAGCATTTATAGTAAATCTAGTCCCAAATTAAAGGAAAGACTTAGGAAAAATTAGGGATAATTTGTGGAAGCTAATAATAAATTCAAATAAGGCTTTAGAGAGTTTAAGTACAATTTAAAGTCGGATTAGTTACCATGATAAATAATTAGTGTAACTTTAATATTTAAAGTGTAAATCTAGCTATTTATTAAAGACATTAGAAAGGAATAGTGGCTTGGATAAATGTCTATATTCAATAAGGATGGCCCTTAATTAGCATGCCAACATATATGCCCAATCTTCATCATGCCACCATTAAACAAACCGCAGTGACATATTTTAGTATAATAGCCCTAGGTCGTCAAAATTATGAATAATAACTAAAGTATAGATAGGGTACCAATAGTGCTAATAAATAAATCTTAACATAAAAAAAATTGGCAACAATGATGGATATAGCTGGTTATAGCAAGCTAGGGCCCGCACAAATGGGCTCTAATTCAACTTGAATTATGCATAATAATATTCGATGGTACATAAAATGTTGTACCACAAAATGCTATACCTTTGATTATAAGGCTAACTTGGTAAGCTAAAATTTGCAAACATTACTTATATGTATGTAACATATACCCTGAACATTAGTACTCGACAAAATACACCAATTCATAGGTTTAACCCAACTCATAGAACTTCCTTGATAAATAACAAAATAATAAAAGAATCAAGTCATCACATTCTATCATCGACCTTACCTTAAAGAACCCAAATCACCCATTAACTCGTAATAAAACTAAATTGAGTTTATTTGGATCTTTTGAGTTATTTACTTTTATTTGGATTCAGTCGTCGTAGCGTAACTAGAAATTGGGAGTCGTGAAGATTCAACGGATCAAGTGAGATCAAGCTCAAGGTGAGATAGAGACCAAAAGACCAAGATAAAGCATTGTGTGAGCTCAAGACCGCGGTAAACTGCGCCAGGCGAGTCAATACTTTGATCATGTTAAACCTACATTTTCTGCAAATTACTTTTGTTTAAATTATCAAATTGCATGCTGTTAATTTATACGCAAATACATGTTTAATTTCGAATCCTAGTTAAATGCCTATTATCTAACTTGATTAATATTGCCCCTCCTTGGGAATATTTGAACATGAGAATCTTGTCGCCCTAGCAAAATTATAATAGTAACCTTTGGAAAATAAGTCTCTAAAATATATGCCATGCTTAGTATTGTTTAGGTACTCATGGGCACGAGAGCGCCCAAGCATCACTTTTTAATCCTGAGAAAAATTGGTTGGGCAGTCATGGTGGTAATGACTGGTGTATGTTGGATATGATTATTTTGTATTCCCAAAAACCTCAAATTGCTTATTTATCTGGGCGGATGGTTCGGGGGTATGGTGCAGGGTGCACGAGAGTGTGGTTTGTGGTAGAACCGCCCAGATAACCCAAAGGACTGAATCTTGTCATGAACTCCTATGTTAAACAGGGCAACCACAAGTCTGTAAAGTATAGCTTGGCCCAGTAAACTTATCGAAATCCCGGACTCATCTCACTGGTAGTGGATTGATGGGGTTATGCTATGGCAAGGGGGCCTGAAGGGACACCAGGTAGGGTGAAGTTTCTCAGTCGTACTAGCGCAGAGGGGAGGGAAGCCCGTACGCTAGTAGCAGTGAGAAACATCCCGTGCAATTAGATGGGACCCATCGCAAATGGGAGAAGCCCATATAGTGGGATGAGAAAAGGGACTAGATACTTTGAAAAGTCACTGTGATGGTCTGCTCAACCACACGTCTAAGGAATCGTGTGGGGCAACGAGTTGATTGTCTCTTGTGGTGAAAGTGTACAAACTCTGCAGAGTCAAAACTATTCGAATAGCCGTGCCCACGATCAAGGGCGGACATGGGAACTTAACCAGATATAGTTCTATTTAAAAATGTTTTGTGGGTGGGAATGGAAAAGTGAAGGGCGAAGGACTGCCCTGGTTTGGAATTGTCCTGGGTGTCGTCCCAGTGGTAAGTTAAGCGGCTATAACGCTGAAGAAATTGCTATATGGTGCAGATGCCATGTAACGGTGGATGGAATCTGAATCGATATTAATAATGCATTTCCTTGTACATTATGATTTGTTCCAAAATTGCTAAGTCATAGGGCTTTTTAATTAATTGTATTCAAAAGCACTCTATGCAAAATAAAATAGCCCGAGCCTCTCCTTTGTTAAGCTATGCATACTATTTATTTGCATTCTGTGTATTGGCTCGCGGAGCACGGGGTCGGAGTGCTCATGCTCGCTTTTGCGACAAAATTCAGAATCAGGAGTCAAATCACCTCGCTTCAGCAACAAGATTGGACAAGCTGGCCGAGAAGATGAAGATGTCAAGGGCTAGGTCGCGAACCTCCAGTTGGCTGCCTGTGGGCATGTCCTGAAGGTCCCACCTGTGTGCTTCGTTCTTCCGCTGCTGCAATTTAATGATTTCGGCCTAATCGGCCCATGAGTAAGTCTACTATTAAATTTTACGCTTCCGTATGATATGTATTGTGATATTCATTACTGTAACTGTGAGCACTATCTACTGATCCAGGGAATAGTGCAGTAATCACAGAGGAATCCGGATGTTAATATCTGGGTCCCTACAAAGGGGAAGAAGGACAACCGGGGGCGCAGGGCGCAGCAGGGCATGGCGACGCGAGATGACGACGGCCGGCGGAATTCCAGGGAAGCCGGGTCGCGCGGGCGTGTGCGGCGGCCGGGATTCGGGGGCCGTGTCGGCTGGTCCTTTTGCCACAGCAGAGGAGGAGGGGGGCCCTGCGCGGGGTGGAGCAGGAGGAAGAAGGGAGAAGGAGGCAGCCGGGCCCAGGCGGAGAGAAGAAAAGAGGAGGAGAGAGAGAAAGTGCTGGGCTCACATGGAAGTGAGAAAGAAAATTAAAAAGGATATACTAGTGTATTATTATGGAATTGTGATTTTTAATTCGAACTTTAATTTGCATTAAAATTTATTGATTTTTGAGTTTTTCATGATTTTCAGAATTTTGAATTTCCAATTTAATTCAAACAAATTTTGTTTGGCCAATTCTTTACCTAGTTAAATTGAAGTTCAAGATTTTATTTCCTTTAACTATTATTTAAGTTATATGTGTGTGTGTGTATAACATGAATTCTTAACTTTATTATTTTCTTTTGATCTTTAAATAAGGCTTTGTTCCAATTAAATTTAATTTAGGTCTTTTAGGGTTTTAAACTGGAGGAACTGCTGCCTGCCATTCGATGTGGAGAGAATGGATGGTCGAGATAGAAATCCTGGGTATTCGGCAATTATTGGTGAGAAGTGATTTTTTAGAGACGGTTATTAACACGAACCGTCTGTGAAAGTTCACAGACGGTTCTTAATACGAACCGTCTGTGATGTCTTAATTATCACAGACGGTTCGTGTTAATAACCGTCTGTGAAAATATCACAGATGGTTGCGAGTATAAACCGTCTGTGAAAGTTTAATCACAGACGGTTCCGTATGAACCGTCTGTGATGTAGCCGTCCAGTATAGCCTCTTTTGTAGTAGTGGTTATCACAGACACATAAATTCAGATGGTTTAAAAACCATTTGTGATGGCGGTTTTGAACCGTTTGTGATGACTCTTTCTGTGGTAGTGACTATTCATCGACTGCTATATTAATCAGCTGTTTCTATTAGTTACTACTATTCATTAGCTATAGTCAAAAGCCAATATAAACATGATCTAATATCTTGTTATTGCTTGCGTGATTTCTACAGGCATCTCGAGTTTACTGCGGCATCACAAAGCTAGTGCAAAGTACCGAAAGATCTCCCAAAGTGCAAATTTACCAAAGCATGTATGCCAAACATACCTGACAGGCTGACACAAATGAACCACTCACGGTCACAGCTATTGAGCGAATAGATCGGACCTGAATCCTTCACCCTTCCCACTTCTTTTAGTTTTTGTTTTCAAGAGTGAGGATGCCTAGCTTCACTCCTGTCCTGACGAAAGATTTCCATGCCCAATAATAGGCCCAGCTGCTCTGCTATATGGCCTTCACCCCCTTCGGCCCGAACAAATACCACCGACGATTTCCTTTAAATTCTTTCGTTCACAACGGGAAGAAATTCGTAGCACAGAAAGAATCGCCATAGGCGGTACGTCCAAGAGAGACGCGGCAGCCGTGTGGCTGGCGGTGGTGGTGGCTGCCGCGGTGGTCAGCTCGGCCGCGGCCGCGGAGAAGAACGGGGCGGAGCTCGGATGCTTCTGCGACTGCATGAAAGTTCGACTTGCGCCGCCGCCTGCACCGACGGCTGCATGCAGATCGCCCGGCCAGGCCATCCCAAGGACGACGATTGCTGCGGCTTCTGAGCTTGTTTCGGGCCCATCCCATCTGTTCTTGCTAGTCCATCCGTAAGTTTTTTTGCTTTGGTGTTGTCGTGCTGCTTGTAAAGCAGAATATATATGATACTAGGGTTAGTTTTTTAAAAAAAAATGCTAGTATTATATTTAAAATAATGGTATTATACCGTTTATGATTAGGCTCTATCAATACGGAGAGAATACTTTCATGTCTCATAAAACAATTCAATGTATGGTTGTCACTTGCACTTGAACAATTACAAGAAGTATTTGATTGCAATGGCTATGGTACTCATATGTTATAATTCTGTCTTGTTTATTCATTGTGAGATAATAGGGAAAGGTATACCGTTTCCAAGCAAACTGACGGGATAGGCATTGGCCATTGGATCTAATGGCTCTAGTACGTGTCCTAAAGTGCTTAACTCCACCCACTTCATCTCTAATTCCCAGCTCACTCCACTTCTCTCTCTTCGCTCAACATTTTGATCCAAAGCGACCATGGGGTTTTTTTAAGTGGACAGTCTTCTCTGAAGTAAACTTCAGATCCAACGTGCCAACACCAAGAACAGAAATATACGACCTGTTTCCCATTAGAATGGAGGAAACCCCTGCTGCCTGGTAAGAAGAAACAAGGAAATATCAAAACATACGTGAATATTAGCACCAGTATTAACCCACCAATCAGTGGATTGACATACTAAAAAGACAACAGGTAAATTACCATACCCTGCTAAAGTCAAGGCCTCACCTATGATCACGTTAATAACCTTCTTCTTTTGCTATTCACCATCTTTGATCTTGTGGAAGCGACAGTCCTTCGCCATATGACCGTCTTTTCCACACACAAAACAGGTGATGTCTCTCAAATCTTTTTTCTCAGTTTTCTTCTTCTTCAAGCTAGTTGTCTTGTTCAGTTTGTTGGATTTGTACTTCTTTGCAACAGTCTTTTTCTCTATGACATTTGCATTGTTCTGGCCAGAGGTGCTAGGTACATCTTTTGCTCTTGCTTTTTCTTCCACATCGAAGGCTACAATGAGATCCTCAACAGAAATCTCTTCCCTCTTATGTTTCAAGTTAGTAGCAAAATCCCGCCAAGAGGCAAGCAGTTTAGCAACAATGCCCGCAGTCACAAACTTTGGAGGCAACACACAGCCCAGGTGCGCAATCTCACCGATTAGTAGCTGGAGATCATGAGTTTGTCTAACTATAGACGTTAGCCTCATCCATGTTAAAGTCAAAAAATTGCTCACACATGTAGAGCCAGCGACCTGCCTCTGCCTCTGTATATTTGTGCTCTAGTGCATCCCACAACTCTGTGGCGGACTTGTAGTCCATATACACATCATAGAGCTGATCTGCCTGAACAGTCATAATGGAGCCAAGAGCAGTGTTGTATGCATTTTCAAACTGCATGAACTGCTCAATCGTAAATGAATACTGTGGGTGGATAACCCACCACAGCCCCAAAGACATGAGTCAAAACTTGGCTCTAGTCTGCCATCTACGAAAATTCTGACCAGAAAACCTCTCAGATTTCATCGTATCAGAAGCACTAGCCATTGCTGTATTGTAAAAAAATTCACAATAAGGTTCCTGGAATATTGAAAATGTGGGTAATATTTTAATTCTAAATTTTTCTAGAAGACAAATACAATAAACCAGTGATGCAAAACTTACTACTACCAATAGGCTACTCGTCATACTTCAAAATATACACAAGGAAAATATAGTAACAAAGTCGAACGAATGCACGAATAACTTACTTTTGAGCTTGATGAAGAACATGAAAGAACGCAGGCTTGATGTAGTACAAAACATAAATGACGCAGTGAAACGAGCGGACGTGCAGATGCGCTGCCCAGAAACCTTATTGCTACCCCGTGCAGGTACTCTTTGTGGCAACGGTTCGAAGATAGCCGCTCTCCCTCATTCCAGGTGCACGCCGGGAAGAAAAGTTGGCGAGGTTCAGACGACACAGCACAACAGCATAATCTCGCATAGCAGAAAGTAGAGGAAGAATGGAGGTGGAAAACTCTCTGTTTCTTCCTGGATGTCTCCAGGCCTTTTAAGGGCACTGCAATTATTCACTAATAACTACTGCATTTAAACATAATTATGCACTAGTAACTGCCTCATCAGATCACAAATTAAGCAGTGTAAATTCACTTGTAACTGCCTTATTCAAATGTTTGAATCTCATTTAAATAGAGAGAGAGTGGTGCAGGGTTCAGCAAAAATAAAGATGGACTTAGTCTGCCAAGTAGCGTGACACGTCACGTCACGGTCACGCGTCGTAAGTCACAAATCACGCGATTTTCACGCGAAAATGCGCGAATACGCCTACGCGTGCGTGCGCATGTGTGTGATTAGCCATAGCCCTCCTCGTGCCATTCCTATCCATTTGTCACATTATTCAAGGAGTGTCAAGGGCTCTACCTTATAAATTGGTCTTATCCACCTTGCCTTAGCAATATGATACTAAACCGTGTATACTTTGGAATTAAGGAAATGGGCCTTGCTCACACGAACCAATTTCTAACAGAATATTCCTCAAATAATTGTACAACTCAAATGAAGATGGAATAATGTTAGACACTTTGCTTTACCTATTATTACTAGTCCTCTTTATGATATACTATTGCTACTAATGTATAGCTTACCGCCTCAAATATATACCATGTGAGAAAATCTTAAAAGACTTCGTCATGTGAAACCTGTCCCAGCAATGAACCTTTGGATAGTTTATATGATTTTAGCTACAATTTCTTTTAGTACTACATTAGGCTACTATTGTACTTAGCAGTTATGTGGCTCATTTTATTAAACCCTTTCTATTTTTTCTCATGTGGTCTTTAACAATGAAATTGTTGAGATTTATGATTCTCTGAAGTCTCCAGAGGCACGCAGACTTGCATACAAAGTATTATGGAACAATGTGGTGAGTAGTTTTGTTCCCACATGTATAGAGTGGTTTATATTTCCTTTTTCACATCAATTTTGTCATTGGTCATATCACACATTTTTTATAGGGTACCAATCTACAATATGTATTGACAAAGTTGCGAGGTGACCAAGTTGGGGATTGTTATCTGTTCAAAGTTGTGTACCCTCATACTCCACTACAAAACGACATGTTTGTTACATCACCACTCTTTTTTGATTCATCATAAATGTTTGCAATTGATGCTTTTATTGCATTAACTTTTTTGATCTATTTTTTTCATCCATAAATAACAGTCATGCCTGTGGGTTTTGTGTAATAAAGATGCTTGAATGTCACAACGATAGGAGTTTGATTGGTTACAACATGGTATCGAACAAATATTACATTTTTACACCTTTTTCTCCCTTCTTGTTGAAGCTTAACACTTTTTACATTCCACATTTTCTATGATGCAGTCTAACATGGAAGATTACAAGAAAGAACTTACTCACATGCTCATATACCACTGCTTCAATGACCTGAACCCTCATTGAACCTTTGACTGATTGGCCTATGGTGATATTTTCCCTTATTTTTACATGATTTACAAATTTTTGGATGAAACTGCTCTATGTAAGCCTATGTAAGCATGTGAATTTGCAGGTGCTCATCACTATACTCTCTTTTGATACAATGTGACATATTATATGTAAATCTCATATGTAAGCCTAAGATGGTACCACCGCTTTAATATTGGTATATCTGTGTTACGTCATATTTAGTCTAAAAATGTAGCACCCTTCTGAACCATGGTTAGTTGTCTTATTCTACACTATGCAAATGATGGGGTTATGTTCTTCTCTGAATTGTGGTTCCATGTTCCTAGAGTTAACATTGCTTTGTAAAATTAATTTTCTATGTTCTATTATGTGCTTAACATTCTCGTTAAGAATTGTCAATATTTTATTTTATGAATTGCTCAAGTTTCATGAGGTCTCAACTTGTTTTACGAGGTTTAATGACATTTCATAAAGTTTCAGGAGGTTTCACGACTAAGTTTCATGATGTTTCATAACTAAGTTTCATGGTATTTCATAAGGTTTCAAGACTGACTTTCATAAAGTTTTTGTAATGGCTCTATGAAGTTGAATTCTAAGTTTCATAAGATTTCAGGAGGTGTAATTACTATGTTTCATGAGGTAAGCTGGTCAAGTTTCACAAAGTCTCATCTTGTTTCATGAGGTTCATGTCTAAGTTTCATTAAGTTTCAAGATTTTTCATTACTAAGTTTCATAATGTTTCAAGACTTATTTAATGTTTCATGAAATTTTTGTAGCAGATTCATGAAGTTAAATTTTAAGTTCATGAGGTTTCATAAAGTTTTATGAGGTTTTATAACTAAGTTTCATAATATTTTATGACTAAGTTTCATGGTGTTTCATTAGGTCTCATAAAATTTCAAGAGATTTTATGCCTAAATTGACTAAGTTTCATGAGGTTACATAACTAAGTTTCATGATATTTTTAAGAAGCTCTATAACTAGGTTTCATGATGTTTTCATGCGGTTTTATAAGGTCCTATGTCCAAGTCTCATGATTAAGGATCATGAATTTTTATGAAGTTTCGTCAAGTTTCATGAGGTTTGATGACCAAGTTTCATAACCAAATTTTATGAGTTTTCATGAAGTTTCATAAGGTCCATGTCTTGGTTTCATCAGGTCTCATGTATTAGTTTTACGAGGTGACATGATTAAGTTCCATGGTGTTGCATTAAGTTTCATGACATTTTTACATGTTTTCATGAAATTTTCAAGAGGGGCTCAAAGGGGGTGATTATGTTCTAGCTTAACTATGCTGACTACCCACTTCTCAACCCTCTTAACAATTACCATCCTTGCTTTGCAGTTGGTCTTATGCAGTTTGTTGCTATTCCATGAGCCATTGTTGCCACTTGCTCTATCACCCTTTTTGTGTTGTGTTCAGAGTGGCAAGTGAACTCATACATGTTATAGTCTCATGTAACTTGGCTCTTAGTGCTGCTTGAAATTTTTGTTCCAAACTAGTAGTAAATGTATAGTCATTGTAATATTTTTGTGCTTTCTCTCTAGTGAAGAACTCCATGCCAACATGGGGTTTCTTGGCTGTCAGATGACACGATCTACATCTTCATTTTGTTAGTCCATTTCTTCATTGGCTACATTCCTATCCCTATGATCATTACTTGTGGCTAATAAAACTTCTACAAAGACATCCTTCAATTCATTATCTTATGCAATACTAAATTTATCCAAGGTCATGTTGACACCTTCGACCATGGGTGGAATGTCCTACACATACACCAAACTGACGAATTTTTAGCACAGAAACCAAGTGAAACACCACATGAAACATCCAACTGAAAGAATTTCAAATAGAATTAAGCCAAGCATTTCATCGAACATAGTGCATGCAAAGCAGACATGGGGAAAAGCATGAAACTTGTCTGAGACATGGTGGAGTAACAAACATGGGGAGTAAAACATGAATCTTGTCTAAGCACTAATCTTGTCCATCATATCAAAGAGACTTCAAAAACAAACAAATCTATTAGAGAGGCATTTCATCAAACATATTATATGCAACAATTTAGAAACAACAATGAGGCCCAAAATGAGACTTTCCTATATTCCAATGCATATGGAGGTGGATGGCAACATGCTCATGCGAAGGTGGATGGTGAAGAGCTTTCTTGTGTGGTTCATGCATGAGTTGCAGGCCGGCAACGAAGTTTCACGTGTGGACAAGGTCAGCGACGAGGCCTTACATGCACAGCGGAGTAAGGTGTCAAGGCCTCATCCGTGCTGTCGCATGCGATGGAGGATTCTGTGGTGAGGTCTTTGCATGGAGGTCCCACACGTGTGAAGAAAGAAGGTGTACTGGTAGTGAGGTTTCAAGCTGGCGCTGAAGGCGGAAGGAGTCAGAGCCGACGATGAGCGCGCAGAGGCACGCGAGGAGGAGGCCGGCTGCGAGGTGAGGAGGACGGAGCGGACCGAATGCAGGGGAGAGTAGAGGTCACAGGAACCGCACGATCGAAGATGATCTAACAGCTACAACCTATGGCGTTCTTTCCCCTCGCGACGGTATACCATGGTGCAATAGCTTCCTTATTTTTTTATAAGATGGGAACAATCGGGTAGCGCAATCATCTTAGGACTCATACGATGGGAATAATTGGGTAGCACAATCATTTTAGGACTTATAACTGACAGTTCACGGGGTTTAAATTCTAGAATATCATAGTGAAAAATCTTCACAAATAATCCTCCCAACTTGTGGTTGGTGGGAGCTGGACTACGATCATTTGCCAAAGAGCTAAAGTGCCATACTGCTAGGCCACGCTTTGGCTTGTTTATTCTTGAACAAGTTGTCTAATTGCACATATCCTTGGGTATACAAACAATATTTACAGTCGCTTGTGAAACCCAATGCTAATTATGCATATTTAACAGATGGTAGAAGCGCATTCCACTCCAGCGTATCATCCTACAAATGGAGATACCAAACATGTCTAGTGTGCGCTGTTCTTTTGTAGAAGTACAATATGCGATTGATTTAAAAAATATACTATCCATCTTTACTCCATGGGAAGTGAGTCCCTTGAGCCCATGGTTTAAAGGAATCCTATATTACTTCTAAAATTTGGACGATTTTGCTAAATTGAGGTTACCCTCACTAGTTCTTTGGTCAGGATGACCTCTCGTCGTGACATGTGGTGACATATCCTTCCTCTCCTTTTCCTTCCCCTATTTTTCTTTCTCCTCAAACCATCTCTCATTGAAATACTTGGTGGCATCCCCTGCCCTTCCCCTTCAAACTCAAAAAGTTCTTGTTTTCAAATTTTCCCTGAGTTTTTGAATAGGAAGTATTTTTAAGCATTTCAAAAGTTTTTCGAACCGAAATTTTTTAATTGTAAATTTTCGGTTCAACGGAAAGTTTTCAAACTAAAAGCTTTTTAAATGAATGTTTTCAAATCAAAAGTTTTGATTCATTTTCGAATCAAAATTTTTTGTGTTAAGATGGGAAAGGGGCAAGGAAGAGGGAGCCAAGGGAGGGGTGTCACGTGGTAGTACATGAATGTCCTCAACTAAAGATTGGTGAAGGTAACATTAACATAGCAATACCCAAATTTTGCATTGCACAATATTGATCTATTTTAAGATAGACCGCTCAAAAGTATACTAGTAAACGGATAACACTCTCATTACGAAAAGGTAAAGGAATAACCGGCATGAACACCTATCCAAACCATTAGTCCCTTGGCTCTCTGGCCTATGTGCACACACCTGCAACTTGGCGTCTGTCCGGTGACTCATGTATTCCGGCGCCGAAGCTGTCACAAGAGAGAAACTCCCCACGTTCCTGCTTGTACCCTATACCTAATCAAATCAAATTAAAATTAAACAAATTGCTTGGCGTGCTACCCGACGCAAAGCTAATTAGAGCTTCTCGCACGTCGGTCCAAACATCGGCCGGCATAGAGAAGTCTTGAATGGCGATAGGCACACAAATAAAGAATAGAGTGGAATTATTAGCACATTTAATTTCTCTCCGGTAGCACTTATCTTTATTGTTTCTGTTTTTGCTAGAGAGATGAGCATCGACTGTTGTCTGGTTAGCAACACGTATGTCAATTAGAGGTTTAATGACTTGAATAGTAGTAGTGTAGGGTGCATATGATGCGTCCTGTGTCAGTCTTTTGCTTTAGTAACTAGAATAGTAGTAGTGTACTATAGGGGTGCAATCAGATCGGATTCGGACGGATATTGCTTAAACCGTATCCTAACCCATATTTTTTCCTCGGATTTGAAATCGGATACGGTAAGACCGGATACCAATTCGGAATATTCGGAGTTTCGGATATGGTATCATCGGGGCGGATATGTGTCGGTTACGGATCGGAAGCGGATAATATAAGCGGATATCACGGACGTACAAAAAGGAACATTTTCAATAGTTTCTTCTCATTAAAAAAGGACCAAAGCAACAGTTTAACATTTGCCCATTTCATGAAACAATTCAATTTCTGGAGTACACCCAACCAGAGCAACCAACAAAAGGTGAGAGCAAGTTCAAATATGATAACAATGTTATTGCAAGTTCAGAACCGTCTCGGCGTCTGATGGGATCAACAGATTCAAACAGATTCATAACATTAAGCTTGATGCCTCCATGGTCCCTTCACAAACCAAGGCGAACCTCCATTCATGCCTCCATGGTGCATGTCCACTGTCCAGTGCACGGAGACTATCAGAATCTTAGGGCACTACAAAGTGGCAAAGGAAAGCAGAAAATTAACACTCCAATTATATGCTACAGCTGAAACACTAGTCAAAAGTCAAAACCTAGCCTTAAGTAAAATAACAACTCAATACTACTAAACATCCAGTTGTATTTGCCACTATCAAGGCATCAATTAACTTCTGTTAACCTATGTTAAGTGTTAACCATCAATTAACATGCAGCATGTGCAAATTTTCCTCGTATCCTCATCCAACCAAGTCCGTTACATCTCCCCTAATACCTCGCAAAACTAAAATTTTAACAGTCCCTTTGCCCTATGATTCTGGATGGAAGATTGATTATAAATTTGACAACACCGACACCATCCAGACACAAGTTACAGGGTTATAATGAGACACTGCTCCCTCTGATGAAGAAGGGTAAACTCAATGCACCACAATGGCAGAAAAAAGATCTTCTAAGTAGCCATAGTCTGGGAAACAAAGATAGCACAAGATCTAAAGCAGTATGGCCTAACACTTGCCCAACTTGGAACAATTATAGCAATTATGTCTTTGCAAATGCAGGAGAAAAGACAAATGGTAACAAACACCATCAAGTAAATAACAAAAAAATACTAAAAGCACTAATTCTGGCTCTGGTTACCTTAAGCTGCTTGGACAAGCCCTTCAAGTATTGAGTAAGCACACCATCTTATAAAACAAGTGGAGAGGAACTTATTTGCCTCTTATATTAGCCCCAAATAATTAGCACTATGAACAAGTCGATAACATTGAGCACCTCAACAGAGTTAAATCATCAGGTCATCACAGATCATTTTTCAAATTAATGAACTAATGATCCTTCCAAATTTACCAACACATCCAAATGAACACAGAGTTGCAGTTTAGACTTGAATAGGAATAAGCATAATGCAGTTAAGAATTATATAGTTAGTTCTTGGAAAAGGTTACCAGAAACTTAAGTAGTAAACTTCAGCTTCACTTGGTCACAAGCACACCTAGAGCTCGCCATCACTAGCTACTTCTTCGCCCTACAAATCACCAATGATGGATGCAACTTTGCTAAATAAGAGTACAAATCACCAATACTAGACAATACCTGAAGAATCCTCATATTAGCAACAATGGTCTCAACTACCTCCAAATCACCAATGATGGATGCAACTTTGCTCTTAGAATCTGAAAAAAAATAAGAGAAAACTTCATAGTTAAAAAAGAGACTAGCAATACTAGTGTTACACTAAAAAGCTAACAATTGATGTTATCACCTTTTCTGGATGCGGCTATCCAATCTTTCGTACATATCAATGCTTCTACCATTTCAGGCTCTAGACGACTGCGAAATGGATCAATGACACGACCACCAGCACTAAAAGCAGATTCTGACGCTACTGTTGACACTTGTATGGCCAAAACATCACGTGCAACTCATGATAGAATAGGATATTCATCTTGTTGATTCTTCCACCATAATAAAATATCAAAGTTTTGACTGGATCTACCAAATTTGAGGGGCTGCTCTGCCATGTATTTCTCCAGGTCATTTGGTTCATCCTCATCAGCCCCAGATGTGTCATATAAGAAATCATGAAGTTCATCATTCTCATTGTCCATAAAGATATCTATAGCTGGTTTATGATTGGGTGTAGCAGTAGCATTGGCAACAGTCTTACTTTTTGACACACTAGGTGCAACAGAGGCATATGATTCATACAATTGCTTGACAACATTGATGAATTCTTCGAGTTCAATCTTGTACAACAACTCACCAAAAAATTTCTTCATGTAAAATTCTATTATTTTTGTCTTATACCTAGGATCAAGAAAGGTTGCCACAGCAAGAGCAATGTTGGATTTCTTCCAGTACTTGTCAAATTTAGCACTCATAGAAAATGCCATGTCACGTATGGTGGTATCAGAGCTAGCACACCATTCAGAAATCAAAAGTTTAATATGACAAAAACTGTGGTAAAACAAATTTGCTGTAGGATATAAAGTACCAGAGAATAGCTCAGTAACATCATAGAATTTCTTTAAGCATTTGCAAAGTGTTAGTGCCTTATCCCATTCTGAATCTAAAGGAGCAATTTTCTCGTACCTACGGCGTTCCAAGCACAAAAGCCTCTCAAAAGCGCTCCTATAATATATGGCATCCCTCAACATCAAATAGGTAGAATTCCACCTCGTAGCAACATCCAGTGAGAGACTCATCTTTGTATCCAACCCACACTCAGATGCACACTTTTGGAATTACTCCCACTGCAACGGAGATCCCTTTACAGCTACAACAAATGCTCTAATATTCTGAACTGCAGAGTCAATTTCTTGCAAACCATCTCTAGCAACAAGATTCAATATATGATTGGCACATCTCACATGAAAAACATACCATCACATATTAGCGGACTTTGCTTTTTAATTTCAGCAAGGACATCTTTTACACACACTTCATTTGCAGATGCATTGTCCAAAGATAAGGAAAATAACTTCTTTTCAATATTCCACCTCATGGCACAGGAAGTAAATGCATCAGCTAGGTTAGCACCCGTGTGTCGTCCTTCTACATGCATGAATTTGATAATTCTTTTTTGAATTTGCCAATTATCATCAATCCAATGTACAGTGACACACATATACCCTTTGTTTTGATTTGAAGTCCACATGTCCATAGTTGTGCTAAAGCGACACTGAATGGTTTTAAAATATTCATATAACTTTCCCTTTTCTTGTAAAAAGAGGTCCATTACTTCTTTTCTAATTGTTGTACGGCTCTTGATTGGAAAGGTAGGACGCAAGGATTTGATGAAGTCAACAAGATATTCATGCTCAGCAATATTGAAAGGGTACTCATGCATGATTATCGCTAAATAAAACTTTCTCAAGCTAGCTTCTTGATCATACCTGTATGGTTCAACAATAGTTGTGTCAAATTCATTATCCTTTTCTACTTTGAGCACCTACTGACCTGGGTTGAGACGGTGCTTTTTTTCAAATGGTTCCAAAAGCATGATGTGCCATTGATGGTCTCACATCTGGCACTATATTTGCAGTGGTTGCATTGCGCCCAACGTTCAACAATCTTCTTTCCATTCACCTCAACTGTCTTTGTAGTCCTAGTGTAGTGATCCCAAACCGGTGATGTGCTCTTCTTCTGCTTCTTTGTAACAGCCTCATCTTCCATATTCTCTTGCCCTTCCGTGCCAGTGCCAGTGCCACTGCCAATTGTCGGAGCACCTTCAGTTTGCATTGGTTCTCCTCCAGATGCAAGTGTAGGTGCTGCAAATGAAGATGAAGGCACACTTCCACTTTCGGATGCCATCAAAATTCACTGAGTAGAAAGAAGAACCAATCTTAGCTTTATGATTGTACAAAAAAACAATTGAATAATTAATTTAACAATATACTCAAACAATCTTACATCCAGAAAGTTCTTGTTCAACATAAGGCTAGAGGAAAAGTAAACATATTGCACTATTGCAGTTCATCTAAGACGCATAAGAGGAATACATCGGTTGATTTTCGAAAGGAAGTTCAGCATGAATGCAGCAAGCATTTTGGTACAAAACAATCACAACAAATGCAACAACTTCATTTCCTAGACCAGGCATGCTTAAACTACTGTAAAATTCTATGCTGCAAAATTAAAAGACCATTGTAGTATTGTATGCACATAAATTATTTTGTTAGTAAAATCCTGCTATCAGTATTGCACCAACACAACTCATGCCAGTGTAGGATGAAATGTTTAAACCAGTAGATTGAGTCTGATCTTGTTGTGGTGTCTGTTTCTATGTAGATTGAGTCTGATCTTGTCACAATGCATCCATAGGAGCAAGCTCAGAGCACAGGTTGTGGTGATGGGTAAACCACCCAACAAGAAACACCAAGATAAAAAATAGAGGTACGTGCAACATAGAAAAAATCTCACCCAAATCCTTCCTAGACTGTTCTGTTTTTCCTTGCTCCTGAAGCTTCATGTAACGCTCATTGTTTCTCAATCTCCTCTAGCCCGGCCTGATGGGGAGGAAGGATGCGACCGACGGGGAACTGCTGAACTGGAGGCCGGCCTTGACGGAGCGGGAGACAGTCTTGTTCTTCGGGCCGCCGCCGCCGCCACTGCGCCCCGCCACGCCGGCCTTCTTCGAGACCTTGCCTGATGGGGAGGAAGGCTGGGGAGGATGGCGATCTCCGGCAGTCCGGATCTGGATGGGGAGCCGGAGCAGCCGAGCTGGGGAGGGGATCAGATGGGGATGGCCGGATGGAGTCAGGAGCAGCCGAGAGTCCGAGACGAGACGGCCTGATGGGAAGGGGATCAGATGGGGACGGAGGGCTGGACTGCTGGTCCTGGTCTCCTGGAGGCCGCCGAAGATGGGGATGGCCGGATGGGGTTGGGAGCAGCAGCCGAGAGCCCGAGACGAGTCGGCGATGGGGAGAGGGGATCGGATGGGGAGGGGATTCCGGGATTGGATGGGGAGGGAGGGCTAGACGCCTGGACTGCTGGCCGCTGAACCAATTGCCTGCCGGTTAGGGTTAACTGCTGCCTTTACTGGGTTTCCGGATATCCGACCGGATATTATCCGAGTATCCGAAAACCGAAGCAATTCGGTTGGTTTTTTCCTATCCCGAATCCGGTCCCGAATCCGACACGTGATATCCGAATCCGGTATCCGATCCGACCGGATTTTCCATTTTCTTCCCGGTTTCGGTACAAGTCGGATTCGACACCGGATCGGTTGGGATTAACCCAACCCATTTGCACCCCTAGTGTACTAGTTAGTCCTGTTCTGTTGGGTCCACCGGCCGCTAGGACAATGGATTTGTTGCCTACATACATGGAGTATACACCGCCGACTGAGCGCCTACCGAGCTGCGCCGGCTTTGAGCCGATGCTGCTGTGCCGCACCAATGCCTACTGTGCCCGTGTGTGCTCCCGCGCCCACCGGCTCCTGCTGAGGTATGATGGCGTGGCAGATGACACGTGTTGTCTGCCGCTCTTTTCAAGCTCGAAGAAAGGTCCATTATTATAAAAGGATTTATTCATCATATACCCTCCTCTTAGATGGAAATTCAGGATTTACCCTCCTGGCCCACATGTCAGTGACTTATGATGACCCCACATGTCATTGAGATGGGAGGGTAAATCCTGAATTCCCAAAATAAAGGGAGGGTATATGATCAACTGTCCCATTATAAAAACAGATATTAGAGAGCTAAAATTGATAAAAAAATATTATAACAACGCTTAATACGTGAAACAGCTAAAAGGTATTCTCACAACTGCACAGACCTAATAATCGGTAAATTGCATACTGTTGCAGATATGCTGCTAGGCTACTAGCGGTAGTGTTGTCTGATAGACCACGCGACTGGTAGATAAGAGTGTGTCTAGCGTGGGACGCTCCTCTTCTCCTGTTCATCTGGAGCGTATGGATGCTGCTCCTCTTCATGGCTTTTTTTGCTACGTTTACGAGGATATAGGCAGATAGCAGCTCCTCTGTTCTTGGCTGCAGTTGCCTACTTCTACCTGGTGCGTTTGATACTTCGATGCTGGTCAAAAAAGTGGCTGCCTTTTGTGTGTTTCTTGATGCGTCAGAATCCCACCTTTTTTTTTCTTGGTCCGTCGGTTTCTTTTCATGTGTGCGCTGGATAGCATTTCTAGGCCTATATATGTAGGAAAATCTCTTCTTTTCTTGAGTTTCGGTACGAAAGATATGTTTTCTAGAAATTTATATTAATCGAGATTAATGCCAAGTTACACTAGAATTAATACGAGTACTTCGGTGGGTGGGTGGCTTCCAAGTCTTTGCCTGTCCTGAACCTCTGCTTAATTTGTTGCTTTATTTTCCTTTGAAACGTTTCCTGGGTTACTGTTACTTCCTTGGTAGTAGCAATATAAAAGAAGGAAGCAATGTGGAGTCTCATGGAGCCATAGGTGACGGCCTTGTGATTTCGCTTATTGTTGTTATCTTGCATCCTATCTGCAGCAAAGTGGTGGGATTCTCGATTTGGTTCTTGAGCTAGTCTAGGTAAGAAACTAGATTTCATTTCTAGTCGCTCTTTCTAGTTCTACTACCTGTCTACCCATCAGTAGGTAGGACGAGGCTTGAGCAAATCTTTTGCTTCTTGCCTTGCTATTAAGTTGTGATTGATTTGTTAGCATCGATTCCTTGTCGATGTAGACCGGCCCATCCAATCCTTGCCCTATCTAGAAGATACCCACCAAGATTGCGTTCTTGAGGCCTCCCCAAGAAACAGAGAGGAATCTATTAGCAACAACTGTGAGAGTTTAGATTAGAACACCGATAACAACTAGCTTCTTGCATTAATCTGTGATAACAACACTAGCTAGGATTCTTAGGAGCAGGTCACACACATGGGGGGAAAAGGGGTAGAAGAATTCCAACTTCGTTTCTCCAGGATTAGGACACTGTACTGATCTAGAAGGAGGCTTTCATGGCTCTGCATTGCTCCAGTGGTGTCTTAAAGTGGGGAGATGGAGACCACATGCATTTGTCCGTAATTTCACATGGCTTGCACCTTCTCTTTTCTACTCCCCCACGCATTTTTGTGCCTTTCGGATTGCCTCAAGACGACACCCTTCTTTGCACATCTCCATCCATGGATTTGTTGATCGGTAGATGCGACATGGTAAGGAGCATTTTTAGTTCTTGGGCAAATCTCCTTTTCCTTCGATTTTGGCTGTGTTGTTGTATTGCTCTTTCTCCCTTGGCTCCTGGTTGTCGTTGGCTGGGGAGTGAAGTGATGGGTCTGCAACTTCCAGTACACGTGGCCTTCCTTCCCTTACCTCTCCCCATCTCAGTAAACCCGGGGGGCTCCACCGTCTTTTCACCATGGCATGTGTCTTTTGCATTGTCTGGTCGGCTGGTCCTTCGCTCTAGCCTATCCCCTTCTTTCATTCGGACTGTTCAGTTCCTAGCTCAATTATTGCAGTGTGTTTTTTCTTGGTTGTTTGAGGTATATTTTCCTCTTGTTTTTGGCCAATTTCATTTGTTTGGATTTTGGCACAACAGTGATGTAAAATGATGTGTTTCTTGAAGTAGGAAAGCTGAGCCTTATGTGTAAAGGATAATTTCTCACCGAGCAATGGATCTTGAGTTTGGGAGGGGAATGCGATCCCCAAAGGTTAGTAGTTCTCTTAGACTGCAGTGTAATCTAGCAACTGGTAGACTGTTTATGAGATAAAGTAGCAATGCTTGCTGAGCTTAGTGGTTTGGGTTCTTGCAGAGGGACTCATGGAAGACCACCCTGCTGCTGGCATACCAGAGCTTGGGGGTGGTCTATGGAGACCTGAGTATATCTCCTCTGTACGTGTTCAAGAGCACCTTCGCTGAGGACATCCAGCACTCAGAGACAAATGAGGAGATCTTTGGCGTGCTCTCTTTCGTGTTCTGGACACTTACCTTGATCCCTCTCATCAAGTATGTCTCCATTGTCCTAAGAGCTGACGACAACGGCGAGGGTATGCAGGAACTCTAGTAGTTCTTGACTGGTTGTGCAAACTTTGCTCGCTAAGCTTTTAAGCTCGTGTATGTTTCAATCTGGCAGGTGGGACTTTTGCCCTATACTCTCTAATTTGCCGGCATGCCAACGTGAGTCTTCTCCCGAATAGGCAAATCGCCGATGAGGAACTTTCCACATATAAATTGGAATGCCCTCCTGAAACAACGGATAGGTCCCGCATCAAGGTGTGGCTTGAGAAGCACAAGAAGCTGCATACTGCCCTGCTGATCATGGTTTTGATCGGCACATGCATGGTGATTGGAGACGGTGTTCTCACGCCAGCGATATCTGGTATCCTCACCCTTCTTTTCTTAGCTCTGCTTGTTTGTTTTCTACAGGTTGATTGACTGGTTACTTTGGTTTTTGTTTTTCATCTGTCACAGTGTTCTCGGCAGTTTCAGGTCTTGAGTTCTCTTTGTCCAAAGATCACCGTGAATGTAAGTTTTGTAGGAAATTTTCTTGTAAAACTCATTTTGTTGTTCCTATCGTTGCAAGAGGTTTGGATAGAGCTGACTATGAGCATATGGACACCGGTCAAACTCCAGTCCATCCGTTAGTGACTTCTTGCTTGCATTGGCATTGAATACTCTACTGGATTAACTTGAGCTTCCATAGGCCATAGCTGCAAAATTCTACTCAAATACCTTCACGCCCTTCTAGGTAGAAGATTCATACTCTTTACTGTGAGCAGTGGGAGGCATAGCTTTTTCTAGAAGATAACATTGGCTGTCTTGCTTTCTCGATATGAGCTTTTTTCCCCAATGTATCTTAGTTCTTGATATGATACTGTAAGATACCAAAGTTGATCATCTTTGGGCAATACGGTGTTAGTGATTTCAGTTAATAGCAAATTAATATCCCTATCTGTAGGACTGAAGGCGGTGACTACATGGGGGGTGAATAGGAGCTCATTCTTTTTCGATATTAAATCGAACCCTCAGGTTGTCCACGGCTTCGAAACATGCAGCGGAATATCAAGCACACAAAACATACAAGCCAACCCTACAAAACTTGAGCCAAAACACTCATCTGATGGTCTGACCTCAAGGATGTAGCGGTCTGACCGCTTGGCCTGTATGACTGCAAGTCACTGGTGGTCGGACCACTCAGTCAACGTGGCCAGTGTCTTGGGCAGAGTCAAGAACTCTAGTTGAAAACTACAAAAAAACCCACTTAAAAAACCTCAGCTTTAAATTTTATGAAACTTGATACAAACCTTTATAAGGATGTCAGGAATCTATTCCAAGCAAAGATCAAGAAGATCAATGTTAAAATTCTAACCTTTATCCAAAACAAAAAAAATTGCATCAAAACCAAGCTAAAATTAAACATGGAGCCAAAGGCTTGCTTGTGAGTTAAGGATGGCCAAGATGACCTTATTTGAGTTTCCATGTATCACAGTAAGTAAGAACACCTAAACATTCGAGGTTAAAGCCCCCGGAATAAGATTTCACAAGAAGGGTTACAAAACGAACCAAAACTGGGTAAACTGAAGAACTTTTTGTAGAAAGTGGCTAAATAAATAGGATCTAGTCTCCAAGATATATCTCTACCACTTACACGTCCTTAGCAACAAGAAGATCAAGAGGGGAGAGCGACACAAAAACCAAGCCAAATCAAGGAATTCATCTTGAGTACAAACAGTTGGACAAATTTGGTGGATCTATTGATACTTAGAGGTGAATTATTACAGCCACTCCGTTATAGAGAAAATAGCTCTAACCCTAGAACACTCACTCAAAGCTTTTAACACAAGGAAATCCTAACCCTAAAGCGCCTCCAAGTACAAGAGATATTTTCTTTCAACACACACAAGGGTTATATAGTGGAGACCCCTCACCCCATACATAACCCTATCAACCAACCCATACTTAGTGGATATAACCACTTACAAATAAAAAACCCGATAGCCCACACACAAATAAGTTTTACACTTACAAATATGCATGCTTTTCAAAGCACGACTTCCACATAGCTTTAATAGCCTGATAGACGGTCTCATCTTCCATGACGCTTCTTCTCGAAGCCAACTTCGTAATGTAGTTGGTGGTGCCCAATGACTTACCGTCGAGATTGTACATCTCCTTCCAAGGAACATCACCACTTAAAACGCCCAAGTCCAATGGCATACTACATGCATTCGTTTGCCTTCTCAAGATCCTGATCTTTCTTTCGTGCCTCTTTGCTTGAGATGTGGCCTCACCCAGACTTACGTGACCCTCCATGGCCTCGGGCTCCTCCCTTAGCTTCGGTCTTACCATTGACCGCTAACAATCATCAAGCATCCTACACACCAAAGAACAAGCAATCATCTTAAGCACAAAGGACATACACTTGACTCACGTTAGCAAACACCACATGGCACTTTCGGGCTTTCGGCCATGACTAACACTTGCATTGACTCCCGCCATGACTAGCACTTGTATGGACACCCGCCGTGATTAACACCTTGTATGGACTCTCGAAAAGCTCCTAGAGCAACAGCACAACCGAGATAAAACTTAGCTCACACATTACAACAAGAGCCGGTCTATTTGCAAACCAACGGTCGGTCATACCGCTCTAGTCAACCCTGGTTAAACCTCGGTAACAGGTTACCGGTCTAACTGTTGGCCCAGCGCTAGTCAAACTGTCAGTAGTCTGACTGTTATGGTTCGGCTAATTTGACCGCTTAAGTGCACCGAAAAACACACTAGAATTTCGATTCAACTCTTATCAAGTTTCATATCAGAACTCCAAAATGAGTGACACTTAGTACAAAGATATCCTTAAACACACCTACACAGATGTTTGGTTTCCATTTTCCAAAAGTCACATGACCGATTTGACTGCTCTATAACCGCTTGTTAGACCGTCATTGCCAGGTCGGTGTAGGATCAAGGAGGCTGATTAAAAGGGGGTGAATAGACGGTTTTAAAATTCGCTTTGGCCAAAATATGTTTTATGTGCGGAAGTGTAAGTAAAAAACAGTTTTGCATAATTAAGGGCTAAATCAACTAGTCTCACTAATTGCACCAACAACCTTAATCTATGTCAAGGTGTAATCTTAGGGTGATAAGTAATCAATTCAATTTTATGAATATAAATTATAAGAATATAAATGAGCACAAAGAAGCAAACCACAATTGATACGGTATCTTTTTACCGTTGTATTCGAAGATTTGCCGGTTTTCCCTAATTCACGTTAATATAAGTTCAAACGAATTGGATTGGCTCCACGAATTAAACTAAGCACTTTAATTTCACTAGTGGTAGCTCTTTCCTGCTCTGAGCAGGTGAGCTCCAACCTTCACAACATATTAGGCCTTCTCACAAGCTTTTTAAAAAGATCACTGAACAACAATGCCTCCATGTTGTCTAGGGGTCGCCAACCTCCAGGAGTAACAAGTCGAAGACGCTTGAATGAATCAAGCACCAAAGCTCAATGGACACGAAAATCCACCACCAAGTGCAACACATGAATAGAGATTTTCCTCTCTAATCGATGAAAATAGGGCAACAACAACCTATGTCCAATGGGCCATAAGGGAGTATTTATACCCCACACCAAGAAACTAGCTGTTTGGACCAAAATCAGCGCAACTCAGTCGAGGCCAGTCGGACCAGGCTTCTTTGCAACAGCTAGAAAACTAGCCATTATGGATCAGGCCTATCGGACCACCCACATCGGTGCTAGTTAGACCAAGGTTATCAAGGCGTCGCCTAGGCGACGCCAAGTCGTCCCGGCGGCCGGCGGTGGACGCCGTGGTCCATCGCCCAACTTCTGCCCAGTTAGACGAAGCCGGGCGACGCCTTGGCGTCCAAGCGACGCCTAGTGTGCTGTGGCGGCCGCCAAGGCGCGCCGGGGTGGGGTCACGAACTAACCCGACCGGGGGGGCACGTCAACCTCCTGCCGCCGATCAGCAGCATCTGGCTCCTCCCGCCGCCGGTTCCCCTCTCCAGCGGTATAGCCTGCTGTCGCCGCCGCCGATCTGCGGCCTCTGCCTCCTTCTCCGCCGTCCTCGCGCCTTGCCACCGCCGGATCTAGACTACACCGCCCGGATCCAGCAGAGGAGGCAGGCGGCGTTGGCGGGGAGGAAGAAGCGGTAGGTAGGAGGCAGCGGCGGCGGAGAGGAAGAGGAGGCGGCGGAGAGGAAGAGGAGGCGGCGGCGAGAGGAGGCC
This sequence comes from Dendrocalamus latiflorus, assembly GCA_017311315.1. Lineage (NCBI taxonomy): Eukaryota > Viridiplantae > Streptophyta > Magnoliopsida > Poales > Poaceae > Dendrocalamus > Dendrocalamus latiflorus. The sequence continues at coordinate 37,837,949 of CM029651.1, read as the reverse complement.
GGAGGCTAGGTGGCGGGAGGGGAGGAGGTAGAGAGGAGGCGAGGCGGCGGGAGGGGAGGAGGAGACGGCGATGGAGAGGAGGCGAGGCGGCGGGAGGGGAGGAGGCGGCGACGGCGGAGATGAGGGCGGAGGCGAGGCGGCGGAGAGAAGGCGAGGCAGCGGGAGGGGAGGCGGCGCGTATGGGTTTGGGGGAGCGAGTGGTTAGGTTAAATAAACAAGGCCTTTTTTTGTCTTTTGTGATTTAGTCTTCATAGTTTCTAAAAATTACGAATAGGCCCTTCCTTAAATAGATTTCTTTTGATTTGGACCTCCTAAGATATGGTTATTTAGATAATTTATGTTATTATATCGTCTAACTGCTATCGTCTAACTGTCGCCATGGCGGGCGCCTAGTCGACTAGGCGTCCAGGCACCCCGGGCTCGCCTCGACTTGCCGGAGCGCCGTGCCAACCTTGAGTTAGACCACCAGGCCCGGTCAGACCGCTCAAACAATGCCGACTTGATCACTCGGCTAAAAACTCTGAGAAGCATCAAAACATGCTCTCTGGAAAAGGAACCTACACACAGTCCGATAGGACCCACAACCAATCAGATCGCCAGCACTGATCCGACCGCCAACTCATGGCTGGTCCGGTGTGCTAAGATCAGAACATGTCAAGATGCATATACTTCAATCAATTTGCAAAACACATTCGCAAATTATAAGATCATGCAAATAAAAGTTGAAGCATGATTTACCACAAGTTGAAAAATACATTCGCACACTTTAGAATCATGCCACAAATTAGGGACATGGACTTGAACCGTTTGCAAAACACATTCGCAAACTTAAGTCACGTTACAAGGGTTATACATGAGCCTCAATTATTTACTAAACACATTCGTAAACAATAGCATCATGCCACGGAGAGTTAGAGCATACTAAATGAGCTATCAACACATGACACACTCAAGCGACTAGTCAAGACGCTCTTAATAGTACGACGACCTACACTAGCAACCCGGTTTTTCACCAAGCAACAAGACCGACAAAATGACTAAGAAACATATCCTTAGCCTATGCTAGCTATATATTTATCTTGCACATCCTCTTGAAGATCGATGACGAACATTTGCTGACCAAGTCCGGGTCCTTGACTTTAACCATCAACATACGATATTCTTTGCTTGACTTGACAACGATCACATATGAAGCAATTAAAGTCTTCATCATGATGGGATATAACCTATTCATCTAACTCAATAAAAAATATTAGTCTCATAAATGGTTGTCATCAATTGCTAAAACTCACTATTAACACATAATGGCGAAGCTAGATCCTTCAATTTCTCCCTTTTTTTGTAATTGATAGCAACACAAAAATCCATTTGTTACTAATCACCAAAACTCGCCATTAACACATAATGGAGGTTCTAAATCCTTCAGCCTGTCAGACCACTTAAATCATGACAGCAACTCTGAAAACCGAAAAGTTTCAAAACCAAACTCAAACTTAGCCAAAACTTACACATCAAAGTCAAATACTCATCATACACATGGAGTGACCTCCATATGGTCTCACACAATCCAAGTAATGCTGCAGCAAGAATGTTGGTAAATTAGCCGACAGCTAGACTGTAACAAAACCAATAATCTGAATCACAAGTTTTACTGTAACAAAACCAATAATCTTAATCACAAGTTTTTCTTCCTAGTGCATAGTTGCATTCCTATAATAAATTACAAATGAAAATTCTACTTTTTTTAACTTAAAATGGGTCAAAACACTTGTAAATTTTCTTGCAATGATATTTCTCGTTTTTCCAATTCAAACCTTCTTGTTTTTGGCTCTGATTATTTATCTCTTTCACATGCAGATGCTGTCATTCCGATAACCTGTGTCATATTAGCATTCCTATTTGCCCTCCAGCATTATGGTACACATCGGGTTGGATTTCTCTTTGCCCCGATAGTTCTAGCCTGGTTACTCTGCATGAGTGCTCTTGGTCTTTACAATATCATACATTGGAATCCTCATGTCTACCAAGCTCTAAATCCCTATTACATGTTCAAATTCTTAAAAAAGACTAGAAAATATGGTTGGATGTCACTTGGTGGTATTTTGCTCTGCATGACAGGTAAGCTGCAGTGTACTTCTTGTAAACAGTATTCAGAACTTAATTTATTTTTAAAAAAAGAAAAGAAGTTCCTTTTTTCCGTTTGTATTAAGTGTAGAATAAGAGGAAGTTGGGCTGACTATCTAGCTTGCCTGATGGTGTAGGATCTGAAGCAATGTTTGCAGATCTTGGACACTTCTCATACAGTGCAATCCAGGTAATTTATTGATCCTGCATGGGAATTCCTACGAAGATAATATTTTATATAATTTTTTTATGCTGATCATTTAGTTTTTTTACAGCTTGCTTTCACTTCTTTAGTTCACCCTGCGCTTATTTTGGCATATATGGGTCAAGCTGCTTACTTATCAAAACATCATGACTTCTACTCAAGCTCCCAAGTTGGATTTTACATTGCAGTTCCAGGCATGTTTTGGTATTTTAGCTCATGTATTCATATGACAGGAACTAGTATGTACAACTTGAGCATCAGACCATATTGCTCTTTTCAACAAAAACTACATATATTCTTGATTCATTTTACTGTCAGTCATCAGATATGAAGAAACCTCTGATAGCTTAGATCATTTAAATTGGAATTTAGTCTGGCTAAGTGTACTGTACGTTGTGAATTCACTCCCAGTCCCCCACCACTTCGTATGATGATTATTAGTTCTCTATTTGGATATTTATCTGAATACCATTTATAAAAACAAGGATAATTGTATTATTAAATAGCCCAATGATGGATATTTTGTATTGGGTACTGCATAAACTCATAAGTCAATTATATCTTGCTTGATGTAAATCTAAATGGTAACTACTATGTACTTGCATTCATACGCTACCCTATCTAAATCAATGAAGATGTGTACTATGCAGTATAAACCCTGCGAAAAGTGTCTGATGTCTGATTACTCTTCTAATAATTTCTTATTTCTTAGAAACTCATTTACCATTTATATAAATAAAAACAACTGATGATATTCAAGACACCTCTTTCGTTTTGAGGCAAGAAAATCCCACAATAATCATGAAAAGAAAAATTCTAAAAATTCTCATATTAATCGAAAGAAAAAGATAAAGATCTCCACCACTTATTTTGGTGATGCCAGATTATAACGGTGCAGATTAATCATATATAGATATTAGAGTTATATAATAAATACAATTATATTTCAAGTATAGGAAGTAGAGTTGTATATCAAAAACATCTGTATCATAATATCTAGCTGCGTAGTTACGCAGGTAAATCTGCTAGTTTGAATAAATATTACTTTTTGTGCAAACTTTAGATAAGGTCAGATGGCCTGTGCTTGTACTGGCAATTTTGGCTTCGGTGGTCGGAAGCCAAGCAATCATCAGCGGAACATTCTCAATTATCAATCAGAGTCAGTCCTTAAGTTGCTTCCCTCGAGTAAAAGTTGTACACACATCTGAGAAAATTCATGGCCAGATATATATCCCTGAGATCAATTGGTTGCTCATGATCCTCTGCATTGCTGTGACTGTTGGATTTAGAGACACAAAGCACATGGGAAACGCATCTGGTAAGATAAACTACTCGACAGTTAATTTTTACGAGTTTTTGTCAGTACTAGCACCAGTTTGTGCACACAATTATCATTTTTATAGTTCCTGTTTTGCAGTACTCCTGTTGTAGCCTTAGAACAATTACAATGCAACTATTGTTTTCCCTAAGGATTATATCCGTAATTTCATATAATATGTATGTTACTGTCAATCTATCATCATCATGTCTCAGATTACCTTTGTGACGAGTTGCTTTCTGAGTCTTCTGCAGGATTAGCAGTGATCACAGTGATGCTGGTTACCACATGCCTCACATCCCTGGTCATCATGCTGTGCTGGCAGAGGCCACCGTTGCTGGCCCTGGGCTTCCTCCTCTTCTTTGGCTCCATTGAAGCACTCTACTTCTCGGCGTCTCTCATCAAGTTCCTCGAGGGCGCATGGCTCCCGATCCTGCTCGCCCTCATCCTCATGGTCGTCATGCTCGTCTGGCACTACACAACCATCAAGAAATATGAGTTTGACCTGCACAACAAAGTCAGCCTGGAGTGGCTCCTCGCCCTCGGCGACAAGCTCGGCATGGTCCGTGTCCCCGGCATTGGCCTCGTCTACACCGACCTCACGTCAGGCATCCCCGCCAACTTCTCCCGCTTCGTGACCAACCTCCCGGCGTTCCATCAGGTCCTGGTCTTCGTCTGCGTCAAGTCGGTGTCGGTGCCTCACGTGTTCCCCGCCGAGAGGTATCTCATCGGCCGTGTCGGTCCACCGGGTCACCGGTCGTACCGATGCATTGTGCGTTACGGCTACCGCGACGTGCACCAGGACGTTGACTCCTTCGAGACGGAGCTCATCGAGAGCCTGGCCACCTTCATAAAACTTGACGCCTCCTACCGGTGCAGCGAGGCCAGCGAGCAGCAGCTGGAGGAGCGGGAGCGGGGGCTGACCGTGATCGGAAGCCACCCGCTCCGGGAGCACGCGAGCTACGACTTCCAGGACAGCATCCAGCACTCGGCGGCATCCGTGGAGATGCGCGCCGCCGACAGCCCCGGCAGCGTGGGCTCGGAGCCCGCGGCGCGGGCCAACTCGGCGAAACAGGTGAGGTTCTTCATAGACAGCCACGTGGCGAGCCCCGAGGTGGACAAGCACGTGGCGGAGGAGCTGGAGGCGCTGTCGGCGGCGAGGGAGGCCGGCACGGCGTTCATCATGGGGCACTCGCACGTGCAGTGCAAGCCCGGGTCGTCGGTGCCGAAGAAGCTGGTGGTGGACGTCGGGTACAACTTCCTGAGGCGCAACTGCCGCGGCCCGGACGTGGTGCTGCGCGTGCCGCCGGCGTCGCTCCTCGAGGTCGGCATGGTGTATGTGCTATGAAATGACGTGATTTTGTTTTCTTGCTGTTTTTTTCCCTGGATTCTCATACGGCAAGTGCTTACTGGTTACCCTTTCTTGTATAATAAGCTGGTGTGTAGGTACGGATGGGTCTCGCCTGACGTTAACGTCAGAGGATCCGAATCTGTAGGTACCTCGTTCGTCATGTTGTAATGGCCCCTGGATTTGCATCGGGCAGTATAATGATGAAATGAATGATAGTTTAGTTTTAGTGAAATTTTTACAGTATATTCTATTTATGAGTGGTAGTAAAAATTAAATTTAACTGTTGTTTTATGAGGATATAATAGACTTATAAATTTACTAGGCGAGTAGGCGTTCTCTTTCACTCCCTCTCTTCTGAACTCATACGGGAGTCTACCTGTTTAGAGCTTGTGAACTCGATCAAACTCCGCTTTTCTTTTTGTGGCAACGTGAGCAGCCTAAAATCGGCGGGTGGAGCAACGACGACACCGACGACGACGGTGCCGGGGGGCGTCCACGGACGCGCCTCCGGAGATGCCGAGGCCCGCAGGCCAAGCCGGAGGCGGCGTCCAAGGCGTGATGCTGGGCGACAATTCTTGGCTCGCCAGCCTCGCCACCGGCGACGCGTCGTCCGCGCCGTCAAGGCTGGCACTCCTGGCCACGCCCGTTCAAACTGTTCATGCTCCAGTTGCTGCTGCTATAGGATTACGGGAACCAACCAAGCAAACAAACAAAACTCACAGGGAAAATGATAATTTTACTATTTTTAGAATTCTACTACTAGTATTATCGGTGGTAGTAGAATTAAATCTTAACTAATTTGATCTATTGGATTAAAAAGAATAGATGACTCATTTATTTCTAAGATACTGTAAAAGAGCTCTAGTTGTAGATCGTTCTCGTGCAACTGCTGCCCCTTTTGGGCGTTCAGCCAACGGCTGTAAAATTACGGACAACTTAATGTTAGATGCCTTAGTTAACATGTTAGATGCATCGGTTTCTAGTCCACACTTAAGGCATGGCATGGTTTTACACTTACCCTCTCACCTGCCTGGTATGGTTTCACACTTGCCTCCTCACCTGCCTGACATGATCTATATATGTAACATTTGGTTCTTCATTATATTCATTACGTGATTGTCCCAAATACTCCACGCTCTCATGGTATCAGAGACAACCGCTCCTACGACTGCACCCTTCCGCTAATTCCACCGACATAGCTGGTGAAGACGACAACGCTGCTGCCGCCACACATCGCGAGCAGGAGGCCACCGTTGCCGTTGCCGCTGCCGCGCACCACGCGCAGGGTACTGCCGTGCACCAGGAGATCACACAGGCACTGGCCCTCTCCGAGACCGCTATCATTGCTTCCCTCCACGCTCAGGTGTACGATGTCCTCAACATCAAGGACCTCATCCCTATCGTCCTCGACCTTGCCTCTCCAAACTACAACAAATAGCACAGCCTCTTCCTCGTCACCCTCGGCAAGTACGCCCTCTCCGACCACGTGCTCTCTGATGACGCCCACCCCGATGTCGCCGACTGGGTCCGGATTGTTTATCTCGTTCTCTCATGGCTCTACGGCACCATCTCCGCCGAACTCCTCGAGATCATGATGACTCCTACCTCCATAGCACAGCTCGTGTGGGCGGGCCTCGAGTAATAGTTCATCGACAACAAGGAGACGTGTGACTTATACCTAGACACAGAGTTTCTTAGCTTCATCCAGGGCGACCTCTCCATCTCCGACTACTATCACAAGCTGAAAAGCATGGCTGACACCCTCGGTGACTTGGGCGAACCGGTGCCCGATCGTACCTTTGTTTTGTCTGTTCTGCGCGGCCTGAACGCGAAATTTGCATACATGAAGCCCTGCGGGCACGGTAGAAGCCGTTCCCCTCATTCATTGAGGCCTGCTCCGATTTGCTACTCGAAGAAATCGTGATGTCATTGCGTCCCTCTACTCCATCCACAACCCTCATCACCATGACCCCTATCGGTAATGGGGGTCCCGGCGCTGGGGTCTCTGGGGTGGCGGCAGCACGTTCCGCTCCACTGGCATGCCCTCGGGCGCTCCCTCCAGTGGCACCAGCGTTGGCGAGAGTGGATCCAATCGCCGTCATCACCGCGGCAACGGCAGTAGCAACACCAAGCCCGATGGTGGAGGTATGGGTGGTCACTCCGAGGGTGGCACCTCTGGTTTGCCACCCTCCTTCAACAATCCCTGGACCGACACCATCCAGGTGTGGCCCGGGAAACTCCATCCAAGCCAGGCCCTCAGCCTCATCAGCCCGCGTGCCCCTAGCGCATCGCCCTAGCTATGCCACGGTGGTGCGCCCTAGCCACACGCGTGAAAGCATCTAGGCCCCTAAAAATGGTTTTGGTAATTAATGAATTTATGTAAATTTGGGACTAACATGTTTGTTAAGTGTTTAAAAGGCTAAGTCACTAAAAGGATGACAAGACGCATACTAAGGATCAACATGAAGATCGAAAGTTTTATAGTCTTGAGCGGTACTTCGGACGCTCGGAAGCTCCGAAAAACCAAGTGGAACCTTTTATCCAAAGAGCACCCCCGAAGTCGCTCGGTGCTCTGTTCGGACAACCGAAAGTACTGGCGTGCAAATCGTGGTACTATTGCTTGCCGGAAGATCCGGCTACCCGAGCAGAAATTTTTTTTCCAGAGAGCACCCACGGGGCGATTCTGAGTCCGCGACAACCGGAAGTACCAAAGTTTCAACGGCAGAACTACCGTTCGAGCGGTAGTTCCGCAGTCTTAAGTGGTACTTCCAGAGTACGGAAGCTCCAGAGTACGGAAGCTCCGGAAGGTTGGGCGGAATCTTTTTTCCAAAGAGCGCCAACTCTTGGCCTCGGTCCAAACAGAAGTACCACGTTGACTTCCTAGAACTACCGGCCAACGGAACTACCAGATTTATAACGGTGGTAGTGGCGTTAGTTCCGCGCTGACTTTCAATGGCTAGTTTAGAAGCTCTAACATAGCTGTTACTGTCGTGTCAGAACAGGTGCGGAAGTACTGGCCTTTGGCCTGCAGTACTTCCGGTCGCCCTGAATTTTTCTGGAATTTCACTCTAACAGCTAATTTTGGTTGGTGAGGGTATAAATACCTATACTCCTGTTCAAGGATAGCAAGAATAGACCCTATTGAACATCTTTGAGCATTGGGCATTCACTCCACACCTCATTTTCTCCTTGTGCATTTATTTGAGGTGGTTGAGCCAAAAGTGCATTGCATCCATTATATTGATCCTTTGACACTTGATTGTGGTCAAGCGAAGAGCGTGATCTTTTGCTTTTGGTGTTTGCCGGCACCTGGACGACTTTGAGGAGTTTTGCGCGGTGACTTCTTTAAGAAGGTTGTGAAGAAGCTCGCCATCGACTTGTGAGTAGTTGGAGTCCACCACCTTCGGAGTGAAGGACTACAACTAGTGGATTAAGGAGATGAGGCTTAATTTGTTGAGTCAGTCCAATTCGTTTGAGCTTTCCTCAATGTGAACTAGGGGGAACTGGCAAGTTTTTGAACACCACGGTAAAAATATCGTGTGTACATTGGTTTTCACTTGTCTCCTTTTTGCTCTTGCATATTGTGATTATTTACTTGTACTAATGTTCTAGTAGAGATTCATTTTTGTAGAGCTATAATCTTACTAGAATTGTGTAGGGTACAAGTGCTTTAAATCTTTGTCATATTAAAATTGTTAGAAATTAATTAGAAGGCAAGAAAATTTTAAAACCTCCTATTCACCCCCCTCTAGTCGGTTATCCTTGATCCTACAACATGCTGGCGGCCGGCCAACTCCAGGCCGGCTACCCGCTACCCTAGTACCCACCGCCCATGTCGTGACCTCCTCGGGTCAGTCTGGGTCCTACGCCTCCTGGTCTTGGTCCATAGGATCAACAATCATTAGCGAACTCTTTCAACACCATGACTCTTGCTTTTCCACCAACTACTGACTGGTACATGGACTCTTGTGCAACCTCGCACATGACATCGGATGACGGTAACCTCTCCGTTCCCATACCCTCACTCCTTCACTCCTTCCACCATTGTTGTCGGTGATGGGTCTCTACTACTCGTTACTCCACTTGTTCCAATAGTCTTGGTCCTATTCATCTTAATAATATTCTTGTCACTCCACACCTTATCAAGAATCTTGTTTCTATTTGTCAATTCACTATTTGACAACAACTGTTCTGTTGAGTTTGACCCTATTGGCTTTTCTGCGAAGGATCTTCATTCCCGGAACGTGATCGCTAGGTGCAATAGCTTTGGACCTCTCTACCCCTTGCGTCTACCAATGTCGGCCTCCTCTTTGTGCGCACTCGTCACCAGCACCTCCACCTTCATATGTCATCATCATCTCGGGCACCTCGGCCATGAGTCACTGTCTCGTCTTGCTATTGCATCTACCATTGCTTGCAATAATGAACCCACCGATACTATTTGTCATGCGTGTCAGCTTGGTCACTATGTGTGTCTACCTTTTGCTACTTCACAGTCTCGTGCTCTTAAGAATTTTGATTTAGTTCATTGTGACTTTTGGACCTTACCTATCATCAGTGTATCTAGTTACAAATACTACTTGGTTATTCTTGATGATTGCTTGTATTATCTTTGGACATTTCCTCTATGACTGAAATATGATACTTTTGCCACTATCTCGCACATTTTCTCTTATGTTGTTACTTAGTTCGGTGCTAAGATCAAGAGCATTCAGTGCGATAATGGTCGTGAGTTTGACAACTCCACCACTCGCACCTTTTTCCTCACCCATGGTGTTGCACTCCGCATGTTATGTCCATACACCTCTTAGCAAAATGGTAAGGCTGAATGAATTATTTGTTCCACTAATAACATTGTCTAGTCTCTTATGTTTCAGGCTTGCCTCCCTTCCTCTTACTGGGTTGAGGCTCTTTACGCCGCTACCTACCTTCTTAATCGCCAACCCACAGAAACTCTCAATTTTTCCACACCTTTTTACGCTCTTTGGTGTTTCCCCTCCTACTCTCTCCTTCAAGTTTTTGGATACAAGTGTTACCCGAACCTTTCTGCCACCGCTTCTCACAAGCTTTCTCCTCGCTCCACCATATGCATGTTTCTCGGCTACCCATCCGAACACAAGGGATACCGATGTCTCGATCTCTCCTCCAATCAGATCATCATCTCCCACCATGTTACGTTTGACGAGTCCTCTTTTTCCTTTGCTGAGCTCACCGCCCAGCCCTCCCCTACTAACCTTGATTTTTTGTTTGAGCTTGATCACATGCCGATGCCCATTGGGCCTCCACATCTTGTAGGTCCCAGTGCTCCTCTTGGTGTGACCCGCCCACCCGTGCTCCTACCAGCCATGGAGCTAGATAGTACTACCTCCCCAGTGCCGGTTGTGCATGGCCCCAGCGTGCCCGTGGCTCCCGATGTTGTGCGCATTCCCAGCGTGCCCGTACCCATGCACGTGACGCTGGCTGGCAGTGTCTCTCCTGGTAGGGACTCCCTCTCGCCTGTCGCTTCATTTGCAGCTATGATAGCACCCAATGCTCCAGCTGTGGCTTCTCCTGTGGTAGTGGAAGCACATGATGCTCCCGCCACGAGTCTACCAGTTGACTCACCGCCTCCCAGCGGGGTCGTTCTACCGTAGCTTCCCTAGGTACTGTGCCGCTCTAGCTGGTCGAAAACTCCCACACCATCGTGACTCATGGAAAGCATGGTTTTCGATAGCCGCTCACCCACATGAACCTTCATGCTACCACTATCTCCTGTTCTGACCGCATGCCGAGCTACTCTCGTTGACCTTAATTGGCATAGTGCCATGTAGGAGGAATACGCTGCTCTTTAGTCCAACAACACATGGACTCTTGTTCCACGTCCATCCAATGCCAATGTGGTCTTGCCCGCTATAAGGCTCGCTAGGTTCTTTGTGGTTTCACACAGCGTCCTGGTGTTGATTTTGATGAGACTTTCAATCCAGTCATCAAACCAGCCACTGTTCACATAGTTCTCTCTCTAGCCCTATCTCGGGATTAGTCTATCCACTAGCTGGATATTAAGAATGCATTTCTTCATAGCACACTCTCTGAGACTGCCTTCTGTTCGTAGCCGACTAGATTTGTGGATTCGTCTCGCCTGAATTACGTTTTCCACCTCAACAAGTCTCTCTACGATCTCAAATAGGCGCCCCAGGCCTAGTACAACTATTTTGCGGCCTACTTGCTATCTCTCGGTTTTATGGAGGCAAAGTCCAACACCTCTCTTTTTGTGTCCCATCGAAGCAGTGACACTGTCTACCTACTACTCCATGTGGATGACATTGTGCTAACTGCTTCTTCGGACAGTGTACTCCGCCGAGTGATTGCCTCCCTCCAGCAGGCTTTTCCTATGAAGGATCTTGGTCCACTCCATCATTTCCTATGTGTTTCTACCAGTCGTCGTAATGGCGACATGTTCATCTCTTAGCGGCAATATACTCTCGACATCCTGGACCGCGCCGATATGACTGCTTTCCCCGTCTCATTTCTACCGGAACATTATAAAAATCCGAGTCGGAATTGGGGAAAATTCAGGTTCGAATCCTCAGTTCCTGACAGGTTTGAGTGCACTTGCAGAATGCAAGAGACAAGATGGGTTGCTCCACACAACTTGTGGTACTCCTGCATATGTTGCTCCAGAAGTAATTATTAGAAAAGGATATGATGGTGCAAAAGCTGACATCTGGGCTTGCGGTGTGATCCTCTATATATTGTTGGCTGGTTATCTCCCTTTTCAGGATAAGAATCTGATGGACATGTATAAGAAGATTTGCAGAGCAGAACATGAATGGCCAAGCTGGTTTTCTTCAGATGTCCGGAAGCTTTTGCGACGTATTCTTGATCCATACCCTTCTATTTCAGAAATCATGGAAAATCCTTGGTTTAGAACAGGCCTTGATTCAAAGCTACTTAATTATAACATACCAACAGAGGATATTGATCCTGTTGACATGGACCCGGCTTTTGATCCCTTCAATAGCAATACAACTGAGGGCAAACATGCAGCAGAAAAAACTCACTAACTTGAATGCTTTCGACATCATTTCTCTTTCATTTGGATTCGATCTCTCTGGTATGTTTGAGGACAACACCAACAAGGAGTCAAAGTTCACATATACTAACACAGCTACAACAATCATCACAAAGCTTGAGGACATTGCAAGGAGCTTGCGACTAAAGCTCATGAAGAAAGATGGTGGATTGTTGAAGATGGAAGGTTGAAAACCAGGAAGAAAAGGTGTAATGTCCATCAATGCTGAGATATTTCAGATTACACCAAACTTTCATCTTGTGGAGATCAAGAAGACCAATGGTGATACCCTTGAGTATCAGAAGGTTATGGAACAAGATATGAGGCCAGCATTGAAAGACATTGTTTGGGCTTGACCAGGTGAGCAGCTAACAGCATAATGAACAATCTTAAATATTGTGACAGGTGAAATAAATGCAGAAATTGTGATGATGTGCAATATCTCCTTGTTGGAGTGAATAATGTGCTTTTCGAAAAATTTTTTTGGTAGTTTGATTTTTCATTATGGAATGTTACGTTTCTATTGACCATTCAATTGAAAACATGCTTGCAGTCACTTTGACACATGGAATTTCTGTCATGTCCATGTTTTTCCTTTGTATTTTCTTCGGATTTGTTATTCTCTACTATGTATGTTGGAAGAACTCTGGGCTGGTGTGTGTTCACTTGCAAAATAATGTATTCATGGAAACTTCGTTCACAGTGACATTCTATTTATGAGTTTAAATTTGAACTAAAAAAACAATAGAATGGTATGTCGTCCATGAGGTATTATTGGTTCTGCTTGAGTTTAAACTCAAGAGAAAAGCTAGCAAATGCTGCAGATATCTTCCCAAAATAAGCGCTACATTAATAATGAACACAGAACCTCGCCTGTATAATCTAGCAAGCTATAATTAGTATCTTCCACATGAATGTATAATCGCCAACATAACCGATCTTTTCTACGATTCATTCCTTGTTTTTCTGTTGTTGTGGCCACTCCATCTGTTCCAACCTAACCCTCTGATGCTGCCTTAACTATTTGTTTTCGCTGAGTCAAATTGATGCAAGGAATGATTTGTGAATTGTGCTCACTGGTACATGCAGGATTGTAGGTTCCATCAGGCAGGCATCATCAACGGTTCAGAAAAGGACCGGATGCCAAACTCAGCGATCCGATGGTACGACAGGTTAGTTTGGCCTTGAGGCTTCAGCACTGCCAATTTTGGTGAGGCGTTATCCAACTTCTGAAGAGAGGCGGGTAATATGGCTTCTGTAATACGTACCAGTCGCGGTTACTGTTGAGATAATTGTCCTGTCGTCTGGACAGGTTACAGCAAAAGCCGAGAGGCATGATTAGAGCCGCAACAACCGAAGCGTGTCTGCTCAAAGCATGATGAGACCTGCCTGCCGTTGCCAAAACGGAAGGATCTTTGTGATCGCCCACTTGTACCCTTTGTCAATTCGACGTCGCTGGCCATTCGAGCTAGAAAGTTGCAGTTGGATGAGCTGGGGCAACCTGCGTCCTACCTGATACAACAAACCTTGCTTTGCCAGTGCGATTGTTGTCTGTCGTATCTCTCTAGTTTCCAGCCAAACAGGTGATGTTCTCTGCAAGTATGCGCAACATACCTGAATAGATTGTAAAAGCAAGGCGAAATATCAAATGATGCGAGGCCAGAATGTCCGAGTCAGAGTTGTTTGTTTTTTTTATTATAAAGAAGACCTACGCGCGCACGCACACCATCACATACTATAGTGTGCCTTTTTAGTACAAGCATAGAAAGATGGAAACCTAGACAAATATATAACTTCGTAAAATTCCCACTGAAGCACATTCACATGTGCATAATACCCACAACTCATCGTCAGTACCAAGATTCGAACCATGTGAATAGAGTGGTATACTCACAACTCCACCGCCTCTCCTAGATGTGGTTCCCTCCGAGTTAAGAGTTGTCGCGGATCCACATACGCGTGTGTTTGTGTGTGTTTGTTCATTATTATGCATGTGTTGGAACTGTACTTTGTTCAGGCTAGTGTTTTCGGTGCATGTAAGTAGCCTTTGCGACGAGCGAATGCATTCAGAGGTTGCATGCAGGTTTTTCTACCCTGTTTGCAGCCCGAAAGTAACATGCTGTCGTGCTCGTGCATAGGGGATGGGCCAGCATAACCGACTTAATTCTTGCCCGTAAAATCATGACCATGAGATGTATTCTCATGCTCGAGATCGCAATACGACAGTTTGTGCGAAACGCAAGCTGATCGGTCATCGGAGAACAGATTAAAAAACGAGCTGACGAACAACAGCTCCTTACGCTAAGTAAAAGCGCGAAAATACAGTAGAAGAAAATAGCAAACAGATAGTAGTGCCAAACGAGCACATGCAAAAAAGAAGGGGAAAAAAGGCAAAAAAACAGGGAAGAAAAAAAGACATCGTCGACAGCAGGGTTCGAACCTGCGCGGGCGAAGCCCAACAGATTTCAAGTCTGTCTCCTTAACCACTCGGACATATCGACGACTTGCTTCCTGGAGCATAAACAACATATGTATACGTATAACAGGTACGCTGAGTAAACCGCTGTCAATTCGCTCCTTATTAAGACTTAGCAACGCCTTTGAAGGCTGTCTATAAGCCCAGACACGGAATGGTCAAAACACTGGGTAAAAACCCATGGGAAGGCTTTGTTACTTTCTAGCACAATAATCACATATTCACATGCATTAGAATTAGAACAAAGTGCTAGTTTGCACCCTAAATTGGCACAGTCCAAAAGGGGAGAATTAGATCCAATCTCAATAGTATACAGCGATGAGTACATCAATAAGGGGAAACTCTACTCTAATTAGCAGCGTCAAGTGCTACAAACTACATCAAGCCAATAAGAGGGACTAAAAAACGGATAGTATACAACCTCAGATGGAGGACTCAAAAGTAAGCTACTCATCAGGTTGAACTGCAGCTACATAACACTACAATTACATCGATCTCGTCAGGCCAATTTGTATCGGCTCAAAAGGATTTTCTCTTCTTCTTGCTCTTGGATTGCTTTGCCAAGAGAACTGAAAGTCATGTCTGTTAGGAATAGTCCCACACGGATTGTGGGAGAGGAGAAAGCACAACTTATAAGGTGAGGGAGCCTCCACCCATTGAATTAGTCTTTTGGGGAGAGAAGGCCCAATACCACTTATAAGGTTGTTGCTCCGTGGGCTTAGTTGTGATACCACTTGTTACAACTTTGGACCCTGGCCGCATGCCTAGGTCCAACCGGGTGTCACAGGTTTAAATGGGCTGAACACAACTAAGCCCACGGAGCAATAACATTATAAGTGGTATTGGGCTTTCTCCCCCCAAAAGACTAGTCCAATGGATGGAGGCTCCCTCACACTTATAAGTTGTGCTTGCTCAACTTAATCCTAAGGAGCAACGGAGCAAGCACAACTTATAAGTGTGAGGGAGCCCCCACTCATTGGACTAGTCTTTTGGGAGGAGAAGGTCCATTACCACTTATAATGTTGTTGCTCCGTTGCTTCGTAGGCTTAGTTGTTTTCAGTCCATTTAAACCTGTGGCACCCGGTTGGACCTAGGCATGCAGCCAGATCCAAAGTTGTAACACTGTCAATGCGAATTTCTTCGTCTTCCCTGAAATTCTTTTGCGAGCAGCCATATCTTCGGTACACAAAATTCCACTCTTTCTGTCAGAGAATCCGACCAAGAGAGATGTTTGGCATCTCGCTTGTTTTGTCGTCCCAGATGCTTTTGTCATGCCCGTCAGGCCCCATTAACTTCATACTTAGTATCTGCCCAATTGACAATGTTTGCTTGAACGAACTATTTGAAACATCAGAACTGATATCCATGCTGTGTGAATCTCTACGACGGTGAGCTGCATTTTTGAACTTTAGAGAGCCACCAATGGGGCGCCTTTTGTGTCCATTCTCAGATCTCCACCTACGAAGAATCTCTTCGACTGCAATTTTACCACGGTTTGCAGCTTCTACCCTCTTTAGGGCCTCTTGTAGTCCTTCTTGAATTCCTCAATCTCTAGTTTAAAACTGAGTTGGCCTCTAAACTGTTAGCTACATCTACCTGCAGCATAGCGTCTTCTACTTTTTTCCTTCGAGTTTTCATCAGCCTCTTGAGCTTTGGAATACACATGAAATACTCTTCCACTGAAAGAATCACTCCATCAGAAACAGTGCTGCCTTCAGAAGAACTTTCGCTGCTCAGTAGAGCTTTGATCTCTGCAAGTGCAAGAGCTCCTGCTGCTCTCGTTGCTTCTTCCATCTTCTTGGCTGCAATACACCTGACCTCAGCTGTGCCAATGCTAGCCTTTGCCTGCTCAATTTCTGCAGTAAGCATCATAGCTTCAGATTTTGAAGCATTTGCCATGCTCCTGAGCTGCCTTATCTCAGAACTCAGATGTCATTTTCTTGATCTCAATAAAAATGTCCGAGTGGTCTTCATGTCTCCTCTGTAAATCTTTCAGAGTTTGCAACTTTCGTGTTGTCTGGTCCAGCTCATCTTCCAAGGAAGAAATCAAGGCAGTACTGGAGGAAAGCTTTTCTGGGCCTCTCTCGAGCAAAATGTTCTCTTTCACAATGGTATTACACAGTAACTCAACTGCGGCTCGTATTGCAGCCAGATAGGTTGTAGTTCTGTTTATGCTTGTTTTTGCTCGAGATTGAACCCGAAGACTGTTGCGGATGTTCATCTAGGCCTTCCATATCCACATCCGTGTTAATATTTTCAGGTTGCTGCTCTTTAGATTCTGCCATGGGAACTAGAACTTCAGTTTCCTCACCAGACTTTCAGCTGCGGGAGATGATTCAGTTTCTTCTTTCTGTATTTTCAGTTTTTGGTATTTCTTGGTTGACTCCAGTTCCTTTACACATCAAGCGTTTCCCTTTCTTTGATGATAAGCTCATTTTCTGGTTGTGCTGCCTGCTCCTTTGCATTGATAGCTTCTTCAATTTCTTTACAATGCTCGTGTTTCTTCTAGTAAATATATAGCATCAGTGGAAAGGGAGACATCGAAGATTTGATAAGACGCAAGACACACAAGATGCCATTAGTAACAAATATTTTACATGGAAATATTTTGCTAACAGAGTTGAGGGTACATGAAGTATATGCAGCGTACAAGCAAGTATCTTCTACTGTTGCCTTATCTACAACAGAAGTTGGTTATATGGCTATTTCTGAAACTTGCAAGAAGTCGTTTGGCTAAACTACAATTTAATGAATTGCATAGTAATAGAGCCAATTAATTAGACTTTAATTGCAATAACCTGTCAACATATCAGTAGACTGTAGTCTAAAGTCTAGTAGTACCCAAGCTAAGATGAAAGTTGCATTTCCTCCAAATACATGTAAATCCTAGAATTAATTATTAGCTATGGTTTGTTAGTAATTAGTGGCTAATTACTAAAGTTAACTTTTAAATAGCAATTGATTAAATAAATAATCCCATATTTTAGTTAATTATTAAATTAATCATTCGATTGATTGGCCAATAAACCTCGAATAATAACATGTCATGAACTTCCTAGAAATATGAAATCTAAGATTAATATGATTAATCAAAATTATACATATCGAGTGTAGAACCCATGCCATAACCCATGGATAATAATATTTGGTAAACACTACCCAATACACCATGTAGACCCGTGAATGTGTCCATAGATCTTACCTAACTCATGAAACTTCCCTAATAAATATAAAAATAATAAAAATTATTAAGTTAGGTTCAAGCATTAATATCCTCCGGTCAGCTATGCCTACCCCCCCCAAAGCAGAATATTCCCATGAAGATTCCTTCATCCTCATTTATCTTTATTTGATACCCTTACCAGCAGGTTTCCTCCCTCCTATTTACCTTTTGCTCAAACTTTGTTTAACCCCGTCTACATCCCGCACTGACTAAACCTTGTCTCATGTCACCAACTTAATCATAATAAATTTAATTGAGTTTATTTGAAAATTTAAGAATTATTTGGATTTGTTTAATGCGTAACTAGAATTTAGAGTCTCGAAGAAGCAACAGTTTGAGTGAGATCAAGATTTAAATAAAAATGAAGGCCAAGAGTTTCAAAACCATTGACTAAGAAGGCTTTGAGCGAGATCAAGGACACAGTAAATTGAGCAAGACAAGTCATCACTTTGATTATATTGCACCTAAATTTTGAATACAAATTATTTCATTTAAAATTATCAAATTGTATGCCCTACATTGAATAAAGTTATATTGTCAGTAGATTGTAGTTAATGCCTTAATGCTACTCACATTATTAATTCCATTCCTTGACTTTGGGCATATACCATTGTCACTCTAGAATTAATGGTATACATACAAGCTAATAAGTCCGTATCTACTCCAGTTGATTGCCTATGGGCATATCTTGGGGTCACACCTATGTGATGTTTCCATTTCCACTACTGCTCTTTAAAGATTTCAGCCTGACAAGCCTATGCATAAGTCTACTATTGTATTAGTTATACTTCCACAAGATATATTTGATATTCAGTAATATATCTATGAGCACTATCTATTGATTTAGAAAATAATATGATTGAATTACAAAGGATTCTGGATGATAAATCTAGGGTCCCACACTCTCCGTGCAGGACCTCATCGTGCTCTCGACGACCACATGCTGGGCTTCTCCTGTTGCACCAACTTCTGGAACTGCCTGTACAATGAGAAACCACCCCCTGGACGTCTCCCTCACCACTGTTAAAACTACAACTAGGATAGCTCTAATACTAGTTGTTGGGAAATTTTCTCAATAAGAAGCAATGGGACAGAAAACTTCATATTGTATTTCATTCATCTCTCAAGGTTTTACATGGAAGATTTTCATGCTTGCAAGCTTTGCTTACATAGGATGGTTACATGCCTATTTATAGGCCACACAAACCGGTATTAGCTCTAACCGACTCAAACAAAAATAATATTCATTTATTCTTAGTACAACTGATGTACATCGAAGTACTAGCTACATTAAACTCTGGCTCTTATACATCGTAGTAGCAAATTTGATTTTACTTCCTGTACCCGACAAAAGAGCATAGCTCATGTTACACATGTGAGCTAGTGCTTGCTAACCTCCTTCATATTTCTAGTAAAAATCCATTACCCATCATTGATTCCTCCTTTATAGCTCAAGGTTATGAAGCCTTCTGTACTAGCACTTCTAGGTTTGCAAATTCTTGTCTCTATTGTTTGCATCGATATGCATCTCATACTAGTTAAATGCAAATTGACTTTTGTTTTACCTCAAAAAGATAAACTATATATCCAACAATCTTCTCCTTTTTTTTTTTGAGATATCTCTTTGCTAGAATGAAATATTTTTAAACAAAACCTATATTAAAATACCTTTCTACTAAAATTTCAGTTGCATCTTCTACTCCTCTCAATTGAGCTATCTTGATGTAACTTTCATTTGTATACGTATCTTTTCCCTTTTTCTTCTTTGTAATTTTTCTCAACATAAAAAATTCTTTTTACAATTCAATTTATTATCGGCATCCAAACTTTTTTCTCAACCTTGTGGATCTTGTTCTTGATGAATTTTATCAAATTCTTGTGCTTTATAATTTCTTCAACTGTCGACAAATTACATGACCTGTAAATCCCTGTCATGCTCCTAATTCATCTTGGAACTGATTTTGGAATAGTCAATTGCTCACTAGCACTCAGGCTAGAACTCGAGCCTAAATTGGAACTCGAGTTTGAACTTGAACTCGATC
Source organism: Dendrocalamus latiflorus (assembly GCA_017311315.1). Lineage (NCBI taxonomy): Eukaryota > Viridiplantae > Streptophyta > Magnoliopsida > Poales > Poaceae > Dendrocalamus > Dendrocalamus latiflorus. The sequence goes on along the minus strand of CM029651.1, from coordinate 37,818,159 downwards.
TATCTAGCTGAGGAGAACTTTAACAAGTTCACTTGTTGCCTTGTTGACTTGTTGTTAGCTATTGGCTTGTTGCACTTGTATGGTTGCATTATTACTTGTTAGTTGTTAGTGTTGCATAATGATAATGCACAATTGCTAAATGCATATACGGATATGCCGTCAAAATGTCGAATCTCCATACTTCACAATATATTGTCGCCTCGCTGTATCGTTCGTAATTCACGTTAACTTTGGTAAATATGGTATTTATAGATACCGCACCAAAACAAATTAGGATTTATCGATACCGAACCGTATTTTTAAAAATATTGTATTTTTATTGAAGTAATCATACCGTATTTATCGTATATACCATACGTACCGAACCAATTTTCTTAACCAAACTGAATGCACAGGCCTAACCTCATGGTAGGCTGAGTCACCTCACGTGTAGTTTAGCAATACAATTGTAGTTAAAATACGTAACTCTTTGAAAATAGTTCCTTACATCTATAGTTTATTAATAGTTAGGACAGCTTAAATATAGTTCCGTAAAATTTACCTTTTTTTTAGATAAGGTGGTGACGACCCAATCAATTTCATTTCTCAAATTAACCAAGTTTGTTATGTTGCTAGTCAGGATGGAGGCATTTTCAATAGTGTCATCTTAGCTATCCCTTAGTTATATTAAATGGGTAAAATGCTATGTAGAGGAGAGAGGGGGTGAGGAGAGATAATATGTTGTCTCTTATGCAAAAGATGACTTGAGTCTGCAAAAACAACACAAATAGTGAGTGAATATGAGACAGGAAGTTATGGTAAAAATAGTATAAAATTGTTAGAGAAATGATTTACTATTTAAGAGGTTATTTCTAGTGCCGTCTTTAGATGAGGTGAAAGACTTTGAGATAATTTGGCTGGGTTCGAATGTGCTTATTTTTAGTTTATGCTTATACTGTCTACAGTAATTAGTTTTTAAATGGTGTGTTTTTTCAATGCAGTGTCAATAGGAAGATTGTAATAAAAAGTGCACTGAGTTCAGCTATACTGGGCAAAATTACATATAACTATTTAAGCTATCACAAACAACTAAAATTCAAATATTTAAGCTATCAACCATGAGTCTAAAACACCCACCCTATATACACACTTACAACCACACGATACGTAGGCTATTTGGTGCAATTCTATAGTCGCTTCCTAAAATTTAATGTTTCTTAGTCAGAAAGGTTTCTCGGCCTGAAAGAATGGGGGAGAGAGAAGTTTCTCAGTCCAACATAGTGTGTGCCTTTTTTTTTTCCCGAGAGAGAGAGAATCATTGTCCTTGGGTCTCTTGCCATGTGGAGAGGTCTAACCAAATGGGCAACATATTTGGTGCGCTTATATATTTATCTTTCGGTTTAATCACCAAATCATCATAAATATTTTTTTAAAAAAATTGATGATGTAATCCATAGAGTTTTCCAGCACCATTTAAAAAAAAATCTTCAAATTCAAAATTTGTTATAATAAGAAACACAAAGAGAAGTTTGCTGCGAGTAGAAGCTTTTTTCTTTTTTCTTGTCCTTTTTTAATTTGAACTCGAAATTCTATACATAGATAAAGTAAATTGATAAATAAGTCATCAAAATTTTGAAAAAAATTTCTATATGATTTGGTGCTCATACGCTGCTAGGCCTAGGTGTTGCCAACCAAATGGGCCTACATTTTTTCTAGGAAAGCAAATGGGCCTTTTAGTAACCCACAAATTGTACAGCCCAGTAAACCACCACAAACGGTCGGCCCAACAAGCCGATAACTAGAGTATTCCATCTCCCACGGCCCACTACAGCCTTATCCCCCACGGCGAACCCTTCAGCTTCTCCCACCCACCCCACCTCGCCGCTGGCCGCCGCCACCGCCGCGACGTTGTCGTGGCTTCTTCGGAGACCCTTATCCTCCACACTCTTCTCACGCCGCACAAACCACTGTCTCCTCCGTACCACCCTCTGCTTTTCCGCCGCCGCCGCCCCATCTCCCACCACACCACCCCCGCCCAAACCTCCGCTTGCCACCTGCTCCGGCGATGTAGGCGGCGGGATGAGGTGGGAGTCCGCGCGGAAAAAGAGGGTCGTGCCCCGCGTCGGCTACGTCGGCACCGAGTACCGAGGTTGGATGATTTCTTTACTCGTCGGTTTTTATTCCAGTGACGGGTTGGTCTTCGCGTGTGGCGTTGATTCAATGCAATGGACTCCTTTTCTTTTCAGTTCTTCATAAGCAGCGGGAGCTCAGCGCGGATTGGAGTAAGCTCTAATTCTTACTCCGTTGCTTAATTGCTTTACGCGTTTGAGTTGTTGCTATGCTAGCTTATTATTATTTTTGTTCAATGCGATTGAACACTTGAATTGCGAAAGCAGTGTGGGAGAAATATATGGCTTGTTTCATGCTAGTTGCATCGAATTGTTGTCACTCGTTCTATGCATGGGAATCGGGACCGCTAATGCTTGCCTGGAATGTGTCCTTTTTTTGGGCAATCAAGTAAAGAATAGTCTATATCTCATGCCAATTATTTTTAGTTTTACCATTACCAAGAAAGATTTGGAGTGATCTTTTGTTTTGTTATCTTAGCACAAGTATAATCATTGCAGCATGAACCCCTATATGCTATATATATTTCAAAACATGGAGGGTCTAAAGTTGATCCTGGTTCTTTTTGTCAATTATCATCATGGAGGATTAGTGGATGATGATTAAACTTTCCGATCTTGTTTTCCAGCCATTGAGTCAGTCCTGGAATCTGCCATCTTCAAGGCAGGGGGCATTCTTGAGAGTAATTATGGAAAGCTGCAAAAAGTGAATTTTGGACGCTTTTGGCACTATTGGTACCCGAAATTCCCGAAATAGCCCCCCCGAAACGAAATTCCAAACCTAGCCCCCAGCCGACTGCACCATTTAACCGAGAGTTGACACGTGGCAATGGTGCGGTCGGGGAGTGCACGACACCGAGGTGGTGCGGTCCCCGACCGCACCACTCGGCCGCGTCGCATCTCCGGCAAACGGTGCGGTGTGTGACCGCATCATTCGGCAAACGGTGCGGTGTGAGACCGCATCATTCGACATATGGTGCGCTCCCCGACCGCATTATTCCACCGTCCCATCGACCGCCGAAAGCACTGCATTTTGGACCGATTTCGTCGCTGCTTGCTTGCTTTGCCTGCATCGCTGGCTTTGCGCATGCTGCCGCCCGTGCTGCCCTTTGTATGCCATGCACACGCGTCAGCTATTTGTGTATGTTTTATCCGTCCCCCACCAGATATTCTGAGCTCAATGCAGCATAAATGAGGTTGGCCAGCTGCGTTTGATGGTTTGGAAGGTAGAAGCGAAGCCAGGGAAGAAAACTGCAGAGTAAGAGAGGGAGGGAGTGAAGGAAGAAACGAGCAGGAGAACAAGATTTTGAGTCATTTTTCTTTGGAATCAGACGTTTTGGCAAGTGAGAAAGTTGTAGATCGTCTCGTGATCTTCAAGAAAAGGTAAATATCATCTCCATGCTTCTTTAGCGTAATCCTAGTGATAAGCCTGTAATTAGCGTAAATGTTATGTAAACGTTCTCCATACGTTCTGTAATTAGCCTGATATTTTATGTAACTATCGTGTTGTATTTTATATTTTATGTGAAGAAATTATGTACTGCTCTTGTGAACCGTAACCTAAAAATATGTTAACTGGATTGTAAGTAGATTTCAATGATGGCATTGTGAAGCACAGTGCTAGTCATTCTTGCATAAAATATCAGGCTAATTACAGAACGTATGGAGGTACTGTTTGTATTAATATTTAGTCATTGTTGTAGCCAAAATCACTGAATGATATTAGATCTTGGTATGCATGTTTGTGAGAGCTTGCTTCCATAAATGAAAGATTAGGAAAAATGCGGTTATTTCATTTACATAAGAATTGATAAGTTAAAAATGATGAGAAATGAGTAGTTGGATTGGTGAATTTTAGCGAGGTAATTTGATTTATGTAGGAATTTGACTGGGCACTCCGTAAATGAGGTAAAAATTAGATTTACAAATAAAGAAGTACCATTTATATTTGTATGGTATAGGTAGAACAACGAAATTGAGATCAAAATATTACAGTTGTATCTAGTAGGCGGTACCTATCTACTGTATGATGGTACACTTGTTGCATGTTATATATACTAAGAGGATTCAGTATGGACTTATGTTAGGTACGACATGAGTGACATCCAAGACTTGTTCGTGTTTTATGGAAATGGTCTCGTACGCGACGGGCCGTACGGGGCAGACATGTCTAATTGTGACCGGACCGTGATCCGGGCACGCAATCTGAACACCATGAGCCTGTCGGAGCTACGGAGATGCGTGCGTTCCGCATTCGATCGGGACACCGCAAGGAACAAATTACGGATCGAGGCAGTGTATGCTGTAGGTGCTGCAGGGGAGATAGTGTGACAACTTATAAAGGTGACGAGCGACGCTTCATGGGCGAACTACATGGAGGTCGTGTGCAACCTAGACGCATTGATATATGCCAGGCCAATGGTGTATGTTCAATTCGTGGAGAGGACAGAATCATCCGCCATGGGTGGCTCTGGTGGTGCTGGCAGAGATGTAGAGCCTGCATTACTCTCCGGCGGTCATGAAGATGCTGGTGAAGGAGTCAATGAGTCAATGGGAGATGGAGACCTGCAGAGGCGCGTGGAGAATTTTCAGCCGAATGAAGGTGCGGAGAGGTGGTGGGCCGCGCGTGTTGACTGTCACGAGTACCTTGAGAACCAGGTGCAGGAAAGCGAGGAGGAGGAGGAGGATGTGAAATCAGCCAGTTCAGGAGAGGAGGAAGAAGGGGAACCTACAGCGGGAGGTGTGTTAGGTGGTGTACGTGCCGTCCAGATTGGACGACATCTCAGCGGAATCCCTAGTTCTGCCACGGGCGGAGGAGGCAGAGTGGGGATTCAATGAAGGCACACTGTTTGTAGGGCAGAGCTTCCGTAACAAGAGTGCTGCACAGCAAGCTATTGCCACATACGTCGTCAACATCAGCCGGACATATCGGGTGCACAGGTCCAAGCCTGACACCTACATTGTGAATTGTGTCGATGGCTCCTGCCTTGGCAAGGTCCGTGCGCAGCGGTTCAGAGGCATTGCAACGGACTTCTGGATAACGGTGCTGAAGGATCACACTTGTGAGCTTGCGGCGCCACTACATAGGCACCGCAACATGACGTCGTCATATGTTGCAGAGCTGATAAGGCATCTTGTGGCTGCAAATGTATCCATTTCTCCCAAGGTTCTCATGGCGGAGGTAGCGAACACGGTGGGGTTTGCTGTGAGCTACAAGAAGGTGTGGCGGGGGAAACAGAAGGTCCTGCAGAGTATGTTCGGGACGTATGAGGAGGCATATGATCTGGTCCCGAGAATGTTGTGTCAGATTGCAGCAGCAAACCTAGGCACGTACATTAACAAGTACGAGCGGGTTCATGAGACGGAAGGGCCGAATTGTTTTGTGCTTGACAGAGTGTTCTGGATCTTCCATCAAGCAATAGAAGGCTTCAAGTGGTGCCGTCCAGTGCTAACGATGGACGACACATTCCTATCTGGCAAGTACAAGGGTACTATCCTGACCACGGTTGCTGCAGACGCAAATAACCAGTTACTTCCAGTGGCATTTGCAATTGTAGAGAATGAGAATACAGATAGCTGGCTGTGGTTTCTTGTCAATGTGAAGCAGGCCGTAGTAGAAGATTGGCTCGATGTGTGTGTTATCTCAGACCGCAATGCAGGCTTGCTGTCTGCAATGCGAACGATGCAGAATGGGATACAACCTCCGTTCCAGTGGAATGACATGAAGAACCGGTGGTGCATGAGGCATCTTGCGGCAAACTTCCACAGAAGGTTCCACAGCAAGGAACTAATGAAGATGTTTAAAATGCTTTGTATGCAGAACCAGAAGAGGAAGTTCGATGCCTTGTGGAGGCACCTTGATCAGGAGACCATCAAGCATGTAAGGCGTCTTGAGCAGGCTGAAGCGGGGGCCGTGGAGGGAGGCTCCACGAGACTTGGAGAGTTCACACAATGGGTGCAGTCCAATCACCTGACCTGGAAATGTGGTCTCTACTGCATGACACCGGTGGAGCAAGGTACGGAATCATGACGTCAAACATGTCCGAGGTGTATAATGGTGTTCTAAAGGGCGTGAGATCCCTACCTATCACTGCAATCGTTGAAGAGACCTGGAACCGTTCAGTTGGATACTTCGTCAATAGAGCCATGATGGCGAAGCATCATATGGACGAAGGCAAAGAATTCTCCGAGGTAGCGCGGGCCTACATGGACAAGAAGATAGAGAAGGCTCGTTCGCATATTGCTCAGACCATGGATGGCTTACGGAGGAAGTTTGAGGTCCGCCTCAGACAGAAGTACATGATGGGGCAGGCTAGAGTGGATCGTAAGCAGGTGTGCACAATTGATGACAGAGCATCTTGCACCTGCAACAAGCCGCAACTTCTACACAAGCAATGCTCCCACGTGTACGCGGCATGCACGTTATGGAACCAGGCGCCCACGCATTACATCTCAAAGTACTATGACATGAAGCACCTGTTTGAAACTTGGAGCACGGAGTTCCATTCGTACGGGGTGGACATGCATTATAGGGACCTCTGGCCAGGGCAGATCAAGTGGGTGCCGAATGATGCACTGAAACACGTCGGCCGTGGGCGAAGACAGAGCCGTCGCATTCGTAATGACATGGATGATAGCCAGCCTAGGGATCGGGTTTGGCGCCCGAAGTGCAGACTATGCAAGACGGTTGGCCATTCATTTAGGCAGTGCCCAAACAGGCCGACATCAAGTAACGCTCCATAGTATGCGAGCACATGATCTTGCGTTTGTTGTGCTCATCTTGTGTATGCGAGCACATGATCTTGCATCCTGTAACCTGTGCTGAATGTATCTTACAGAATTATTTGCGCGTACAATTTGTTTGAGTCATTTTCTTGGAATTTATGTTATGTTGTGACTTATTTGATATTTCGTTATCATTTGTTGTTGTTCGCTGCAAATTACGTTTGTTGCATGTTATGTTGTAATTTATTTCACGCTTTATTGTCATTACCTGCAAATTACGTATGTTGTATATTCTCATGACACTGCGTACTGACTTGTTTTCAATCATCAGCAGGAGATGGCGTACGAGTTGCTTGAGGCCTGTTGGGATGATCAGCACTGATGCACAGCGTGGTCATCATCTCCTGACGGCCCTCCGTGTTTCATTCTTAGGGGCCCCTGAGAGCACTGGCCTCTAGATGAGCGGTGCTGCGAGATACTGGTCTTTTGCCCATTGCTCGCATGCTGGATGTTGCAGTTCGATGCGCCGTTGCTGTCCGCACTCGTGGATCGTTGGAGACCGGAGACTCACCTTCCACTTCCGGTGGGGCGAGATGACTGTTACACTTTAGGACGTGTCCATGCTGACAGGTCTACCCATCCGTGGTGCAGTAGTAGTGCCACCCCCAGGGCGGCAAGCTGGAAGGCTGCCCTGGGTGCCCGATTCGGTCACCCGATCCCAGACAACATGCCTGGTGTGCCACACTCTTGGCTACGAGAGTTCATGACCTGCCCTGTGGACGCACCTCATGGCATACATCCTTTTTTTGTTCGGGTGGGTGTTGTTTCCTACGACCACTGGAGCCTCCGTGCATCCTACGTACATACACCTTGCGGAGTCCTTTGCGGATGCCTTTCCCGGCCAGGTGCCGCAGTACAGCTGGGGATCTGCAGTCCTTAGCGCCACGTACCGAGGCTTGTGTGATGCCTGTCAGCGTACTGCGGTCAGCGAGCCGGTCTTGGCAGTGTGCTACGTGCTCCTACAGTACTGGTCTTGGGATCAGATACGCCGTCCGAGGCGGCGACGACGAGATGATGAATGAATTTTTGTAATTGTGCTGTTGTGACGTCGCATGGTTTCCTGTGTTTGGCATGGCTTATGAAATTATTTGAAGTACAATTAAGGCTTCATTGCAATATGACAAGTATGCACGCATGTGGGCACTGTACCTCACGACATGCATTACATTGACATAGATTAACTCTCCAACGGGAGAAGACACGATAACAACAAACACAAGGTACAACATAGCATAAAACATTACCAACATACACGAGGAGAACCTCCAGCACTACAACTTGAGGATAACAATAAACACAAGAAAGAAAATAGCACACAACATTAAATTTATCTTCCACTCCAATCTATCAAAACGATGCCGCATCCCGACGGGGTCGCAACCACCCACAACAACTCTCTCATGGCAAACAATGTTTGTCCTACTGCCCATTTCATCCCTCCCACACCCAGAATCGACAACCGCCGGGGGCTTCCTGCGATTCCATGAGAAGAAGATTTGTAAACATACCACCACGAAATGAATGAACCCGAAACAATCTTACTCACCGAGTGTAAGGGGCACTTGTAGTAGTGCCGCCTAGGATTCGCGACCGTGTGTGAGGTCTTACGTCTAACAACCGTGTTGCATTTTGGGCAAATCACCGTGGGTGCCGATGAAGAGCTGCTGAGCTGACTCATTGCCTAGTCGGGGGGAGTGAGCACGAAAGAAAACTACACAGAATGGGACATAACTAATTGAGAAGGTGAGTGATAACAAGGCAAGGGACTACGTGAAGAGTGACTCCCTTTTATAGGCTGTGGGGGGCAGCCTCACGCACAAAGACCACAGAATAAGAAGACATCAGACAATGACAACACGAACCAGCACACATACATTGCACGTACACATAATATTGAAAGAGAACACAAGTGACAAAACGGAGCAGCTTTGCTCATAGAGATGACATAATAGGTCTGCTTTCGCAGTGAAATGACAAAAGAGGCCAGCTTTGCTCAGTGACATGACAACAGAGTGCAGCTTTGCGCAGTGACATGACAAAACGGGGCAGTTTTGCTCAAAGAGATGACAGAGGACAGCTTGCGCACAGACGGGACAAAAGAGGGCTGCTTTTTGCACAGACATGACAAAAGCGTCAGCTTTGCTCAATGAGAGGTCGGCTTTGCTCAGTGCGACGTCGGCTTTGCTCAGTGAGATGGCAAAAGATGCCAGCTTTGCGCAGTGACATGATAAAACTGCCAGGTTTGCTCACTGAGATGACAAAAGAGGCCAGCTTTGCTCAGTGACATGACAATAGACTGCACCTTTGCGCAGTTACATGACAAAATGGGGCAGCTTTGCTCAGTGACATGATAAAAGAGGCCAGCTTTGCCCAGTGACATGACAAAAGAGTGCAGCTTTGCGCAGGGACATGACGAAACGGGGCAGCTTTGCTCAGTGAGATGATAAAAGATGACAGCTTTGCGCAGTGATATGACGAAATGGGGCAGCTTTGCTCAGTGGGATGACAAAAGATGACAGCTTTGGGCAGTGACATTACTAAAGAGGGCAGCTGTGCTTAGTGACATGACAAAAAGAGGTCAGTTTTGCTTAGTGAGATGACAAAACAGGGCAGCTTTGCTCAGAGACATGACAAAACGAGACCTTTTTCCAGTGATATCGCATCACTCCCATCTTTACTCACTGCTACGACTATGCGGACCAGCTTTACACGTAAGAGTAGAGATAAAACAGACCCTATAAATTGGTGTGCATTCCATTTCCCAGCGAACATTGCACATCCAAACCCCATACTACACCGCGCTTCCCTCACCCCACCGGGATGGACAAAGGCAAGAAGAAGCAATGGGACAAGATGGTGAAGGATTGGGAGGAGACCCGTGACATAGCACGGTCAGCTGCCGCCCGCGATGAGAAAATAAGGGCTATACAGGCCCGGGTAGAACAAGCCCATCGTGCTACGATGAAAGGTCCCCCCAAAGAGCGCCCGTGTAGCAACAACCCCATCCCGGACGTCACCACCGAGTGTTCGGCACAACTACCACCTGAGGGGGAGACACCTCCCCTTTGTTGGTGCGGGGACGTGTGCAAGTTTTTCAAGTCTATGGACCACATCAGCCTAGGTATGCGTTACTGGGGTTGCGCAAACTACTCCAGTGACTACCCCAACCGCCGTTTTGACACCGCAACCTATCGGCAGCCGGTAACGACCACATGCACCATTTTCCCCTACCTTTTCTCCTTCACAGCACGCACTAACAATATCTCCCCTGTATTTACAATCTCCAGAGCCCCTGTGTGGCTACCGCAAATGGATCGATCTTGAGATCCACCCTGCAGACCAATGGACCCTCGACTTCGAGGAGTGGAATATCACACGGGACAAGGAGCTGCTGGAGGAGGAGCGCCGCAAGCACGAGCACACCCTGCGTATACAACGCGAGACGCAAGCTCATCTCGAAGCATGCACATGTATGGAGCGGGAGGCTCGCGAGACGGAGCGCGAGAGAAAGAGGGAAATGACAGCTAAGGCAAAAGAGGCCGCGGAGGAGTTCAACGCCGAGCGGGCAAGGAAGGGAAAGTGGCCTCGGTCCACACAGTAGGTCGTACGAGTAGTTGGGTGGGTTAGTCGCATATCATGCTATATGTTATGCATGTAATAAAAAAGTACGCGGCATGTTATGCCCAACTTTATTATGAAGTTTATTTCTATTCAGCTAAGCTTATTATCTCGTCTTTTCGCATTCAATGATTACAACGTGTTTAATATCACTTTCCTTCCTTTCGTCCAATTGTTCCTATCACAGTTGTGCTCAAAAAAATTTTCATTAAATTTCTTCCAATAAAACAACATAACATGATCGAAAAATGTTATTGCCAGTTCAACATATTTTTCACGGTCAGCAATGTACGAAAATCACAAATACACTAATCGTTATCGTACTCTACCAACCAAAATTCTTAATTTTCATAAATGCAAATAAAATTACACTACCAGCAAACTTCACTCCACATCAAATACATATTTTTTCAAACAACATTAACAACGTACCAAAATATTTCAATACTAAAAATCTACAAAAAAAATATAATTCCTACATGTATCATCCGCAATACATAACCAATTTTGAAAAAAAAAACTCCATATTTTTTTGCATCTCCTATTCTATATTATAAATTTGCTGCACACTCTACAAAATTATTTTACATGTGTATGCATAATATTTATGTAACTATGTAATCAAAACAAAAATTACAACTTATATTTTGCGCAAAACCCTAACCCTAATCTCGGCAAACCCTAAACCTAACTCGAGTGGTGCGGTGGGGCACCGCACCATTTGCATGGCCGAGTGAATGGTGCGGTCTGGGACCGCACCATTTGCCTGTGATGGGACGCCAACCGAATGGTGCTGTCGGGGACCGCACCACCTCGGTGTCGTGTGCTCCCCGACCGCACCATTGCCACGTGTTAGCTTCCGGTTAAATGGTGCTGTCGGCTGGGGGCTAGGTTTGGAATTTCGATTCCGGGGGGGCTATTTCGGGATTTCGAATACCAATAGTGTCAAAAGCGTCCAAAATTCCAAAAAGTTGGTTGGGAAAGGAGTAGCCGAACTGATAAAGGGGTAGGATTTAACAGTCCTCTTGAATTGTATAAAAAAAATTCTGAAAACGTGTTCTCTTTTCTTTCTTTTTTTTGGCTAACAAATGCTTGTATGCATGCTTAGAATGGACTAATTTCAGGTACATTCACTGGCTATGATGATCTCTCTGAAGATGGAAATCCCTGATCGAGCATGGGAGAACGATCCAGATGGCATTGCTCTTGCGAATTTCATTAACTCAAATTTACCGAACAATGTCAGAGTTTTCAGTGTCTTGCCTGCACAAAGGTAAGGAAGATGTTTTACAGAAATCATTGATATTAGATGATTGATTAAATTGTACATGATAACCACTTTTTTTATCATGATGTGATGCGCATTCAATCGTAGGAGTTTTGATGTAAGGAGGGAATGCTTGTACCGGGAGTACTTCTATCTTCTGCCTGCTGAAATTATTGGGATTAAAGGTGGTTGTAGCTCTGAAGAAGTAGATCGTTTTCGCTTAACCAAAGAAGGACCCTTTTTGCTAATAATATAATACAACAAAAATCTATCTCTAACATAAAGGGATAGGTCTCATTTTTTATAAAGTGTTTTACGTGTAGACCAAATTTTTCATGAAAATAAAGATATTCAATTTGATTGGATTTTTCAGTGTTTTACGTAGAGGAGCACTTGTCGGAACTCAATAACATACTGAAAGGGTTTGAGGTATGTGCATGATTAAACATATCTTGTGCATTCTGTGCAGTACATTGTGTAAAAGAACTGGACATGAATATCTGTGATGAATCATCTGATAACACACGCGTGTTTAGGGAGATATACAGATATAGTCATATAGACAAATAATAATGAAACACGAGTTTGTGTAATGGGTAAAGTACACCAGAGGTCATCAAACTTTCCCTGTTGGTCCACTTAGGACCTTAGATTTAAGTTTTAGTCTCAGATTTTTTCTGAATTTGTTTAGCTTTCAATTCAAGAGACAAAAAGAATATGACACGGAAACACCTAACAGGTGCAATTAAGCATGCTCAGAAAGGTAATAGCATAATTAAGAAGGTTCAGGAGCCTCACTGTGGCCTACCTTGTCGTTTTCAATTACTTACTGATGGATGGGCTGCAGTGAACAGTTAAACAACTTCGGCTATCTACCGCTACTAGACTAAAATTGAAGGTTAAGAACTAGGTGCAGTTACATATACAGAACAAGTGAAGACATCTTGTTGAATATACTCTTTGCATGACAGTTGCTAGACCTAGTGTAGATTTGTAAGCCCAGCCAAGTCATATTCTGATGATATTTGCAATTTTCACGTTTGGCCTCATTCTTCCCATGGTGCATCTTGAATATTGTCCAGGTGCTGCTGTTTTCCTGAACCATCACTGAATAATGATTTTTCATGCAAATTATTTCCTTTTTATACAACCCAGTAATGGCAGAAATTGTCAGAGAGTAATTTTGCTCATGCAATAGTTGTTCTGCTTGTGCACAGACTTCATTGTAATGTTTCTTCTTGTAGGGAAACCATCCATTTCATAATTACACAGCCCGTGCCAAGTATAGGAAAGTTCTAGCAGGAAGGCGCCGAATGGTCAAAGGTACAAGCTCAACAGCAAATTCCATGTCCTTTGAAATGGGTATGGACCAAAGCTCTTCCGTTGAGGGTGCTACATCAGACCAGGATGAAGATGACTTAAATTTTTTTTATCAATAATTGATTCTAGTGCACCAGAATACAATTATAAGAAGGATAATCAGAAACTTTCTGAGAACAGGGTGCAGATTCAAGCTAGGTGGTTCCATGAGCCTGATGAAAATGATAGACTAAATGCTTCACACTTCAGAGATATCCTCACCTGCTCCTGCTGTGGAGACTTGCAGAGTTCATCAGGAATTCAATTTGTGGAACTGACCATATGCGGAGTATCTTTCATGCTACATCAGGTATGCAGAGTCCATTAAGATGCGCCCCCTACCTATCAGTGAAAACTAAAATTTCTCAAGATTATGCTAAAATTTGAAACTTTAGGCTTAGTGATTTTTCTGTTGTCTAGGAAATTGTGTTCTGGATTTTCGGAATACCCTTCTTGACTAACCAGTTAAGTTGTATTTATGGTTTCTACACAGTAGTATTTAGTATTCATTGTCAATAATTTAGTCCCTTCTGAGAAGTATGCATGATCAGTAAAACCGTGAAACAGTTAGTTTGGTTTCAGGGTGCACAATTGAATGTTGGTGTGAAATCAAGTGTGAAAATATTATGTCGTAAGAGTGAAAATATTATGCATACATGTAACTATGACTTTGCAGTGATGCGGTTCTTTTTCTTGACCTCAGATCCGGAAGATGGTTGGCACTGCTGTGGCAGTGAAGCGTGGATTACTACCCAAAGATATTATAGCACTGTCTCTTGCAAAGTTTCTCACATCGTTTTACGAGTTGCCCCTTCTGAAGTTCTGATCCTTAGAGATGACAGTTTCTGCTTGAGGAACTGGCAAGGGAGTATTGTTCGCCCTGGGATCCAATCAATGAACGAATCTGAAGAAATCAGTAAGGGGTTATGGAGTTCTACAAGGCGGTTCTTCTACCTGAGCTAGCAAAATTCTTGGATGCATCGGTGCCTCCATGGAAAGAATGGGTGGAGAACTTGGACCAGTTCACCAGCATACCAGATTCACAGTTGGATGAAGTTAGGAAGGCTTACAGAGTATGGAAAGAGGATTACGATCGAGTAAAAATGGCTCCGAAGAGTGCTAGCAGCAGTTAATTAGCTGATCGCAAGGTGGATGAGGAAATCAAATGCCTTACTTTAGTGAATATTAAAGTTTCTCTTTCAGCCATTTCTTCGTACAAGAGATAGATTTCACACACGGGGACAATGTGAGAGCCTGCGCTATTGATTGATCTGACGAGGGCAACCTGCAGATTGGAAGTGTTGAATTTTGGTTTCCCTTGCATCACAGACTTGCATAAGAATTCATGCAAAAGCAAGAGTATGTTTGATCTACTGACTTTTTTTTTCCTTTTCAAAAGTAGTACATCATTAGTTGCCTCTGTTCGTCCTTTTATCACTCACTGCAGATCTGCAGTAGTGCATCAAGCGGTATCCATTGCTCTGTTCATTTCATATAATCATCTGGACTGAGGAGCCCTCTTCCAAACATCAAATACATTCCTCTGTTGATTTCATATCATATGGATGCTAATCCTGACCCTCGTTTCAACTGAACGTCTCACATCAGTTACCCGGGTGCAGAGCTTCAGTGCATCAGTGCGCGACTTGTCGCCTCATGAGCAACAGCACCCTGCATCTGGCCAAGGCCCGTGTGAGCTGGACAAGAGGCTACACGTCCGGGCGTCAGGAGAGGACGGACCCTCTCCCATGCCCGGACGACGACGACGACGAAGACGACAGCACGACATCGAGCCTCACGCTGCGCGCAAATCTCTCTCGTGAGGCTTAAGGGCTCGCGACTGGCCCTTGCTGGAGGTAACCTGTCGTCGCCAGTGCCAGTGCTGTTTAGTTTGTTCGTTCACGAGGAGGCGACAAGCCAGCTGCGTACAACACTGATCGGTCGCTGGCTCGACTCGGTGGCTACGCTCTGGACACGCCGGAGCAGGAGGCTACGCTGATGAGCTGGCCCCGCCGCGGCGCTGAAGGACGTGGTACCCTGCCGTCTCTCCTTGCGTCACCGCCGTGTCCGATCGATCCGTCCATCCGACGTTCGCCAGAATGTTTTGGGGCTACTCACTTCACAGGTGAGGAGAGCATGAGCATCCATGTATCACGAGAGCATAGTGGCGAAGCAGGACAGTCGCTCTCGTGCTCCCTAGAGAAATGGCACGACAGCTCTTTGCCTCCTTGAGATCGATCGATCGAACCGTGAACGCGTCGCTGCGAACGTAGGGGGGGGGGGGGGGGGGGGGTGCGAAGGTGACTGCGAGTTTAACCTTGTTCGATCTTGGAGAAAGATCAGTCACCACAGTTCGATCTAAGTCTTCTCATTGCACGCTTTCCACGGCTTTTGGAACCCACTTTTGTGGTTGGTGGTTAGGTACGGGTCTAAAACCAGAGGGCTAGGATGTTAGCCCTCATTTAGTTACTAGTAGGGCTCTTCAAAGAGGTTTTGAGCCTAACTTTAGAACAATAGAGAGACTAAATACTTGTTTGATTGTTCATTACTTACGATAATAGATACAGAGACCGATATGGATGGCTAGACTTGTTCCTAAAAAATATCTCTATATTAAGACAACTAATTCCTAATAATAGAAAACTTATCTTTAATATATGGAATAAATCTAAATAATAAAGAAACTAATTATTATATTTCTAATACGCGATATGCTACCAATGCTACCGAACTATCCAAATATATAGCATCGGTACAGTACCCTCTCACGGTACTATTCATATGTTGCTACAGTACCTCCGGTGCTGTTCACTAACCGCTACAGTACCAACGATGTTGTTCACGCGTCTGCTAATCTTAGTCTATTACATCGCTGCTACTACTTTTTATTAGGGTTGATACAATACTGATTAGTTCTGATGAAATTAAGGAGGTGTTCGTATTGGTTACGGTCGATGACTTTTGGCGACGGTTGATGGCTTTTGGCTGAAAATGAATAGTAGTGACTGAAACAAATAACTTTAAGGAGGGCACGAGCGGTGAAAAAGTGAGAGATGCGTGCGTGTAACGGGAGTGAGAGGAGTGGGGGGCATGTGATATGCCCGTAACCCTCTATCTTATCCTATCTCATCTCTAGAGCGAGACGGGAACGAGAGAAGTGGAGTTGCTTCGAGAAGTCGGATATTCATATTACCTTTTTGGCTTCTCTGAGTAGAAACCAGAAGCAGAAGTAAATACAAATAGAGCCTAAGTCTTGTTCACAATACAATGAACCATTTGGGCTCCATCTAGGGATGACGCTACCGATTTGTGAAAAATATTGGGGGTGCAGATAATGTCGATTGATAAGGCCAGTTATCGGCCTAATTGCTCAATTTATCGACCGATATTCTCAAAAAGGATCTCGTTCTTTTCAGCTTTTCAGCCGGTTTTTGGTTCGGTTTCTTTCAGTAATCACTATTTACTAGACTAATAAGCCACAATCAAAATCTATAAGCTGCAACTCAAATGAATAGGCCCAAACATTTATCTGAGATTTGACCTTTTGTTTTCAAAATTCTAAAGAATTGGTTATTTACATCTCTTCTGGTCCCCAAAATAGATGGGCATGGGTAGCCAATAACACAATCAAAGAAGAGACAGAGCGCTTGCTCGGTTGGCAACACTACCAGTGAGCAGCTTGCCTACTTGGCTTCGAGTCGTGTGTCACATTTTTAGGGGGCACTATTCATGTGAACAGTACCCTAGCGGCACTATTCATGTGAACAATGCCCTTTGAGTATATAAATGCACGTAGGTGTATTCGGTGATCAATACGTGTGCCTGTACTCCGCAAGACTTTAATTACGATCTCCGTTTGGCAAGCGTGCGTGAGTGTGTAGCGTTGGATGCATCATGTGGGTGAGTGTGAGTGTGTAGCGTTGTGTGTGTATGCGCATGCATGAGTGCGTCTTTATTATAAATAATGATCTAAAAAAAGCACGAAATTAAACAAATGCTTAGTCATGTACCTCATTTTTACTCAAATTTCAAATGAATCCGATTTTTTTTGCCTGATATTTTTTTATCAGGATCTACTGATATCACCGATAAATCCGAAATTCCGCCTATTTATCGGCGATAACGTTTTCCCTGGCTCTAGCTTCTGATTCATGCACGAACTGTTGTGATCGTGCATGCATGGTCAGACTGGTGATCGCATCGATCTCATGGAGCGCGCCGCTGTTCAGTGGGAGAAGGGACGCAGACAGACATGCACGTTATCCTGCATCAATAGTACATAGAAGTCCAGCTACCTAGCTAGCTCCATGTAGCTTTGCTTTCGAACCTCCCATCATATATGTTACACGATCTTATTGTCATAGACTACATATATAAATTATGAGCCATGCATGCATGCGTCCATTTAGTATTACACAGGAAATGGTGCTGGTTCACCAAATTATATTAGGAGCCATATGCTTGCATCTCACCACCGGTAGACGAAAAGAAAGGAATTAATTAGGAAGGAAGGAAGAATAGAACAGATTGAGAAATGTTGAGATGCTTGACGACGACGACGACGACGGCAGAGGCTGGTGTGCTAGCTTGCGCCATGATTAATTTACTCTTCGTCGTGCTCGCTGCCGCTCTCGGAGCAGTTCCTCATGGCCTGCAGCACGGCCTGCTTCACGACGTGCTCATCCACATTCTCCACCAGGTTCTGCACGAGCACGATACGGCAATAAATTAATTACGATGTTATACATGTGTATCATTTTTCTTTTTTCGCGGGATATATGCATATCTTTGTGCCTTGCCATTAGCTTTGACCTTAATTTGATCGATCGAAACTGTCTGCAATAATCTGGAGAAGATCGATGAGTGCCACCTAATTTACTCCTTATTCAACATATATATCCTATGTATTTATGGGTATATAGATGCATGAACAAATGAGAAAGAATCAATGAAATGAGTTGCTGTGTTAAGTTTTAATTTGTAATTTGTTAGTTAATTACCTCCCCTCCTATGGCTTCTAGGCGGAAGGTATCGGCGCAAGAGGCCGTGGCTTCGAGTTCGAGGACGCTGAGGCCCAGCTCATCGAAGGCTTCGAGGATGGAGACAAGCAACCCTGGGCAGCTCTTGTCGGAGAACACGTTGATGAGGAACCCGTGTCCTAGGGTTTCCACTGTCACCTGCACACATCCGTCCATTGATCAGATTAAGCAACTGATAAATGCAGGCTTGGAAGCTTTGTGCATGTGAGTACATAAGGCCTATATACGTACGTATACTCAATCCAAACTTCATTAACTTGTTAGCGTGCATGTGAACTAGTACTATAGCAGCCGTAGTGTTTCTGTACTAGTCTTTTACTAGTATGAAACAAATTAAGTGAAGGATAACCCCTACACGGTTCTGTCGGAGCGCGTCCTGCGCGCAAGCGATCTCCTGATTCAACCTCACGACCTTCTGCTTCAGCTCCTTGATGTACTTGGACGCGTCCATGATTATGGATGTGTTGCTCAGCTGCAGCCATGGCAAAAACATGCCGCCGTTAATTAACTTCTAACACATCCAAAAAGAGCAGGATAGGAAAGAATTGAATATTGCAGAACTGAATCACTGATGCAGCCATGGCAAAGACAAGCGTATGGAGGACTGAAGCGAGAATTAAGAAAGAAGTTCATTACAGCATGGGAGTGAGTGATAGAACGGAGGATTTTCAGCTTCTCCTGTAGAGCGGCCTTTTTCTTCCGTTCCCTCGACATCTCTCTCTTTCTCTTTCTTTGCCTCTCTTTCGCACACACACCAGCCTGACAGCCCAATGGAAGCGAGAGAGAGAGCTAGACAGCAGAGGAAGTGAGAGTAGTAGTATAGGTGGGAGCAGCTTTAGCTTAAACGGAGGACGGAGAAGGACTCTCCATATCTATATATAGTGGTCTCCCGGTGGCCACTCACGTGACCTGTCCTTATATATTGTTGTTATCCCTTCATATTTCTCCTATCTACAAAACAAGTGAGAAAAGGAGAGAGAGAGAGAGAGAGAGAGAGAGAGAGAGAGAGCAAAAGCGATGAAAAGAAAAGAAAAGAAACATTGGACATATGCTATGTTATATCTCTCTCATCTATATACGAAAGGACAAAATAAAATCGACTAACCTATAGTGCTACGTGGGAGCAAGTGGTAGATAGGGTTTGGCGAATTGCTTTTAATATTTTGTTTTTTTGGCGTTTCAATTCATACGCATGCATATTATGATTATCGCCCGGGGAGCACGCATGCTTTAAACAGTAAAAAGATTCTGCATATATTCGTGTTATGTACAATTAAACACTGCGTACAATATTATAGCAAGTTGTGGACTAGGTGCTGCTCAAAGTAGAAGAGATTATGCGACAAGATCGTTCTTGTAGCTAGATATATGGAACGTGGATATATATGTGGTTCGGCCAGTCTCGTTACTGTGTGCATCGTCGAGCTAGCTAGCTAGATTAGATTCTGCACGCCAAGATCCAGTACATTTTCCATCCCATACAAAATAGTACTAATTATTATCCTATATGAGTAGATATGAAATATCACATACACGTGCACCTCGGATGCTCACCATAATGGAACACAAATATCCAAGGTCTAAACAACACTGTTACTACATATAGTAGTATCGTAGTATATATCATACTTTCTTTTTTGACTGCAGCAGATTATTTATAATTTTAGCAAAAGTGTTTGTACGAATAAGCCGAATACCGATAAGCCGCTTAGAAAAGACTGTCACAATAAACCGTTTTAAAAAGACTATAAAAAACCATCTTATTTATTTATTAAGAAAAGAGAAGTCATAAATTATAACATATATAGAAGGATAAGGTCATGTACTAGCCCTGTCCTACCATAAAATAAAATTTCTTCCCCGACAGGGCCATCTAGTCATCAGATCACTTCCACATGCATGCACGCACCAAACATTCTCATATATGTATATGCCAAATGGCCATTCCCAAAGAGCTAGTACAAAAGGAAATGGAAGC
Organism: Dendrocalamus latiflorus; assembly: GCA_017311315.1. Taxonomy (NCBI): domain Eukaryota; kingdom Viridiplantae; phylum Streptophyta; class Magnoliopsida; order Poales; family Poaceae; genus Dendrocalamus; species Dendrocalamus latiflorus. The sequence goes on along the minus strand of CM029651.1, from coordinate 37,798,008 downwards.
CCCACGGCATTAGCTAGGCTCGTCTGGTTGACTGCCCTCTCGGCGGCTCAACTTGCCAGGACAGGCCGGCTAATTTTAGAAAAAGAGGAGCTAGCTGCTGCCTCTGCAATGTTTGCATGCATTGCATCGATCGCATGCACCACGCACGCACCCCCTTGTTTGCTGCCTTGCAACTTGGAGCTTGTATGCTGTGTATATCCCTGGACTCGACAGAAGAGGCAGAGGCGACGAGATGAGTTTTTTTTTATTCTTTCTAACAACGAACACGAGACAACCATGTGAGTACGTATGTGACAACAGAAGCTAGCTAGCGAGCCAAACGATGATGCTATATCATCATCAGCCGTTGCATATATGCAATTCGGTGATGAAACCATTAATATCTTGCGGAGAGAAGACGTACACACACGTATATATACTAATAATATACTCGTGCGTTGTAACAGAACTCGTTGAATGTATAGAGAATCGTATTGTAGAAGAGAGTTGCTCTGATCGGTTGGAAAGTGAAAAAGGTGAGAAGTTGAGAGAATAGAGCGATTGGAGGAGAATTAACCTACAACCACCAATTCATTCTTTTATAATAGTAATGACATACATACATACATACATGCGTACGTACGTACGTACATACATACAAACATACATACATACATACATACATACATACATACATACATACATACATACATACATACATACATACATACATACATACATACATACATACATACACGGGGAATGACTACTCATCATTCAACTATTTTCTTGAGAAAACATAAGTTCAAGTTTTCTGGACATCAAATTCTGCGTTTATGTGTCAGTGATAATAGCTGGTTATCACAGACGGCTCTCACACCGTCTATGATAACTTACAACACAGAAGGTTTTTTCCTGAAAAATTGTATATGATATTCCACTATCACAGACTGTTTTTTGTATTAACCGTCTGTGATATGCACGATATCACAGATGGTTTTTGTTATTAACCATCTGTGATATGGTGTATATCACAGACGGTTCGGTGTTTCAAACCATCAGTGATGTATGTATGTATGTATGTATGTATGTATGTATGTATGTATGTATGTATGTATGTATGTATGTATGTATGTATGTATCACAGAAGATTTGGAACACCAAACCGTCTGTGATAACTTTTTCAACAATAATGTTGATTGCTCTTTTTTGGCTAGCCTCAGGATATACTAGCCATGCCATATGAAAATAAACAAGATAACGTATATATAGCACAGGACAATCATTACATAAATCTCACAGATCAATGAAACAACACAAGTAGATCACATATATAGCATGACAATCATTACACAGATCTCACAAATGAATTAAATTGAACTAATTATTTGATTAAGCACAATTGAGTGATTACAATTGAATCCAATGTTTCAACATCTAATCACTATTGCCGGGGTGGAACTCTCAAGTCTTGTTTATGACCTCTGCTAGTAAGAATTGGGAGATGGTTCCTCAAATTTCGATGAGTTTGTCAAGATCAATTGCACTTTCATCAAAATCCACACGCTATCGCTAGGAGCAATGTTAAGTCATTAATTAGTATGTGTGTGTATATATACATATATAAAATCAGAAAATAATAGTTATTGAAAGGTTGACAAACTTCTAGATCATTCGTCTTAGCGTCCATGACTTCCTTCATAAGGTGGCAAACGCAAAATCCACATACGTTGCCCTGTAGCTACTGGTAGCACTGCAAAAATAGAATTATATACATAGGTATTGTCAATTCTAGAGGCATTATAATGAAGTATGATATAGAATTATTGTGTTGTAGTAGGTACCAAAAATCATACCTTGTGTCGTAGTGTGTTGCTGGATTCCTTGTGTCTCTCTCCCTGAGCAACATAAGCACTAAACAACCTACGTGATTCCAAAAAAGTTAGCCTTGGCCATTGCAAATGAAAGAAAGATTACAATAGATTTATGTGTGGAGAAAATGAGTTTACCTGTCAATTGCTTGTTGCATATGAGTGAAGTCGTTGTTGCACACGGGAGGGAGAGGTGGTGTTGCGAGGAAGAGGCGGCGTCGGGAGGGAGAGGCGGCGGGCGTTAGGAGGGAGAGGTGGCTGACGTCGGGAGGGAGAGGTGGCCGGCATCTGGAAGGAGAGGCGGCGTCAGAAGGGAGAGGTGGCTGGCGTCGGGAAGGAGAGGTGGACGATGTCGGGAGGGAGAGGTGGTGTCGGGAGGAAGAGGCGGCGTCGCGAGGAAGAAGCAGCATTGTACACGAGTGAGCAGTCAGATCTAGCAAAACCTAGCAGGGGCGGTGGAGACGGAGTGCGTGAGTGAGAACTCTACGAGCAGAACTTATCCTTGGGGTATATTTATAGAGAAACTATCACAGACGATTCTATTGTAGAACCATCTGTGATAACACTATCATAGACAGTTTTTATATAACCATATGTGATATTCAATATATCACAGGCGTTTCTATAAAAGAACCATCTGTGATAGTATTATCACAGATAGTTTGTTCCGATAAATCACCTGTAATAGTTCCCTATTCTTCATCTAGCCACAAGAAATGCATGCTGGCCATGCAATATGAAAAATGCAAGCATAATCATAAATATAACTATTTATTAGTTACTAAATCAATTACAATTACAATGGAATATAGTTTTATAATTACATGCCAAGTTTCGTAATTATGTTTACATTGCAACAATTTCCAAATAGGCGCTCACCGTGTGGGATCATCGATTACATTTGGCTGTTTCCTTTTAAATAAAGCCCTTCACGATGATCAACACTAATATAGCTTGCATCATCGCATTGTTCTTCCTCGAGCTTGATGCCGTCTCTGAATAGAGGCAACTCATCAAATTGATTGTGCTCTTCTTCATCCACGACATTCTCAACTCCGATAATCTTTCTTTTTCTATGAAAAACTACATGGCGCTTCTTATTTGTCGGGTCGGTTACATAAAATACTTGAACAACTTGCTTTGCGAGTACGAATGGTTCATCTTCATATCCTACACATTCGAGGTCCACGGTAGTGACGCAATACTTGTTGACCTTTACACCCTGTGGGAGTTGGACCCAACGGCACCGAAATAGTGGAATTTTGAAAATTACGTAGTCAAGCTCCCAAATCTCCTCTACAAACCCGTAGTACAAGATTGGGCTAGAGGTATTGACATGCACATTAAAGGCATCTATGCGGACGCTTGAGTTCTGCACTGTGCTCTTTCTATCGTGATCTGTTGTATGAAATGTGTAGCTATTAATATCGTATCATTGCCATGTCATAATTATAAATTTTGGCCCTTTTGCCAACCATTGTAGTCTTTCACGTGACAACCTCCTACTCAATCGTACCTTCAATCATTCGTTGAACTAATTGTTGTGTTGTCTTGTGATCCAAACCTCTAACTGGCTTGTATTCTCTTGGCGTAGTATGTCCTTGTGCTCTTCAATATAGGGGTCACTTCAGTTATGTGTTGTAAAACTGTAAAATGGGCTTGAGCATATGTATCTCGATCCGGAGTTATTGCTTTCCTTCCAATAGTCCTGATACTCTCTAAACTCCCCTCGTGACGAGATAGAGGTACACCTATCAGTTCGGCCTGAGCCATGTAACCGATGTAGAATTCAATGATCTCTTCGGTTGTACAACCTTCGATGATGCTACCCTCCGGTCAAGATCTATTGCATACATAAGACTTGAGAATTCCAATGTACTTCTTGAACGGGTACATATAACGTAGAAACACGGGGGCGCATATCTTTATCTCTTTCACAAGGTGGACAATGAGATGGACCATGATATCAAAAAATGACGGTGAGAAATACATCTCTAGATGACATAGAGTCGTCACCACCTCAGTCTGTAGAGCATCTAGTCCATCGGGATCGAAGACCTTCTGAGTAATTGCGTTAAAGAAATAACATAGCCTTATCATTGTCACTCGAATCTTGTTCAGCAAAATACTTCTAATTGCAACAGTAGCATTTGTGCCATTAGCACATGACAGTCATGAGACTTCATGCCAATTAATTTTAAATGTTCCATAGAAACAAATTTCTTCATGCTGGCGGAGTGACCGGACGGAACTTTCACACCATGCAAGCATTGGCACAGTTGAGTTCTCTCGGACTTAGACAGAGTGCAGCAATCTGGGGGAAGGTACATCTGGCCTTTATCGGTCTCTATCAGTGCTAACTCAGTCCTGAAGTTCATAGCAACCAAGTCACGCCTTGCGTTGACATCATCCTTTATTTTGTCAGGAATGTTCAGTAAGAGACCAATCAAACTGTCACATACATTCCTCTCTACGTGCATGATATCAATGCAATTGTGAACTTCTAAATGCTCTCAATAAGGAAAGTCCCAAATATTGAACTCTTCTTCCACATGTTCTTCCGACAATTTCTCAATTTACGTCCCTTTCCAAGCACAACGTCGATATCCTTGACCATATCATAGACCTCTTTCTCGCTAAAAGGTCTTGGTACAGAATCATCCTCTTTTTTTATGTCAAATTGTTTCTTTATCTTGTGGTATGGGTGATACTGAGTCATCCTCTTTTTTCCTCCACTGGGCAGAATCAGTAGTATGTCTTATCATTCCGTCTTTCTTACGCTGTTCCGAGTGCCAACGCAACAATCTTGCATCCTTTCGGTTTGCAAATAAACACTTCAAAGGGAAATTATAGGAAGATACCACAACACCTTAGCAGGAGGTCCTTGTTTCACCTCGATGTCCTTCCCATCATCAGAGTCATTTTTATGCTTGTATCAGGATGCTTTACACACCGGATAAACATGTAAGCTAGCATACTCTTTACGATAGAGGATATAATCATTCAGACATGCATATATTCTTTCTACTTCTATTCCCAATGGACAAAGAATCTTTTTGGCTTGGTAGGTGGTTCTCGGCAACACATTTCCCTTTAGAAGCATGTTCGCTTGGAGACTTAACAATTCCGTGAAACTCTTATCGGACCAACCATTGCCTGCCTTCAATTTCAGCAGTTCTAGAACGAATGACAACCTTGTGTATTACAGCTTGTAGCCTGGGAACAAAGGTTTCTCCGAGTCCTCCATCAAGCCATCGAATTTACCAAACTCTCTCTCTCACTATAGTTCCTTTCTGCATCACGTAGCATCTGATCCAAATTATCATCCTACGACCTATCCTCATCGAAAGCACAGTCCACAACCGGCATATCGTTGTCTCCCTCAACGATGTCGTAACTGCCTTCTTGTGTAATCTTCTCTTCACTGTGACTGGTCCAACATTTGTACCCCTTTCTGAAATCCCTTTGAATCAAGTGAGCTTCAATCTGTGCTAAGTTGCTAAACATCTTTAGATTACCACAATCAATGCATGGATAGTACATATATTCCATCCCCTTCTTCAACATATTCAGCTCGGCCACTCTTCTAAAAGAAGACATGTCATTAATGTACTATTTACTCACATGGTTCTCAACGTACATCCAGATTTAGTCCATCTATGCTACACATATAACAAATGGGTGTCAAATTGGATTATTAGCACTACTATAGCAAATCATACTAGCTACTTAATTATACACATCTATATTAGGTATCTAGCTAGCTAGCCACGTATTCATGAAACAATAATATTAAGCAAGAATATATTGAAGTAAACTAGGAGTACTTAGCTATTCTAAAATTGAGCAAAGTACCATTATCTTTCTAAACCTAGCTAGCTAGCTAGATCTAAACAAAAATCTAGCTATCATCTCTTTCTATTACAAGACATATAAGTTATTAGAAGCAATTGAGTACTAACCTCTAATCACCAAGAAGACATAAATAGATCTACATGCGATACATTTTCACCAAACTCCCCAATGCCGGTCGCCTCGCTCCACAGATGTAGCACAATGAAGATAGATCTATGTCGTGACCACGTACACCTGCTATTTAATAGCGCAGATTATCCCAGACGGTTCCAACCACAAATCGTATGTGATACGACACTATCATAGACAGTTTGTATTAATAACCATTTGTGATAATTCACAGACAATTATTCATACAAACTATCTGTGATGTTCGTAATATCACAAATGGTTTGTTATAAGAACCGTTTGTGATAATACTCATATCAGAGACGGTTTTTTATACGAATCGTCTGTGATATCCGTAACTTTCACAGATGGTTATTAACACGAACCATCTGTGATGTATTAATTATCACAGACGGTTCGTGTTAATAACCGTTTATGAAAGTTCACAGATGATTGTTAACATGAACCGTCTGTGATGTCTCAATTATCACAGACGGTTCGTGTTAATAACCGTCTGTGAAAATATCATAGACGGTTATTAATATAAATTTTCTACGATAGTTTAAGCACAGATGTTCTCTATGAACAATCTGTGATGTAGCCGTCCAGCATATCCTCCTTTGTGGTAGTGCTACCACCATCGGATTTGTCACTGCCTTCCGCCTCCTCTTAATATTCCATAGTTCTTATCATCCTCCCCGTCAAGCTCCACCACCCACTGTCCTCCACCAAGCCCACATCTAACGACACCACCACCGCCTTGTCGCCTGCCATTGCTATCACCCACCACCGGTCCTCTACCACCTCAGTCTCCCTCTAAATTTGTGTATCGGTGTACCCAAATCCCTACCCTCGTGAACCTAAACACCAATATGCAAACCACCATGGAAGCTTGTCGTTATCATCGTCGGAGAGGAAGAACCTGCTGACCAGAGTTGGAAACGATGGTGTGTGGTGCATGAATATTCAAGTAGATCTGAAGGTCAGAAATCCAACTATTTTCCAAAAAAAAACTGTTGACAGTTTCTTAGCAATTCCGATATATACATACATATAAAATATTAAATAATGGAGTATTAATTTGCGCATGAGAAGGGATGGTGGCGGCAAGGCAACACGGATATATATATATATATATATATATATATATATATATATATATATATATATATATATATATATATATATATATATATATATATATATATATATGTGTGTGTGTGTGTGTGTGTGTGTGTGTGCGCGCGTGTGTGTGTGTATGTGTGTGTGTGTGTGCGCGCGTGCGCACGCGTGTGATGGCTTGGTGTCAAGGCACCATGGTTTTAAATGCATGAATTCAACCCAAATTCAGGTTAGGTATATACCCATCTATAACAATTCAAATGAAACATATATCTTTGAAAAAAATATACTCGAATTCATAGATTTTGAAAGGATTTAGATCACAAGCTGTGAGAACCCGCATTTTTTAATCCATCTTAACCAGTGAATTAAGACTAACGGAAATTGATTAAGCCTTTGATTAAGCAAATTGTGCATGGAATATTTTTTTAAAGTAAGAATGGATAAATAAAAACTTTCCCTAAGACCAATTCAATTAAAAAACTTTGTGAGCCATCTCAAAAATTCAGATTTTCGAATACAAATTCCTCTCAACATGCTTCCAATCAACATATGTCAAGTGAAACATTTGCAATCTTTTTTTTTCAACAAATAATTCTATCCATCAAGAAAATAATTAAAATAGTTCTTCAAATCAAATAAAAAATTAGCAGTCTAAATTACATAATTTTACATCTCAAAATACCTCTAACAGTGTAACTAAATCTAATCAATAGTAATAAAATGACAATTAAATTAATTACAACATAGTAAGCTACACGAATTCAAACTTGGCTATCTTAAGCAAATAAAATTATTTCAACATTTGATTAATTACAAGGATACAAATTGTGTAGGGGACAAATAAATGGCATCATAGGTATTACAGTAAAATCTAGAAAGAAAGAAATATTATAATTTCACTATTGCATTGTATTTCTATCCATTGCCTTGTTCGATGGGTAGTAGCCCTCCAAAACCGAACCAACACCCAACCTTTTCTTTTGCGATTAAACAATAAAAAGTAAGAACAATCCAAGAGAGAAAAAAAGAAAAGAAAATATTTTGCCATCAGAACCCTTCGGCTTTAGAATGCTGAATCGAATAGCGCTCATCGAAGATCCTAGACCATCCGGGGTCGATTGGCACCTCTTGCAAAGATGGGCCTCATCATTCAGCGAAAAAATCAATCCAACGCCCATTTTACCACCTTACCTTTCATAGTAGAAAACCCAAAGGAAGAGTGCCAAAGCCATGCCATGGACCAAAGGTCCTTGAGCCACATAGTCAGCCGAGAGAGCCCAAGGGATAAGACAGGGGAATCTCGGCCATTGCACATGCCAAGAGAGCTTCGTGTCAGTCAATGGTACCATCAGCTTTTCGTTTTAGTTTGAAGACCCACTTTGAATCAATAATATTTTTCCCTTTGTGCCGTGGAACTAGATGACAAATCTTGTTCCTTTACAAGGCCTCATACTCCATGTCCATAGCTCAACGCTAATTTTTATCTGTACTGGCATCAACATGATTGTGTGGCTCATGAATCAGTTTAGCTACTGCTGCAAAACCTTTGCCATGGAGAGGATATCATAGTGCCATCCATATACCATTTGGGTACACGAATGTTATCATGTAATCGAGTACGCATCCCTTCTAGTGTAGCTACTAGCCCTGTGTCCTCTACTGTGTTTTGAGGCAAATCTAAACCTGCAGGTTAGAAGTAGCAGAAATAGCAGGAGTAGTATCTTGAATAGCATGGTCATCCGAAGAAGGACTGAATAGCTACAATGCAGTGGACACAAGAGGAACTGGGACAAGAACCTCATCTTGATGAAATGTGTGAGGACTCGATGAGTTTGTCAAGGAGAAAGTAAAAATGTGTTCATCAAAGATCATATCACATTAAATATAGACACGTCCAGTGGATCGATGTAGGCATTTATACCCTATGTGTAAGCTACTATAACCAAGGAAGATGCATTGGAGGGAATGAAATTGTAACTTATGAGCATTATAAGGGTGAAGGTTAGGGTAGCAAGAGCACCCAAAAACGTTTAGAAAGGCATCATCAGGCTTGGAACCAAATAGTTTATAAACTGGAGTGGAGTAATCTTGATCAAGAAACTCGCCGTTTGGAAAGCATCATCCCAAAATCTCAAAGGCATAGAGGCTTGAGCTAATAAGGAGAGCCCTACCTCAACAATATGCCTATGTTTGCATTCAGCCTCTCCATTCTGTTGATGGGTGTGTGTACATGACACTTGATGCTTGACACCAATGTTTTCAAAAACTTTATGAAGGGCTTGGTATTCAGCTCCCCAATTTGATTGGAAGGGGAGAATTTTCCTATTTAAAAGTCATTCCATATGCTTTTGAAAATGAAGAAAGACAGGAACAATATTTGATTTAGACTTAATTGGATAAATGCATGTAAATTTGTTGAAATCAATAATGAAACTGATGTAATATTTATTTCCATTGATAGGGGTAAGGGTAGGGCCCCATATATACGAGAAAATGAGTTCAAGAGGAGATGATGAAGTACTACTAGAGACAGGGAAAGACAGTTGATGACTCTTTACCTGTTGACATGCATTGCACACATTTACAATGTTTTTATTTGGAGGAACAGAGATTTTATTTTCTTGTAAGACACTATGCACGACCAATGGAGATGGATGCCCAAGCTAACAATGTCACACATCTTGAGAGGTTTTGACATCGACAAGCGCATACTAGAAGCTAGAAGATGCGACTGTGGGAATGGCGGCATGGGATACAAGCCTCCTCTACATCTGCCTTGAAGAAGAGGTTTCTTCATGTGTCGATCCTTTACAAGAAAATATGTGGGATGAAACTCAAGGAATACGTTGTTATCAGTGGTAAAGCGATGAACAGATAGCAGATTTCTAGTAATTTTAGGAACATGAAGATTGTTGTTTAGTTTGAGAGAATGACTAGAAGATTGAATGGACCAATGACCAGTGTTAGAGATAGACAAACCTTTACCATTTGCTACTTGAACATGCTCCTTGCCCTCGTATTTCTCCTTGAAAGACAGCTTGTCAAGATCTCCCATGATATGGTCGGTTGCACCACTGTCAGTATACCAACTTGGGTCCATTTGATAGCAATGTATTGCCATGGAAGCAGAGTGATTGTTGTGATACTCAGCTTGGTAAGAATGACTGAATCGGTGATAGCATTTCAATGCTACATCCCCAGTTTTCCCACATACCAGACAGACCACCAATTGCTTCTTGGGAAACCTCCACTATTATTGTTCTGATCGTTGCTTCCACGTCCACGCCCTAGCCTCGGGAAGAGTTTAAGTGTCGGCCGCCCTTGTTGTTGCCATTGTTGAGACGCACAACATTGTTGGCTGCCATCTCTGAAATCTGAAGCACACATGTATTCTACTTCTTGTGCAACTCATAGCTCAACATGTGAGCATACAAATCTATGATGGAGATCAAATCTGACCTAGTACTGATGGAGGTAACCAGCGAATCATATTCATCTCCAAGTCTAGCCAAGACATATGAGACAGATTCTTCATTCTTCAAAGGATGTCCGATGGCCACCATGGTATCCGCAAGCTTCTTCATCTGATTGAAGTAATCTTCAACTGAGAGATCATTCTTTTTCAGGGTTGATAGCTGCACCCTGATTTGCATGATACACACCGTGGAACTAGACTCATACATGCTCTCAAGTGTTGTCCAAACTTTAGCCGATGTTGCCATGAACAACACATGGCCCAGTACCTCCTTTGAGAGAGAAGACAAGATGGCACTAAGGACCAATTGATCTTGTTGTAGCCACAGGACATATGCAGGGTTTTCCACCTACGAAGTTTTCATATTCACTGTACGCACAATCGTCGATGAAGGAGTAGGAATGTTGCCATCAACGTTGCCAAGCAATCGTTGACCACGCAGGTACGGCAAGAGTTGAGCCTTCCACAAAAAGTAATTATTGCGGCTCAGCTTGATGTTGATAAGGTGGCTGAATGGAGTTGGAAGCAGGCTGGCGTCGGATAGAGGAATGGCACTGATGCTAGTAGTTCCACCATTGTTGCTACTAGAGCTTGACATGGTGTTGGATTTGTGGTGTACTGCTCTGATACCATAAAAGAGATGAGGTTGAGAGAGAGAGGTATTGGCTGTTAATCCCGGAAGTCCATCGAGAAGACTTCAGACTGAATATATATATATATATATATAATATGTGTGCCGGATGGTGTACAGTAGCGACAACCGAAGGTTGTTAGCACCGCTGACATAGAGAGAATAATCAGAGAAGCTTATCTACAGGAGAGACTTATCTACAAGTAGGGGTGGCAATCAGGTGCGACGGGTATGGGTAGTACTCGCCCATATCCGTACCCGCGATCCCGATTTACGCCCATGGGCATACCCATGAAGAACGATGGGTGAAGAACCTCGCCCATACCCGTCGCCCGTGGGCAGTGGCGTAGCCAGGATCTGTAGCTATGATGGTCCATTGTCTAAAATTTATTTAACCGCTATAAATTTAACATGTCGGTACACAAATATATGAATTACGAAATGCAATTAAGGGAAAAAGGACATACGAACTTCATAAAATAGACGAATATAGCTTTCTTAACATAGAATTGAAATATTACATACCCATAGTAGTTGAAGAACAGTACGTCACTACTTCTTCTTCTTGTCAGGATATAAAAAGAACATCGCATTAATTTTATATTAGAACATTAAATACATTCTATATTTATGGACAAAGCTATTTAAAAAATACATTATATAAAGGAGTAGATCAGAAGAGTTTGCTTGCATGGGTAACTTCCTGAAAGCCGCATTTGGAGCAAACGCAAGCTAAGACAACAAATACCTACCTCGGCAAATTTACGAGACCGTTTACACCGACTTCTGTTCACAGAAGAAAGAAGGTAATATAAATATTTAACTTTCTAAAATAATTTCTCTATTTCTCTCATCCTGAAAATAAGTTATGGGACACAGACATATCACTACCTCACTCTTCTCGCTCCTGTCTCGCACACGCATCTCTTTTTTATTTTCCCCACCACTCGTATCCTCCCACTAAAAGCTTTTTTTAGTCCTTACTATTTATTTTAGCTAAAAACCATCAACTGTCGTTCAATATGAACATGCCAAGCTAGTCATCGATTTTATTGTACATCTAGATGCCAAGCTAGCCAACGATTTTACTGTACATCTAAATTCCCAAGTTGCGTGTCATTAGCTTGACACATATAGAGCAAATTAAATGATTTAGCGGGAGGTAAAATGTAGCTGTGATTCAATAAGTTTTTGCATCATGATCAAATACATGAAGGCCTCATTATCCGAGCGCAGGGTGGTCCGCGGCCCACACGGACCACCCTGTAGCTCCGCCTGTGCCCGTGGGCATGCCCGTTTACCCGCGAACTGAGAGTCACCATATGAGAGTTGAACTAATGACAGGTACATATAAGCAGCAACTGTTGCTAGGAAATATAATAACTATCAAAAAAGTTTATAACAATCAATAGCAATTAGAGATATTGCTATGGCTGCGCCACCTGTTAATCTATATCGTGGGTAAACGGGCGGAGCGGGTACGGGTGGAGCTTACCCATACCCGTGCCCATTTATCCGATGGGTAGAGTGTTTCCCCCCATTTCCATACTTATGGGTAAAGCAAATATCCTATACCAGCTCCATTAGGGTATTTACCCATAGGTATACGGGTAAACTGGCACAATTACCATCCCTATCTACAAGATTACATATACAAACAGAAGTACATGAGTATCTTAACAGTAATCATATTAAGACTCAGTTTGTTTTTGTTGCATATCCACCACTTAGCAACCGATTCAAAATTCTGACCAACCTGAAAACCAAACATTCCAGACATGCCTTGCCATACTTCTTTAGCAACAACGCAGTCAACAAACAGGTGATTAACGGATTCAAATTCACAGCAAAACAGGCAAGCTTTATCTGGAACATTTTGTCTTTTAGTCAAATTATCCCTAGTAAGAACTTTGTTATTAGACATGAGCCAAAGAAAGAAACTGAACTCTAGGAGGGATAAACAATTTCCAAACTGCAGGAACATGAACAGGGATGACACCTTTGAAGTTAATGATTGCATAAAAAGATTGGACATTTTATAAACCAGAAGGATGAAATTCCCAAACCATTGTGTTATCCTGTTCAGAGAAAAAATAGATTGAGCTATGCTGACCAGATCAAACCACAAAAGTCATTAATCTATCATCAAAACATCTTCTAAAGGTGAGCTTCAAATTCTCACAATCCCAAACATTTTGGATGGTAATACCTTTTTTATTGACCACTCCATACAAATCCCAGAACTACACAGCTAAACTCGAAGTACCAAAACTATTGTCCTCCCCAAAACGAATTCTGTTACCTTGACCAATATTCCATCTATACCCCATCTTTGCAATTTGAGCAGCCCAGAACACACACCCTTCCAAAAAGGTGAAGCATTATCAGAAGGGCAAGTAAACAAGTTAGGCTCGTGGGTTTTATACTTCAAGTCTATAATCTATTTCCAGATCCCCCCCCCCATCTAATTGATACCTTTTAATCCAATATGCTAAAAGGCACAAGTTTAAATCTCTAAGGTTAGGGACCCCTATGACCCCAAACTCTTTTCACATGCAAATACTATCCCAATTGGCTAAGTGATAATGATGTTTCTCAACCGTATCATTCCAAATGCAATTGGCCATTTGAGAGTTCATAGCATCTATGGCCCAAACAGGGAATTTAATCACAGAAAGCAAGTAAATGGCACATTAACCAAACAAGATTGGATCAAAACCAATCTACCTGTAGGAGATAAGAGTTTCCCTCTCCAACCAGCAGCCCTTTTCATTATTTTATAAACAGGTTGCAAGTCCTCCTTTCTAAGTTTATTATAATGGAGGGCAACCCCTAAATAATTGATAGGACAATGCTTAATACTACAACCTAATTAAAGCCTGGGTAACACCACAACAATCTCATTTTGCATATTAATAGGAATGAGATCACTTTTAAGGAATTAATGCGCACGGCAGAGATTTGCTCACAACACGATAAAATCCATTTAAGATTTCTAGAATTTTCAATAGAATTATCAAAAAAAAAAAAAGGCAAAGCGTCATCTGCACCCATTCACATAAATCGTCAAGAAGGCCTGTAATCATCCTATTATCAGAAGGTTTAGATAACATCTTAGTAAAGACATCAGCAACAAAGTTAAACAGGATAGGTGATAAGGGGTCACCTTGTCTGATCGAGACCCTTAATTACCAGTAACAAAATATTCACTTTCAGCACCATTCATTCTAACACCAACCCATCCTTGGTAAAGGAAACTCTTTATCCGAAAAGTCCATTTAGGCCCAAAACACCTTAATTAGATGCAAAATTTCCTCCTGGAAGTGCCAGCTAACCTTATCATAAGCTTTTTCAATGTCTAGTTTTAAAACAAGACCTGTTTTCCCACGGGAAGCAACACTACGGATAATTTCATACGCTGAGACTACACTATTAATATCTTTTTAGATATTTAAATTGGATATATAAAAATCATACTAGTAGATTTATCTCGAAAAACACTTTTATAATATTATAATTTATTATGTTTTATAAATATATTACAATAAGAATTAGTTGTTAAAGTTATATTTTAGAGATCGTGTCAATGTCCAAAACAAAATGTATTTGTGACCGGAGGGGTACCTACTAACTTGTGCTAGAAAAAGGACATCAAATTAGTGTGCATATATAAATTTGGCGTAAATAGAAATATATTGTGAAAACTTCTTTGAGGACGTTAATAGTATGCACATGTTTGATTCTTGGTGCACTATTGACGTACATGCATAGCTTTTGCTAGAATTCGATGTCTGGCTAGCTGGATTTTTGTCATTCCATTGAACAGCATGTGAGTTGAACATAACGTGATAATACCAGGAGCTTGTTAATTTGTTTTCGGAAGCGATGAGATGTGATGCATGCAAGGCTCCAAAAGGAATGCTTTCACGGGGAGATTTTACCGCCGAGCCTTGTCCGCTTCCCTCGTGTTGGCGCTAGCCCAGCCGTGCCGATCGCTAGCTACAAATGGTTGGCAGAAAAAAAAATATTGCAGCGTTCATGAGTTAGCACCAATTTGTTGTGTTGCAATGGGGGACAACCGCTTGAAGTAGAATAATCATATTATTCGTCTGTGGACAAAATTGAGCGGTAATGTTTGCTTATCTTTCGTATTTGTGTATTAGAAGATACTTACACAAAGTAATTAGATTTGCATATTGAAGTGATATTATTAACTAGCCGAAGTTTCTATGCAACTATGCGGCTAGATACTATAATTGAAATGTTTATATTAAAATTTAGAATTATACTAGTTATATAATATATATTTTGTATACAGATATAAAATGTATTGACTCGAGCTACGTACAGGAGACATCAGACATGTATTTGACGTACTACTAGCTACTAGCTAGTTAAGCTTCCTTGAGAGCGAAGCCTCTCCCTCTTAGTTTGTTCTGCGCCTTGCTTTGGGATCGAGGGATCGTATATGCTTCTAGGAGTATATCGTAAGCCGAAGCTCAACCTTGTCATGCAAACTTGTCGTCAACCGAGAGAGAGAGAGATCGTCGTCACCATCTGAAAACACATTACGGCAAACGTACGTATGTACCCACACACACCTGGAAAGTGACGTGCCAAAGTGCGCGCGTGCCGTGAATCGATGCATCACGAGTATCCAACTATCTATACGAAAGATACCCCCCCCCCCCCAACCCAGGCTGCTCATCGCGCCGCCGCGACGGGTAGTTCGCGGGCGTGCCCGCGGCGGCCTCGACTAGCTCGACTAGCCATATAGCACGGCCGTCGTTGCACGTTGTCCGCCACTGCAAGTTTGACCCAACCGTCGTCCGCCCACCGGCGCCGCCCGTGCCCGGTGCCCCGGGCCTGCCTGCCCATCGAGCACGGAGGCAAGCTCGCACGCAACCACACATGCATGCATGCACGCATGCACACGCCAATTCACCAAGCGCCGTCTCGTGACTAGATTTCCGATGCCATCCGCCATGCCATGCATGTCCACCGCGCACGGCGTGCCTGCATGCCACGGCCCCCGGCCGCGCGCGCGCCCATGTCGCGATCGATCGAGAGACCGCCTGCAAACATGCGCGCGCTTAGCGCCTACGCACGCACGTACGTACGCCCCGTGACGAGGCCCCCTTTGCCGGCCGCGCGGCCCCGCCGATCGATCGAATCATATGGGGGCTTCAGCTGGACGGCCGTGCCGTTCCCGACGACGCCCGTGGCCCATCCATGGCATGGGAGGGCCCCCGCCTTGTCCCCATGCCATGCTGCCACGGGATTGTCACGTAACGCTCGTTCCTTCGTACTGGAAGCTAGTCCATGCACTCACATGCACCTGCACGCACTCCTCGTCAGTACAACTCGATCCCTTGGCCTCTTTGGTGTGTGTCCTTCTGTACATACATGTTACGCTAGCTCTCGCTACTTAATTACGTATATATTACGGCACTACTTAATTAATAGGGTTCGATCCATCGATACCTAGACTAGCTACATACATGCATGCAGACGTAGGTGAGCGTACAAGAGTGAAGAGCACACAGCTCAGGTGGCCTTGATTAATAGGGTTCGATCCATCGATATCTAGACTGCTAGCTACATACATGCAGACGTAGGTGAGCGTACAAGAGTGAAGAGTACACAGCTCAGGTGGCCTGTAGACTCACGCGTGTGAATGCATGCAAGGATCGTCGATCTTTTGTTCGAGCTGATCGATCCCGAATTAGTAATTAAGTTACGTATGTACGTACACGTACGGATGGAGACGTACCTGCATATATATACACATAAGCATGTGCACCTACACCAGTTGAAGCAATTATAAAGTTGATTCACTGCTAGGTTAATCAGACTATTTTGCAATTATCTTTGATTACTTCGTTACAGCCACAGGCTTGTTTATAAGGGCAGTACGTACGGACTTTTTTCTAGCTAGTAATCATCGCTTACGAACTGTAATTTGTCAATTTGTAACCACACACAAATATCTCACACGTGCTAGTGTACTACCTTGCCACACATCGTGCAGACAAAAATTTTTTTTACTGTTTTGAACTTACCCTGACCAAGCCCAGCTCGCAGTCACCTCTGCGATGATCGTGCCTCCTGTGACGACGCGTGGAGCTCCCTGTAATCGTGAGCATCCAGCACAACGTGGTGCCAACACGTGGATGGTTCTCAGTCGCTGGACAGGGAGGACCGGAGGAGAGCTCGAGCCCGACCACTATCTCGTTCAACGCACGGCTGGCTCTCGGCCAAAACCCCCTGGCCTTGTGACCTAGCTTGGCTTGTCCCAGGGCTCTAGCTCAGTCATTGTTCAAACACGCAGACGTGTGTGGACTCCTTTCCGCGGGGCGACGACTCATCGCTCTAGCGAAATAATTTGTATGTATAAATTAATATTGATAAATTAATAAATTATTTTAAAAAACTGGTTTTATAGGTTGTTTAAAAAGGCAACAAAAAAATGCTTTTTCGTTTATTTATCTGGAAGAGCTATAAGTTATAGATCATAACCTATAAGCTAAAAAGGGGACGACATTTCCCATGAAACCTATCATCGATCGCAAGCAGACGCAGATATGAGTGATGGATCCACGTTGCGGCAGGAGAGAACGACGACATGCTGATGCGGTGCACAGATGTACACAAACAGGCACAGCACTAATACTTTAATCGACCCCTTTGCTCAGTGTACATGCATGCATTCTGCCAATCGCATGTGAGTGTACTTTCCAAACTGCACCAGCCTCGTCGCTCGATCGCCATCACGTGAGCCTTGGGAGCTACTAGTTTGTTTACCACCCCAAGAATCCTAGAGACTGTTACTACGTACATAGAGCTAGACTGCATGCATGTGATCCATGAAATCTTTACTCATTTGCCCCTGGCATTTTTTTTTGCAATTTTAGCTCATTAAGTATTTTTTTTAAATCTAGCCCCTTCCGAGCGCGGAATTACCCGAGCCTGACACGTGGCAAATTTGCATTTGGAGAGCGTGGAAACTCCAAATCTGCGGTACTGTAATGCCATTTTCCGCAGTACTCCCCTGGCACGAAATTTAAAAAACCACGCTACAGTACTGCGGAAATAGAGTTTCCGCGCTCTTCGGGCGCAGATTTGCCACGTGTCGGTCTCCCATAATTCTGCGCTTAGGGAGGGGGCTAGATTTGCCAAAAAAATACGGAGGGGGCTAAAGCTGCAAAAAAATAACGCCCGGGAGCCAATTTAGCAAAGATTTCGTGATCCATTGAGATTACGTGGAGATTATTTCATGGTTGCGATGAGTCGTTGATTTTTAGTTCAGAGAGTTTAAGGAGTTTGTATTTAATTTTTGAGAGATTGCAATTTATCAGTTGCTTTCTTATGCTGGCAGCCTGGCCGGCATTGGGCCGCAGTCAGATCAGTGTAGGATCAAGGATAACTGACTAGAGAGGGGTGAATAGAAGGTTTTTAAATAATTTTGGCTAAATCATAATTTTTAGCAAGTATGAACTTAACCAAAAACATTTTGCACAATTAAGACTTGAATACTCTAGGCTTTACTAAGACACCACAAGCAATGTCAATACAAGATACACTTCTAGCTACATAATTCAATTCAATATAAGTACTAGAAATGTAAATATAGAAAGTAAAAAACAAAGAAATAAACTACAATGGAGATACATGATATTTTCCCGTGGTATCAAAGACTTGCTGATCTTCACTAGTCCACATTGAGGTAAACCCAAATGAATTGGACTGGCTCCACGAATTAAGTCTTAAACACCTTAAGTCCACTAATATTTGTCTTCCTCCACTCCAGAGATGGCGAGCACCACACTACTCACAAACGGTGCTAGGTCTTTTCTCAAGTTTCTTTGAAGATATCACTGCACAACTTCCTACAAGCCATCTAGGTATCGGCAACCACCAAGAGTAATAAATCACAATGTTTGCTTGAAGGTTTTCAAGTGCTACAAAGATCAACTAATGAAGAAATGCACTTGAATACTCTCAACTACCTCAAAATACGAAATTGGAGCAAATGAGTAGTAGAGAGTGCACAAGGAGTTCAAGGGTATTCAATGAGGTCAAGAAGAGAACCCTTGTTGCTGGTGGAGAGATATTTATAGTCTCTACCCACTAAGATGACTGCTGGGGTCGAAACACCCCAAAAATCAGGAATTATGGTACTACCATCATGTAGTGGCTGGTACTACTGCACTCACTGTTCAATGGCTATTTGGGGTTCATTAAATAAACAGAAACTAGCTGTTACTTAAAATATCGATGGTACCGCCCTCACAAGGTCCGGTAGGACCTCACCTCGCGGTAATACCGATTTTTAGATGAGGGAAAAATCTTCAAAACATAGCTCTCTGGAAATTAGCTACCGCCAACCGAAAAAATCGATTTTTGGTAGTACTGCCAACATCCTACGGTCATACCGCTCTGTGGTACTACCACGCAATACATGCGGTAGGACCAATTCAAGGAATATCAAATGAGTACCTCTCTAAAAATTAGCTACCGGCATGTAACAGACGGTAGTACCAATGCAGCGGTACTATCATTCAAAGACCTGTAATCATACTGATTTTTACAAGGAAAATCAGAGAGAATTCCAAATAAAATTCAAATGCATGCATGGATACTTAATTGATCAAAGTGGATTTTTTAGAAATTTTAGTGGAGTTTCATTTATCTATTTATTTGTCAATGATCAAGCCACCGATCTTACAAAAGAATATGAGGAAAATGGCTAAAAATCCTTAAGAGAGAACAAGGATGCTCTTTATTGCCATAAACTAGTTATAGGAGTACCCTCAATAAGGTGAGAGACTATCCCTAATTACACTTAATTGAATGAGGTATGAATTCATTTGGAAAAGAGACTGATTTTTTGTGCCTTTGTCATCCAACCTTAAATACCAATGAAGAGACACCAATTATCCATTGGGAAAGATGCCTTGTGGAACTAGCACATCTAATTGGGGAGGCAGAATGACCAAAGATAATGCCTGATTGTCAGTTGTTGTCAGTGGGAAATGAACGTGAGCAACAATCGCATAGCAGTAATTGTCAGAGACTCAGAGCCAAAGCATCATGTTTTTAGAGTGGATAAAGCATGTGTTGTATCCATCGCATGGAAGGAATATCCTAAAATCTGGTCCAGATATCTGTTCATAGACTCTTCAAGCAGTCATGTAGTCGGGCGATAGGCACAATGTCTCTCCGACCAGGGTACTCAGGAGCAACCTCTGAAGGTTTATGACCACAGGGTCACTTGGCCGTAATTATATATTAAAGCCATATTTAGGGACTTATTCAATCCTTATTAGCTAGCCCTCGAACTTTAAGTGAATATATAATCTTTCGATTAAAATTTCAATCAGGAAAGTACTCCTTTAAATAGTAAGAGTAATGAAGCGGTTTGTATTCATGTTAAAGTTGATAAACTAACCAGGAAACTAAAAGGTCTTGTGTTCGTTGGGCTTCAGATTAGGTAACTTCTTTTTGCAGTTGGAGAGAAACCCTTATAAAACCCTTAGCACACCGCCTTGGGGTTTCACGCTTTCAAGAAAACCTTTCGTCTTTTTCTCTACCCTTGCGCTCTTCTCTAGTAGCTTTGAATCTTTTCTATCCCATTTTTGATCTATTGCCATCTAGCCAAAATGTCGGACCATATCACCAACTAGCCAGCGTCGAAGCTTAGGATGAATAAGCTTGAGGCAATGGAGAAGGATGAGATGCTCCCTGATAAGGTTCTGATCCCGTTGAGATCAACGGTCAGGGAGAAATTCCTAAGCAGGAATGAGGGTGAGATTCCAGTCTTCTGGGCATATATTGAGTGCGGGTTTTGATTGCCGGCGCACCCATTCCTCTCCCAGGTCTTGGAGTACTACAGAATCAAGTTGGCAAATATCACTCCTAATTCGATTACTAATCTTAGCATCTTCGTCTACCTCGGTAAAACATATTTGGGTATTTCACCAAACTTGGTGCTCCTCAGATAATTTATAGGATGATGAGGTTGGGGAAATCAGCAGCATCACCTGAAAATTGTGCTTTGCTTCTCCACGATGGGAAAGCTAAATAATAAATTCAAATGTATTATAAATCTTTGTGGTCATCATGGAAGATGTGGTTCTACATGACGCTCAGTAAGGGTGATAGCCTTTCCTTTACCGGTCGGGTGGTTGTTGAGAACCCAAGATGGCGATCCTCCTCAAAGGAGAGAAAGGTGGGTCAATGGGTCGATGTCATCCACCATCTAAGGGTGAGAAGTCTTACTACATGACATATGGTGAAGAATTTCTCCATGCACGAATATGTCCTCTAAAATCATGCAATTGATTCTCCAGAATGTAAGTCTAAAAAAAATCCGACCTATCGAGTTTTGTTTTTGTTTGGTTAAATCTTTTTAAACTTAAAGTCTTCTCTAATTTATAGCCTTATCCAATGCTTGGGTGAGAGAGTGGATCAAAATGATTTGCTTAGGGGTGCCCATCTAGAAGGCAGAGGTTCCCCTAATCTTGGCTGCTACCTCTCGAGAAGAGAGGATTGAAAGACTCAAGGTAAAAATGATTACCTTTTTCATTACTTGTATTGATTAGGATGTTGCAACATTCTTATGATATGTAGATGGTCGAAACAGAGAGTGGTAAGCTGTCCGAGAGCTTGGGAGATGCTCCTCCAAGCCCCAAGAGGTGAAAGAGCATGAGGAAGTTATATGGGGCTTCGGAATCAAGCCTGGCTCCATTGTCAACTACCTTAGCTATTCTCCCTATCGTTGCTCCGATCGCCTCTACATCTGCTCTAGCGATCACGTAAGGTTCCAAGAGTGAAGTCACCTCAGAGGTAAGCTTTTACTATGACTCTGGAAGTTTTACCTTTAAGCCTGCACTTTCTCTTATAAGGAGACAAAGAAATGGCACCAACAAGAATATATTTTCTGGATGAAGAACTTCATCACTGAGCTATCTTCAGTTAGCGACCAGGTAGAAGAGAGGGAGGAGCCGCTAATCATATCCATTGCAATCATTGAACAAAGTTCACTTGTCATAGGTTTCGGAGTGGTCATGACTGACCAGGTGGTGGTTCCCATTGCACTGACGGTTAAAGGAGCCTCAACCTCCAAGTAGGTGGTCGGAAAAGTTGCTTCTAACTGCCCCAAGGAGGATTCGACTAAGGATAGACATATCTTGTTAGAGGGCTCAAAGGGGCTGACTAGCCCTACTAGTTCAGAACTGGTAAAGTCTGTCGGAAAGAAGAAGAAAAAAGCAAGCACTTTGGACTATGCTCTAGGGCATTTTAACTTCAAATCAAAGAAGAACAAGTATGTGCTGATAGAAAAAAATTTATGTAAATTCATACCTTTAGGTTTTTTGTGTTTTGAGGTCTTCACTTCTCTTTTTTCCTCCTTCCTTTGTAGCACCTCTAATACTCCGATCGACCCAGATCCGAATACTCCTCGTGAGGAAACCCCCAAGAAGGGAGTGGTCGAGGTAGCCCCTCAGTGGATAGAGGAGCCAGCACCTGCCTCTACTACTTGGGATTCTTTGGTGGCTCCGACCTTTTCCAAGCACGTAGAGGCAGAAGAGAAGTCCCGGTAGGATCCAACCACTATCAGAAGTCAATTGGTCGAAGAGGAGGGAACAAATATGCTTCTTCCTTTCTTTGAAGATCCTATGAAGGAGAGCTCTTCCTTCATTAGAAAGTTTCCTCACCCAAAGGACATCCCTAACCAACTCTGAATATTCAAACAAATCCCGAGATGATTTACTCTGCCTACGCTGATAAAGCAGTCCGAATAAATTCCCATGACCACTTCATGATGCATTTTTTAGCAGTCCGAGTAAATTCCCATGACCACTTCATGATGCATTTTTTGGAGATTTTTCAAAACTTATAATAGTTTCCTTTTTCTTTTTGTAGCATATGGTGGAGGGCATCGCTATGGTCAGAGAATTGACCAAGTAAGCTTCATCCTTGGAAAAGAAGAAGCTCCAATTGAGAAGTAAGTATTATCTTTAAACTTCTTGTGCTGCTTCTTAATCCTTTCTTTTTCTTAACTCTTTCCTTATCATGGTCGATAGAATTAAAGAGCTTTGAAGAAAAAAGTCTAAGGCTAAAGGAGATGTCATCTTGAAGCTTGAGGAAATGTGTAAGACTAAAGATCGATCAATCAAAAGTTGGCCAACCAGGTTCAATGAAAACATTCTCAAGCACAAAGAAACCATCTAAGTTTATGATAAGAAGAATCAAAGTAACTAATCTTTAATTCGACAAGTTTGTCGTATGTTTATTTTATCTAACTTTGAGCTCACTACCACAAAAATGGTCATCACAGACGACTCGGAACCATCATCACAAACGTTTCCTCGAACCGTCTGACTTCATGGATAAGTGATAATAGGAGTTATTCACCGTGAAAATCATATCATAGATGGTTCAGAATTAGAACAATCTATGATCGTTCATTATCACAGATAGTTCGAAACTAGAACCATCTGTAATAGTCTATTATCATAGACAGATCTTGGTGAGATGTGCAAGTATCACAGACGGTTGGTATATAGAACTGTTTGTGATATTTTCGTGCTATAAACAGTTCATAGATAGAATTGTCTATGATGTGTATCACAGACGGTTTATACCACAAAACTGTATATGATAGTTTTTAATTGCAACATCACAGACGGTTTTGAATCCGAATCGTCTATGATAATTGGAGACATCACAGACGGATCTTGACTGTTAAGAACTGTCTGTGAAGTATCACAGATGGTTCTTATTAAAAAAATATCTGTGATAATTGCAGATATCACAGGTGATTTTTAATTTGAACCTTCTGTGATAATTCATAAACGATGCTTATTAAGAACCGTCTATGGTAATAATGTATCATAGACTATTCTAACCATACTAGTGTAAAATCGTCTGTGATAATTGCAACACAAACGGTTCTGAGGAACCGTCTATGATAAGACATCCATTATAGCTTTTTTGTAGTAGTGTCTACTCGTGCAAAGCAAACCCTAAAGCTAGAAAGATTAGAAAACGCTCTTGCTTTTGAAAAGGATAAGGAGGAGTTTGAAAGGAGTCTTCAAGACAACATCCTTGCCTTCAACAAGATACTTGCCGACATGGGGACAAGCATTTGAGTCCTCTTCAAGGGAGCTGGCTGAGGAGGTGAATTGTCTTGGTAGATAACTCAAAACCCTTCAAGGTCTACTCGCTAGGCAACCACCACAGAGAATGAGAGATGCAGTGGCTGATGGAGTTAGCTTTGCCTTAGCAAAGCTTAAAGCTTCCGACCCATCACATAACCTCCAAGTACTCAAGATAGATCTCAACTGCTCAGAGGAGGATGCAGCCAGGTTCTTTGAAGACGTGAAGCCCTTGGGAACAAGGTCACTGAGGAGATGAAGGTCGGATCTCCATCGAACAATGACCAGTCCGGTGGTTCTGACGTGTAGACAAATGTTTATGTAATATAAAAAAAATTCCCATGTAAAAAATTTACTTTTATCATCAGTAAAGCTTATGTCAATTTCTCAATTCATTGAGTACTCATATATTTCCTAGCTCCCAACTGCTTGTTTAGTAGTAATAATTACTAAGGAAGCAGCGGACCAAGAATGAAAGAGTGGTTTGCTCTGGTCAATGGACAAAGTACATGTTGATTATGTTGTACGAAGGATCTAGTTATCACTAGAAAAACACTTTGGACAGAACCAATAGATGATTTTGACTACCCTTAGATACAATTTTCATAATCAAAATACTTTATAGTCCAATATAAGGTCATAAAATGATATAAAACTTCTTGATGATAAAAACAATAAGAATTTATACAAGAAAGTATGCAAGAATGATAAGTGCTTGTATTTATAAACTTTAACCGAACTGTTTGTAGGATTGCTGAGAACTAAAGATATGAATAATACTTCTCGAAACATATTCATACTCGAGTTTCGACTGGTAGCAAATATCATAGGAAAAAGACCGTAGCTAGAAAACTCCTTCCAATGGGTAGGACCACATGCAGAGAAGAGAGTTTTTGACTAGGATGTTTTTCGTGTCTTGACCAGTTCTAAACAAGAAAAGAACAGAATGTTGAAGTGAAAAAGAAAGTCCTCAAGCTCCTAAGCATGTCTAGTTGTTTGCATGATGTTTCTTTTACTTGTTTTTCTTTGAGAAAATAGTGTGCAGATTATCGTAAGAACTATCTCTGTGAAGGTTTCCATAAGAATCCGCATGGTGTTTGATGGATATGTCAAAGCCAAAAGTAAAAGATATCCCTTAGAAGGGTCTCAGAGCAAAATAGGTCTCTCTGATTATCTCAGACCACAATAGTGTGTGACCAAGCTTGGGATAATAAAATATAAATAAAAAACACCCATCAGAGATGAAAGAAATAATGTAACTTTATTGAAATATTGAAATGCAAAAATATATTTACATGTTGAACTTACACAACTAATCAATATTCCAATAATTAGACAGAACATGCCCGTTTGACATGGCTTTTCATACCGAGCCTGGTATGGTGAATTTGACCACAATCTATGGATCTTCCCATTTAGGCGAAAGTTCATTGAGATTTGCTTGACTCTAAATTTTTTTGAGAACCAGATCATTTACAGCTAGGCTGTGAGGCTGCACTTTACAACTATGGCACCTTCTTATGGTTTGTTAGTACACCACCGATCATATCAAGGCTGTGTTTCATCTTTCCTCAAGGAAATTGATGTTGTCGGCTTGTCATTCTGCTTGATCATTATTGTTATAACAATTAATTCCAGGAGAGCCAATCTTCAGTTCTAGAGGAAGCATAGCTTCCACTCCATAAACTAGAAAGAAGGGTGCTATACTGGTCGCATGACTGGTCATGGTACGAACAACCCATAATACAGAGGGAAGTTCTTGAACCCAAGCTCCTGACCATTGTATTAATTTCTCAAATACTTGGCACTTGATTCCTTTTATTAGTATGGCATTGGCTCGCTCAACTACCCCGTTATTCTATGGGTGAGCCATTGAGGCGTAACATATCTTGATACCTAGATCTTTACTAAATTCCTGAAAATTTCCACTCGAGAACTAGGTACTATTATCTATGAGTACACGATTGGGGACACCAAATCGTGCAATCATGTTTTTTGTGATGAATTTCTTGGCAACCTTAGTTGTTATCTTAACAACTGGTTCAACTTCTATCCATTTGATAAGTGTATCAATCATGACAAAAAGAAATTCAAAGCTCGCGAGTGCTCTTAGGAAAGGTCCTAGAATGTCTAGCCCCTTGGTTGTGAAAGGCCAAGAAAGAGGTATTGTTTGCAAAGCTTATGCAAGTTGGTGTACTTGTCGGAACTGATATTGTACATACTTTGTCAAAAGGTTTTATTGCATCATGGATGGCAGTTGGTCAGTAGTATCCTTATCGGAAGGCTTTACCAAACAGAATTCTATAAGAATGATGTGCTCCATAAACTCCTACATGTATGTTGGATAGTAATTTTAAACCATCTTTTTGATATATGCATCTCATCAACACTCCGTGAGTTTATCGTTTGTAAAAGGTACATTCGATTAGAATGTATGATTTGGCCTTTTGAGCTATATGATCAGCCTCTATGTCATCTTCAGGTGGTGTGCCATGTAGAAAATATTCACAGATTGATGTCATATAATCACTATTGGAGCGTCATTAGAATGCTCAACTACCAAGGGTTTGTCGTGTTGCTCTAGAAAAACTCCGAGTGGGACGAGTGATCTTGAGGAAGCCATCCGTGCCAGTTGGTGTCAGACCCGGATTTTTCAATCCAGAATCTACTATGTTAATTGCATTATTCCCTGGATCATTAGATAATGCACACAGGAAACATTGCTGAATCATTTCATACATCGCCTGAATAAAATTAGTATTGCCAAATTTAAAATACGCCACGTCAGGCGAGAGTTTTACAATAAGGGTCGGTTATGCCAAATGTTCATCATTACAAACTTGCAGCGGAAATATAAGCAAAAGTAGAACCAACGCCACAGGCAAGCGACTGGGGGTAGATTTGCATCACTTATATTATCTAGATGAGATTAATATATGTGCACACAATCTCCATCAAGTCTTCTTGTCTATGACCAAAATACGCCAATAACGCCCTTAGTTGTCGCCATTGTTTCCTCCATCATTTGTAGGGGCATCCTCATGGTCATAATGCCCTTGAGTTCCTATTTCTGTATAATGTCGCAAAAGCGAGCGTGAGCACTCCAACCCCGTGCTCCGCGAGTCAACACACAGAATGCAAATATATAACATGCATGGCTTGTCAATGGAAAGGCATAGGGCTATTTTATTTGCCAAAGAGTGCTTTTGAATACAATTATATAAAAATTTCCTAAGACTTAGCATTTTTGGAAAGGACTGAATATTTAAAGAAATACTCATGTATATCAGTGTTACAGAACCCATCCACCATTACATGGATTTTGCACCATATAATTTCTTTCAGCGTTATAGCCGCTTAACTTACCACTGGGACGACACCCAGGACAATTTCCAAATCAGAGCAATCCTTCGCTCTGCACAATTTATTTCCACCTTCTTTTATTTTTAAACAGAACTATATCTAGTTAAGTTCCCATATCCGCCCTTGACCGTGGGCACGGCTATTCGAATAGTTTTGACTCTGCAGAGTTTGTACATTTTCACCACAAGAGACAATCAACTCGTTGCCCCACACGATTCCTTAGTCATGTGGTTGAGCAGACCATCACAGTAACTTTTCAACGTATCTAGTCCCTTTTCTCATCTCACCTTATGGGGTTCTCCCACTTGCGGTGGGTCCCATCTATGCGCGGGATGTTTTCCCCCAGTTACTAACGCAGCCAGGCTTCTCAACTCCCTGCAACGATTAGAACAGCGGGGAAAACTTCACCCACCACTGGTGTCCCTTAGGGCCCCCGTGCCCGTGCATAACCACTTCTATCCACTACCAGTGAGATGAGTCCAAGGATTTCGATAAATTTACTTAGCCAAGTTGTACTTTACAGACTTGTGGTTGTACTGTTTAACATAGGGTGACATGACAAGATTCGGTCCTTAGGGTTACCTAGATGGTTCTACCACATTTCACATTTTGTGCATCCACTGCACCACATACCAGCCCCCAAACCATCCATCCAGGTACTTTAAGAATTTTCAGGATTTTTCAGAGACATAAAATACAGTGTCCATCCTCTACAGTCATTCCATCCATGACTGTCCCAAAATTTTATGATACTTTGCAAGTGTTGTCATTGAGGTACAAAGTACCCCACTTAGCTAACATTATCAAGCAGTGCAATAAATATATGGACTTACTTGCAAAACTATGTTAAATAAAATTTTACTAAGGCTACAAGGTTCTCAAGTTCAACTTATCAACGGGCATTATTAACAAGTATTGTATTAGGAGTATAACTAGCATTTCTGAAAATGAACATATATATTACTACATAAAATAGCAGCATGCAAGGTAATAATTTAAAGAAAATTAATTTTTGCATAAACATAGGATCAATATGGTCAAAGTGTTAACTCGCCTTGGTCACAGTGGTTGGGATCTAGATTCTCGGGTGCTTCTAGGGTTGCTGCCTCGATCTCCTCCTCTTGTGCCTCGTAAGCTATATTAGCGTGCGCCAAAATTTGGATAAAAAGAAAAGCAGCAAATCAAACCAAATAACACCAGAAATTCAAATGAACTCTAAAAATTATGATTTCAGTCCCATTGGATAGATCTTGATTTTAGATGAATTTAGAAATTTGTCCCACTCAATTTGAGGTTATAATGAATAAGTTATGCCCATTTGAATATTTCAGTTTAGTAAAATCCAAAATTAATAAATTTCTGACAGTGGGTCCCATATGTCATATTTTCCATTTTATCTTTTTCTTTTATCATTTTTCCTCTGTCTCTATGGCCAGTAGGGCCCACATGTCAGCGTGTCCGGTCACTGACATGTGGGACCCCTCTGTCAGTGGCCACGGGTGTGCTGGGCCACTGACTGGCGGGGCCCAGGTGTCAGCGGGGAAAAAAGAAAGAAATGCTCGACCGCAACGCGCGGAGCCGGGGCTCGAACGCGCGCCGCGGGAGCAGGAGGGAGGAAGAGAGAGCGCGGCTAGCCAAGTGAGTGCCCAAGTCTTTCTTACCCTATAGGGTTAATTAAACCCTCTGAAGTAGCTCTGGGAGAAGGCCGGGCAGAGGAAGAAGAAGGCGGTGGCGACGGCGGCGAGTGGTGGCCGGAGCGGTTCGGGAGTTGCGTGAAATGCAGCCCCCGGGTGATGGTGAAGCTGCTGGTGAGGTCGGCGGAGGCGAAGGGGCACGGTGGCGGGCCGGCGGCGAGAGGTGGCGGCGGTTCGGGGAGGGTCGTCGATGCCGGCGGTGTACAGGCGATGAGGAGCTCGGGCGAGGCCGGGGATGGCTTCGCGGTGAGCCGAAGGTGGTGTGGTGGCGGTGAATCGAACTCTAATGGCTTGGATTGGTGGATCGAATGGTCGCCGGTGTTGAGGAGGATGGTGGTCTCGCCGGCGATTTAGTGGATGGAAGTGCAATTACCTTCGGGATGAAGCGGCGGAGAGTATGGCGAAGTGAATGAGGGGTTCCCCCGGGCTTTATAGCTGCTGAGGCGTGGTCAATTGCGGCGGAAGACGTGCGCACGCTCGGGACAGCGGCATGACCGGGGTATGGCGATGTCAGGCGGCGCGTCAGCGGCGACAGCGGGCGGCGGGGTGACGTTGCACAGTACGGGGCTGCGCCCGCACGTCGCCCGTGCTTCCCTCTGGGTCTTCCGGCTTTTGGACCGAACGAACGGTGGAGAGGGGCGGAGAGAGTTCGGCCGCGCGGGGAAAAGACAGAGGAAGGGGACAAACCTGACAAGTCGGGCCCACTTGCCAGGGAGAGAGAGAGAGGCGCGAGGGGCGGGGCCCGCATGGCAGCGGCGGGAGCGGGCTCGCGCGAGGCTTGACCGCGGAGTGTGGGCGCTGGGCCGCGCGGGCGTGCTGGCTGAGCCGGGCGGCCGCGCGCGCACGCAGGCCATGCGTGGAGAGAGGTGCTGGGCCGGGGTGATGGCCGGCCCGGCCGAAGGGTTTTTCTTTTTCTTTTTATTTCCCTTTTTCCTTTGTATTTCTTTGATTTTTCTTTTTAACATTCAGGTGTGTAGGTGTATATATATATGTACATATATTATATATTCACTTCCTTTCTTCTTGAAATTTTATATCTTCCATTTTGCTAACATTTATTTCATGAGGATTATTTCCTTGTTATGCTTAATTGTATGCCTACATACATACATACATACATACATACATACATACATGCATGCATGCATGCATGCATGCATGCATACATACATACATACATACATACATACATACATACATACATACATACATACATACATACATACATACATACATACATACATATATATATACTTGTAGATGTTTATTATTATTATTATTTTTTACTTTTATTTATCTCCTGACTAATCGCACCATTGTTTATTTACGGTGCAGATTTATATTAAATTTCCATTTCTCTTTTTTTAATTCTTTTGGATCATCTTTTCAGATTCTTTATTTATTGCTCATGTTCTATTATTTCAGGTGTTGAGTTCTTCCTCCTTTCCTTTTGAAGTTCTTTCATATTTCCAAGAAAATCCATAAACTCCAAATTCAGATGAAGAGCAAATAAAATAATCCAAAAGCTTCATAATTTAATATTTACATTTTTCAAGATGTTACAGTTGGTCTACCAGAAAGTTGTCCTTTTAGGAATATGTTGGATCTCAAAACCAAAGAAATGCCTTTCGAGTTTCCTAACTTTCACAAGATAAGATGACATCATAGTACTCAAGCATTGATACTCTTTCCCTACTTGATTTGCTACTAGTTAAGAATTGCCTTTCACTAGTAATTTGTGAATCCTGGGCACTTGGCTGCTTGGAGTCCTGCTAGTAAACCTTTGTATTCTGCTATGTTTTTTGTAACAAGAAAGTTTAGCTGAATGATGGTCTATCATTCTTTTGGTCCACATAAAACTTCACTTATATAATATACTAGTCATAGGATATTGTCACGCTCAACGACCAGTACGACACTAACTACTTGTGGAGTTGCAGCCTGGTATAAGAGCAATATTTCTCCCGATCTTGGAATGACTAAGACTGGGGCATTCGAAAGGTACTTTTTAAGCTCTTCAAATGTATCGTTTGCTTCCTTAGTCCATTCGAAACTTTCATGTTTCCAAATAAGCTTAAAGAAAGGTAATCCTTTTTCCCCTAGCCACACTATGAAATGACTTAGCGCTGCCATACAGCCGGTTAGCTTTTGGACTTCCTTCTTTGTGGTCAAAGGACACATCTAATCGATGGCCACTATTTTTCTGGATTTGCTTCAATTCCTCTAGCTGAAGCTAGAAATCTAATAAGCTTTCCAAACATAACTCCGAACACATATTTCACCAAATTTAACTTAAGTTTATCTTCTTACATTTGTGAATGTTTCTTACAGATCAAAGATATGATCTCCGATGTTAATACTTTTCACGATCAAGTCATCAACATCGGCCACCAAGTTACAACCAATCTGTGGACTAAAGGTTTTTTTTGCATGATATCTGAAAAGCAGCACCAGCATTTTTAGGCCAAATGGAATCTTTACATAGCAAAAGGTGTCATATGGCGTAATGACGGAAGTTTTCTCTTCATCATCTTTACTTATACTAACCTGGTGGTACCCTGAATACACATCTAAAAAGCTTAATAACTCACACCTGGAAGTAGAGTTAATAAGCTGATGGATACATGGAAGGGAAAAGTTATCCTTTGGACAAGCATTTATTCAAATATGTGAAATTCATACACATTCACCATTTTTCATTATTTTTCCTAACCATTACACGGTTGGTGAGCCACTCTATGTGGTCAACCTCCGAATGAATCTAGCCTTGAGAAGCTTGTTGATCTCCAATTGGTTTGCCTTGTTCCGGTCAGGTGCAAAGCGCCTTAGCTTTTGCTTGATCAGTTTTTTGTTAGGCCGAAGTGCTAGCATATGCTTGATCACCTCCCTGGGGACTTCGGACATGTCGGATGCCTACCAGGTGAATACATCCAAATTTACTTGGAGGAAAGAGACGAGTGACTCTTCCTATTTGAGGTCAAGTTCTACACCAACCAGTATCTTTTAGAAGGTGGCACTAGCATTTTTTACTCCAACCAACACTTTGACATTTTTTTGGAGAAGCGTCCTTATTGAGTGGAATCTCCTTGATCTGATCGAAGGGTTTTGGGGTCACCTTTGGTCTTGAGTGATTGGCTTGCACAAAAGGTGGACTAGCATTTCTGATTAGAAGTTCATCGATCAGTTCTAGGGATTTACAATCGCATGCATATGCCATCTTTCTATCCTCTCAAACCATTATGACCCATTTTGGTCTTGGTATTTTAAGACTCTGATAGCTATAATGCATGGCTCTTATGAACTTAGCCAATGCCGGATGACCAAGAATCCCATTCTATGCGGTTTCAAAATCTACCACCTTAAATGATATTTTTTCTATTCAAAAGTCATCTAGACTTTCAAATGTTACTAGTAGGGAAATCTACCCTATCAGTTTGTAGTAGATCCCGAGACTATGCCATGAAAGGCATATTTAACGAGCCTTACTTTCAATTTGGGAATTCGCATTTCTTCTAAAGCTCCCATAAACAAAATATTAAGAGAGCTACCACCATCTACTAGAACTCGATTAACTTTGCAATTATTTATGGTAAGTTCTACAACACTAGGGAACCTACCTGGTCAAGTTGAGGGGATGGGGGCAGTCTTCCCAGCTAAAGGAGATACTTATCTTCGACCACCTAGATGGCTTGACATTGATCCGAGATTCACTGAGCTTCACTTCCCGCTCCATGGTCTTTAGACGGCGTCTTGACTCGTAGGAGGACCCGTTGAAGATCATGTCGTCGGTGTGTTATGGATCCTAATAGTCCATCTCTTCGTCGCCATCCTTACCCTTCTTGGAGCTTAGTTCCCTAAGCTCATGAATAGAAGGGAAAGGGCCTTTACTTGAATAATAGTCTTCTAACTTCTTCTGCCATGCTCGGTAGGTGCATAGATCATGCTCTGCCGCTTGATGAAGTGGACCAGTTTATAGACTCTCCAAGCAGTCATCTAGTCGGGCAACACGCATAGTGTCTCTTTGACCAGGGTATTCAGGGAGCAACCTCTGAAGGTTTATGATTGTGGTGGTCCCTTGGTCTTAATTATGTATTAAATCCATATTTAAGGATTTATTCAATCCTCGTCATTATTGAATTTGTGGAAGCATGTTAAATGTGATAAACAAGGAATATTTGAACAATATGAATCACACATAATCATCAGATGAACAAGATACTAGTATAATCATGATAGATAAAACATAATCAACATTGTAGCATAGCACCAATTACAAGTTCATCCAAGCATGCATAACTTTATCTATTACATGTTCAACAAGAAATGCATACAACCAAAAGATAAGCCATACAACCAAAAGAAAAGATCCACCAAGCAAAGCCAAAATAGATAACTACAAGATAACATAGATAAGTCTTAAAAAAACTTCATTTATCTTCATTTACTAATCATCTCTCTCCTTGCCTCGACTTGATCTCTCCCCCTTTGGCATCAAGTACCAACTAGATGGAGATGGATCATGCGGTGACGGTGAGGATAGTGAAGTGACAAAGAAGGCTACACAATCATCGAGGAGGAGGGTGTTGGTGATATGCCCTAGAGGCAACATGGAGATGTTGAATATATTACATACTATGTTTATGATACATTGCTTTGTTCCTTGAAATAGACATTATCATTATTTATCAATGAGTATGTGACTTATTCACGAGACTCTTAATGCCAAAATGTTGCTATTTCTAAATGATCCCTGATTATATATCATATAAGGAACAAATATGATTCAATGATCAGCATATGTATTGATTGATGATCATGTCTCATGGATCATGGTATGGAGATACCAAATCAATAATATGGACATGTGTAAGTGAACATATGTTGGATAGACCCGCCATGAGACACTGCAGAAATTCCATGTGTCATCAGTTGGTCTCAAGTAGTGTTTATGTGGAATCCTTAGACTTGAGATCATCATGTTTCCCAATATGCGTAGTAGCTTATTTTGGGACTACTAAACACTACTCCGTAACTGGGTAGTCATAAAAGTAGTCTTTGGGTTTGCCATGAAACATGTAGTGGGATGTGAATGATCAAGATAGAATTTGCCCCTCCTTATGGGAGAGATATCTCTGGGCCCCTCGATGTAATGGATTATGAAAGTGCATGGCCATGCCAAGGTGATTAAGGAGTCAATCACGAGTTTATAATCCATCACGGAATCGAGAGAGTGATTGAGCTATTACGAGGATGACACAGGTCTCGCCTTGAGTTTAATCTATATCGTGAGGCAAAGGGATTCGTACATGAGAACATTACAGGTTCAACCGATTTGATCTTTACGTATACTTTGGGGTTAATATGTCTTACTAGAGGCCGCTATTAACAGGGTGACCGGAAAGGCGTTTCCGGGTCGCGACCAAGTATACGTGAACCTACAGGGTCGCACACTTAACGGGTTGGAACACTAATTCGAATGTGATTCGAATGTGGGCTCAATTCGGATAGAGATCCGGATAGACTCCTATTGGGCCTCGGTCCACGAGGCCCAAGTGAGGAGGTCTATATATATGGAGGCGAGGGGCTGAGGGGTGCATGCTTCTGTTAATCCCGAGCCAAACCCTAGCCGCCACCTCCCGAGCCAAACCCTAGCCGCTCGCGAGTGCTGGTACACTCGCGATCGGCGTTCCAGCCCCGGACGTGTGGATACCAGTGGAGGCACTGCTCGTTGCGGCGTTGATCGGCATCAACAACCTACAGATTGGATCTGCTCGTGGTGTGGTTGATCTCGTGGAGGAGACGATCTATTCGGGACGATCGGCTACTTCCACTACTACCTCGACGCGCGTGATTGGATCGGCTTCTCCAACTCTTCTTCCGCTGCACTGCGCGTCTAGTGGTAACGATCCATGATCCCTCCTTAAGCATGATGTCCTTGTGTGCACGGTAGAAAAGTTTTATTTTTCTGCTTTCGTAGCCTACGCGCAATCCTTCAGTGGTATCAGAGCCATCTTGCTTAGTTTGCGATCTGGATCAGCGCATATGTTGATATGCAGTTGTAGTAGATTGGATCTATTACAGTCTAGATCAGTCGGTTCATGTGATGAATCGATGGTAGCACGGATTGATGAGATCAATCGGTGAATAGGGGTTAGATGAGGCGCAGATTGTATCACTACTAGTGCCCTAGAGATTGTCTCGGATCGGCATAAGGTGGTTATGTCGAATACTAGTAGGATATGAATCTGATAGCCTCGGGCCAATGGAAAAACTAGTGTCCTAGAGAATGTCTCGGATCGGCATAAGGTGGTTATGTCGAATACTAGTAGGTTATGGATCTGATGGCCTCGGCCCAGTGGAAAAACTAGCGTCCTAGAGAACCGCCGTGCGTACCCCCCTATATAGCGTCATGGGTTCACATCGTTAGGTAGAATGCGATTCTACGTCTAACTTGTTTTTGCAGGGAATGATGTGAATAGTATGGCCCGATAGCTTATTGGAATGTATGAGATGTATGTGATGCATGTAACATTCGTTCATGGCCTGCGTGTCATGATTATTTCAGCTATTGTTAGCTGTCTATATTGTATTTAACGACCTGCGTGTCGACCTTAATGCTTGAATCTATCTTTGTAATCTTCAATTTCTAGCTATTATAGGTAGTAGCCTAGTTTTGAGGTTACAGGCTTTCAAGCATGGTGGCCTAAAGGAGTGATGTGGAGGATGGAGATCGTCTACACCTACATGGAGATGGATATCACCATTTTTGGGCCATACTACTTCACAGTTAAATGTGTTTATCTGTGATGTTATCTATCTTATTCTTATGCAATGATATATGTGATTTGTTGCTTTGGTAGGATAGAATCCGTCATAAAAATTAGGTGTTAATGCCCTTCCATATGTTGCACCAAAAGATAATGATCACCGCATGGTAGGTCTACCAAAGTAGAGTGCCGTCGGTTATCATCATTATTTGGGGTAGATGTCGGACATCTACATGCGGAAGCATTTGGTTTACTTAACAAGGTTATCAAAACAGTTTTGGACCTTGGGGCATAGGTTGGGGTCGGGGCATATTGATGTCACCCAACAAGCAAGAGTCACATAGGGATGTGATTAGCAAGGTGTTGCTTACCCATGTCACTAGTTTTCTAGCCGTGATGCCAAAGCTCACTAGGAATTAGTGAAATGAGGATCTTGCCCACTATGTAACTTAGAGGGAGTTTTGTTGCAAAACACATAGTGGGAGTCTTTTGTTAAATAGTTTAATAAAAGATGAACATAAACATAGTGCTAAACTTTGCATATTCTTTGTTGTAGATCATGTCAGCTAATGCCGCATCCAGTTCTTTTAATTTGCGATCTATTCTTGAGAAATAAAAACTCAATGGAACGAACTTTATGGATTGGTATCGCAACTTGAGAATTGTTCTCAAGCAAGAGCGCAAGGAGTATGTCCTTGAGTCTCCTTATCCTGATGACTTGCCTGATAACGGCTGCACGGAGAGCTTATGAGAAGCAAACGAATGATTGCCTTGATGTGAGCTGTCTCATGCTTGCCACAATGTCCTCTGAGCTTCAGAAGCAATATGAGAACACAGATGCCTACAATTTCATTGTGCGGTTGCGTGGTATGTTTGAGAACCAAGCAAGGGCTGAGAGGTTCAACACTTCAAAGTCCTTGTTTGCGTGTAGGCTTGCAGAAGGGAGTCCCGTCAGCCCTCATGTGATTAAGATGATTGGCTACATTGAGAGTCTGGAAAAGCTTGGTTTTCCCCTTAGCCAAGAGTTGGCTACTGATGTGATTCTCCAGTCGCTCCCCTCGAGCTTTGAGCCATTCATACTGAACTATCACATGAACAACATGAACAAGACCCTGACAGAGTTGCATGGGATGCTAAAAGCTGACGAGGAAAGCATTAAGAAAAGCAGCAATCATGTGATGATGATGCAGAAAGGCAAGGGCAAGCCCAATGTCAAGAAAGGCGCGGTCAACAGAAAGTTAGCTCCCGATGAGATCACGAGCAGTTCTAAGGCCAAGCAAGTCAAGAAGGGCGCTGCTCCTAATACAGATTGTTACTACTGTAAGCAATCA
Organism: Dendrocalamus latiflorus; assembly: GCA_017311315.1. Lineage (NCBI taxonomy): Eukaryota > Viridiplantae > Streptophyta > Magnoliopsida > Poales > Poaceae > Dendrocalamus > Dendrocalamus latiflorus. The sequence goes on along the minus strand of CM029651.1, from coordinate 37,760,649 downwards.
GGACATTGAAAAAGGAACTGCCCAAAGTACTTGGAGGATCTTGAGAAGAAGAAGGGAAGTACGACTTCCACTCCAGGTATAAATGTTATAGAGATCAATCTTGCTACTTCATCCACTGATTCTTGGGTATTTGATACCGGATCGGTTGCTCACATTTGCAAATCGTTGCAGGGGCTAAGAAGAAGTAGAAGTTTGAGGAGGAGCGAAGTGGATCTTCGCGTTGGCAATGGAGCAAAAGTTGCTGTGGTGGCTGTTGGCACCATGCCATTGTCTTTACCTTCAGGATTAGTTTTGGAATTGAATAATTGTTATTGTGTTCCATCTCTTTCCAAGAATATTATTTCTGCTTCATGTTTGCAAACAGAAGGTTATGACTTTAGATCTGTGAACAATGGTTGTTTTCTTTATTTCAAAGATATGTTCTATTGTCATACTCCATTGGTGAATGGGTTATATGTTCTTATTCTTGAAGAGTCACCGGTCTATAACATTAATGCAAAGAGGCAACGTTCGAATGATTTGAATCCCACGTTTATTTGGCACTGTCGCTTAGGTCACATAAATGAGAAACGCATGGAGAAGCTCCATAGAGATGGTATTCTGCACTCATTTGATTTTGAATCATTTGAGACATGCGAATCTTGTTTACTTGGCAAGATGACAAAGGCACCTTTCACCGGTCAAGGTGAACGGGCAAGTGACTTATTGGCACTCGTACATTCTGATGTATGTGGACCAATGAGCTCAACAGCCAGAGGTGGTTTTCAGTACTTCATAACTTTTACTGATGATTTTAGTAGATATGGGTATATCTACCTGATGAAGCATAAGTCTGAATCCTTTGCAAAGTTCAAAGAATTCCAAAATGAAGTGCAAAATCATTTAGGCAAGACAATCAAGTTTCTACGATCTGATCGTGGAGGCGAGTATTTGAGCCATGAGTTTGGTAATCATCTGAAGGATTGTGGAATTGTTCCACAATTGACTCCGCCAGGAACACCTCAATGGAATGGGGTATCTGAACGGAGAAATCGCACCTTATTAGATATGGTGCGCTCCATGATGAGCCAAAGTGATCTTCCGTTGTCTTTTTGGGGGTACGCTCTTGAAACAGCCGCTTTCACACTAAACAGGGTTCCATCAAAATCAGTAGAAAAGACACCATATGAGATGTGGACAAGACAACGTCCTAGCTTGTCTTTTCTTAAGATTTGGGGATGTGAGGCTTATGTAAAACGTTTACAATCTGATAAGCTCAGTCCTAAATCTGATAAATGCTTCTTTATCGGGTATCCTAAGGAAACAAAAGGATATTTCTTCTATAATCAAGAAGAAGGCAAAGTGTTTGTCGCCCGGCATGGTGTCTTCTTAGAGAAAAAGTTTCTCTTAAGAAGGGATAGTGGGAGCATGGTGCAACTTGAAGAAATTCGAGAAACACCTGAAAACGTTTCAGCTCCTACAGAACCACAACAGGATGACCAAACTGTTGAAGAACCTGTTGTGGACACACCGGCACCACGTAGGTCAGAGAGGTCACGTCGTGCACCTGAGAGGTACATGTTCTTGACTACTTAACAACAGGACATATTGTTGTTAAACAACGATGAGCCTAAGACCTATGAAGAAGCGATGGTGGGACCAGACTCTGAGAAATGGCTTGAAGCCGTGAGATCCGAAATTGAATCCATGCACAGTAATCAAGTTTGGAACTTGGTCGATCCACCTGATGGTGTTAAAACCATTGAGTGCAAATGGGTTTTCAAGAAAAAGATAAACATAGATGGAAATGTTCACATCTATAAAGCGCGATTGGTGGCCAAAGGTTTCAAACAAATTCAAGGTGTTGATTATGATGAAACTTTTTCGCCCGTCGCAATGCTAAAGTCTATTCGGATCATTCTAGCGATTGCTGCTTATTTCGACTATGAAATATGGCAAATGGATGTCAAAACAGCTTTCCTTAATGGAAATCTGAGTGAGGATGTGTACATGACACAGCCCACGGGTTTTGTCGATCCGCAATCAGCTGGAAAGATATGCAAGCTGCAAAGATCCATTTATGGATTAAAGCAGGCATCTCGGAGTTGGAACATTCGTTTTGATGAAGTAATCAAAGGGTTTGGTTTCATCAAGAACAAAGAAGAGCCTTGTGTTTACAAAAAGGCTAGTGGGAGCGCACTCGTGTTTCTGGTCTTATATGTGGATGACATATTACTGATCGGAAATGACATTCCTATGCTCGAATCTGTTAAGTCTTCATTAAAAAATAGTTTCTCTATGAAAGACTTAGGAGAGGCGGCATATATTCTGGGCATCAAGATCTATAGAGATAGATCAAAAAGGCTAATTGGATTAAGCCAAAATACGTACATTGACAAGGTGTTGAAAAGGTTCAACATGCAGGATTCCAAGAAAGGCTTTCTACCTATGTCACATGGTATAAATCTTAGCAAGAATCAGTGTCCTAGTACACCTGATGAGCGGGATAAAATGAATGTGATTCCATATGCTTCAGCTATTGGGTCCATTATGTATGCCATGCTTTGTACACGTCCAGATGTCTCGTATGCTTTAAGTGCTACGAGTAGATACCAGTCAGATCCAGGTGAAGGTCACTGGATTGCCGTAAAGAACATCTTGAAGTACTTGAGAAGAACTAAAGATGTGTTCCTTGTCTATGGGGGTGAGGAAGAGCTCGTTGTAAATGGTTACACCGATGCTAGCTTCCAAACTGACAAAGATGATTTCAGATCGCAATCTGGATTTGTGTTCTGCCTGAATGGCGGTGCGGTGAGCTGGAAGAGTTCCAAGCAGGAAATGGTTGCTGATTCTACAACAGAAGCCGAGTACATAGCAGCTTCTGAAGCTGCTAAAGAGGCTGTTTGGATTAAGAAATTTGTTTCTGAGCTTGGTGTAATGACTAGTGCCTCCAACCCAATGGACCTCTATTGTGACAATAGTGGGGCCATTGCGCAAGCCAAGGAGCCTAGATCGCACCAGAAGTCCAAGCACATTCTATGGCGATTTCATCTCATCCGCGAGATTGTGGAGAGAGGCGATGTGAAGATATGCAAAGTACAAACGGATTTGAACATTGCAGATCCGTTGACAAAGCCGCTTCCCCAGCCAAAGCATGAGGCTCATACTAGGGCAATGGGTATTAGATATCTACATGGTTGACTCTAGTGCAAGTGGGAGACTGTTGGTGATGTGCCCTAGAGGCAACATGGAGATGTTGAATATATTACATACTATGTTTATGATACATTGCTTTGTTCCTTGAAATAGACATTATCATTATTTATCAATGAGTATGTGACTTATTCATGAGACTCTTAATGCCAAAATGTTGCTATTTCTTAATGATCCCTGATTATATATCATATGAGGAACAAATATGATTCAAAGATCAGCATATGTATTGATTGATGATCATGTCTCATGGATCATGGTATGGAGATACCAAATCAATAATATGTACATGTGTTAGTGAACATATGTTGGATAGACCCGCCATGAGACACTGCAGAAATTCCATGTGTCATCAGTTGGTCTCAAGTAGTGTTTATGTGGAATCCTTAGATTTGAGATCATCATGGTTCCCAACAATATGAATCACACATAATCATCAGATGAACAAGATACTAGTATAATCATGATAGATAAAACATAATCAACATTGTAGCATAGCACCAATTACAAGTTCATCCAAGCATGCATAACTTTATCTATTACATGTTCAACAAGAAATGCATACAACCAAAAGATAAGCCATACAACCAAAAGAAAAGATCCACCAAGCAAAGCCAAAATAGATAACTACAAGATAACATAGATAAGTCTTAAAAAAACTTCATTTATCTTCATTTACTAATCATCTCTCTCCTTGCCTCGACTTGATCTCTCCCCCTTTGGCATCAAGTACCAACTAGATGGAGATGGATCATGCGGTGACGGTGAGGATAGTGAAGTGACAAAGAAGGCTACACAATCATCGAGGAGGAGGGTGTTGGTGATATGCCCTAGAGGCAACATGGAGATGTTGAATATATTACATACTATATTTATGATACATTGCTTTGTTCCTTGAAATAGACATTATCATTATTTATCAATGAGTATGTGACTTATTCACGAGACTCTTAATGCCAAAATGTTGCTATTTCTAAATGATCCCTGATTATATATCATATAAGGAACAAATATGATTCAATGATCAGCATATGTATTGATTGATGATCATGTCTCATGGATCATGGTATGGAGATACCAAATCAATAATATGGACATGTGTTAGTGAACATATGTTGGATAGACCCGCCATGAGACACTGCAGAAATTCCATGTGTCATCAGTTGGTCTCAAGTAGTGTTTATGTGGAATCCTTAGACTTGAGATCATCATGTTTCCCAATATGCGTAGTAGCTTATTTTGGGACTACTAAACACTACTCCGTAACTGGGTAGTCATAAAAGTAGTCTTTGGGTTTGCCATGAAACATGTAGTGGGATGTGAATGATCAAGATAGAATTTGCCCCTCCTTATGGGAGAGATATCTCTGGGCCCCTCGATGTAATGGATTATGAAAGTGCATGGCCATGCCAAGGTGATTGAGGAGTCAATCACGAGTTTATAATCCATCACGGAATCGAGAGAGTGATTGAGCTATTAAGAGGATGACACAGGTCTCGCCTTGAGTTTAATCTATATCGTGAGGCAAAGGGGTTCGTACATGAGAACATTACAGGTTCAGCCGATATGATCTTTACGTATACTTTGGGGTTAATATGTCTTACTAGAGGCCGCTATTAACAGGGTGACCGGAAAGGCGTTTCCGGGTCGCGACCAAGTATACGTGAACCTACAGGGTCGCACACTTAACGGGTTGGAACACTAATTCGAATGTGATTCGAATGTGGGCTCAATTCGGATAGAGATCCGGATAGACTCCTATTGGGCCTCGGTCCACGAGGCCCAAGTGAGGAGGTCTATATATATGGAGGCGAGGGGCTGAGGGGTGCATGCTTCTGTTAATCCCGAGCCAAACCCTAGCCGCCACCTCCCGAGCCAAACCCTAGCCGCTCGCGAGTGCTGGTACACTCGCGATCGGCGTTCCAGCCCCGGACGTGTGGATACCAGTGGAGGCACTGCTCGTTGCGGCGTTGATCGGCATCAACAACCTACAGATTGGATCTGCTCGTGGTGTGGTTGATCTCGTGGAGGAGACGATCTATTCGGGACGATCGGCTACTTCCACTACTACCTCGACGCGCGTGATTGGATCGGCTTCTCCAACTCTTCTTCCGCTGCACTGCGCGTCTAGTGGTAACGATCCATGATCCCTCCTTAAGCATGATGTCCTTGTGTGCGCGGTAGAAAAGTTTTGTTTTTCTGCTTTCGTAGCCTACGCGCAATCCTTCAGAGGGACGCTTTAAGGACGCTCAAGCATACTCACAAGCTAAGTCAAATCCATAAGCTGGTAGTTCATCTCGAACTAAGCATCTTGAATATCCATGAGTACAGAATTGATAGAAGTCGAGGCTTGAAGCACAGGATCCAAAGCTTGAACTTGCCTTGGGCTTGACGAGGGGAATCCTCTTGCACATACTCTTGCTCTTGCACTTGAGCACGAGGAGGGGCTACGATTAGCAGTAGTGCTCCTTCCCTAGGTTTGTAGGGCTTGTGTATCGCTGGCCGTGCTCCACGAAAGTGCTTCTTCCTTATGATTAGAACCATGATATAGGGAGCGTAATAGATACGCTTCTCCCTATTATTCTTAGATGATACTATCTCTTTTATGATCATCTCAATAAACAAGTTAGTCCATTGAATCATTATCATCATTAATTATCAAAATTATTTTTAGGGGCCTAGATACTTTTAATCGGCCAAACAGTAGTTAGACCGACATTGGGGCCATAGTCAAACTAGCCAAGCGATGGTCGGACTAGCTGAGGGTTGGTGGTCAGTCAGCGGTGTTATTGGCCATGATGACGGTCATACCAAGATTGTGGTATGACCGGGAATTAGCCGGTGGTAGCTATATTCTAGTGAGGGTGTTGTCGAGTGATGCGCTGAGGGAGACAATAATATGACTAGCCTTTGTTGGCAATCATACCGGCCGAGGTGCCAATGGTCTGACTAGCTTGATGGCCGAGGTCAAACCACTCCCCTGTTCCCTAGGTGGAACAGGGCAGTCAGATAGTCCTGGGCTTGGCGGTCTGACTGGTTGCTGGTGGCCTTGTTGGTTTGAGTTGAGTTAGTTGAATGTGGGCATGGAATAGGTGTTGTTGCTTGAGTGCATTTTGCATGATGCATTATATGAACTAATTATGTTAATTGATAATTTTGTATATTGTGCAATGCTACAAGACGCTTTGCTTGATGTAGGTCATAAGACTCTGGAGCTACGTCACGGTGAGGTGAACGAGACTGAGACTAAGCTAGGAGAGTTTGGGTCTAAATTAAGCGATCAAGGGATCAAGACTACGCTCAGGAGGAGCTGAGGTCCAGATCATTAGAGAGCTACCAAAAGATGACTAAAGCTAACAGAGTGGATACAGACCAAGATGATGAGGAATCGAAGTGGGAGCTACCAGTAGTGGACATGATGGGCAATGACAAGATGGATCGGGACTAAGCTCAGGGATGAGCTGAGGTCCAGAACGATCAAGAAAACTAGGTGCCGTCATGATGCGAGGAAAGGCATGTGGCACGCCAAGCGACTTGATTCTGTTTGTAAGCGAGGATGGTTTAGTGGGGTCTGAACGCATGAGAGGCTTGGCGGCAAGTCATTGGAGCCACATGGACTTGAAGTTGGTGAAGCACCGTGCAAAAAATAGCTAGAAGCTTTGTGGAAGGCAATAAAAATGGTATTTTGGTAAATTGCCCAAGTGGTTTAGGTCTTAGATATGCTGAAAATGTTAAGTGGGTCAAGTATTGATTCACTAATGGGTCAATTAGTGTATGCTCTTTGAGAAGTGTGCATGTGTAATCGTAAAGTCCGATATGGTGTTATTAACGGGTTAGCCCATGTAAGAGTGGATGAAACCCAACTAGAGGTGCTGATTAGGGTTTCTCTTGTGAGCCTCCATATATAAGGAGGGAGAGATATGGCTAGGGTTAAAGTTTTGCGAGAGTTCATGTCTAGCCTTGAGAGGAGTTAGGGTTCTTGGAGAGAACCATATGAATGATGTGAGAGACTTTTGTGGCTGAGCTTTTTGTCATCCTTAGACTTTATGCATGGTTAGGGAAGTGACCGTAAATAATCATTTTTAAGTATCAATAGATATCCAAATTCATCCAAGTATATTTCTCTTGTGCTTAAGTGATGAAATCTTGATTTAGCTTGGTTTTTTGTGTTTCTCCTTTCCCTCTTGATCTTGCTTTGTTCCATGGACATGTGAGTGATGAAGATATCTCTTGAAGATCTGATCTCATCCATCTAATCACTTGTATTTGTAAGTTCTTATGTTTGCCGGGTTTTTGCTCAAGAGAGGGTAATTTTGGGGTTTTGTCCGTAAGGTTATTTTGACTTGAGTTTGTACTACGATCTAGCTTGCTATAATATGTGAGAACCCATCTAAGGTCATTCAAATCATCGAGGACTTGCAAGTAAGAACAAATTGAGGCTTCTCTATTTTGTCCGGTTTTGTTGCAACCTTCCTTCAAATAAAAAAATATCAGAACTTTTGATTAGAATAGGTTCCTGACATCCTAGAGAAGGTGCATGGAATGTTTCAAGTCATTTGGACCAATGGATCAAAGTTCCTTGGATTCTTCATTTTGAAATCGTGCTGATTTTCTATTTTATCATGAAATAGAGATTAGAACGTCCTTAGGGGGGGTCAGACCGCCCTACTCAAAGGTTAGACCGCCCTTGCCTAGAGGTCAGATCGCTCGGGGCTTGTCAAGGCACGTTTTGTTTGGTTTTTCTTAGATTTTCCTTATGAGTGCTTGGTTTCTAATCTTCGTAACTTCTAATAGCTATTTGAGTGAAGAGCTTTGCTTTCTCTTTTGAGGAAAAAGATTTTAAAATACTTTTAATCATGTTGCTTCCTATTTATCTCCTTCTAGTTGCCGTTCTCGATCATACAGATCCATCTGATCAGATGCATGTATGTTGTACGTACGCATGCATACGTATGTTGGTATCAAACCAGACATCAAAACATAGCACAAAAAGAAGCCAGGGGCGTTTCAACTTTAGACAAGTGTATAGTACTATATACGTACGTCGGCATGCAAGGAATTTTTGGCACATATAGCGTGTTTTGAACCTATATTTGCAAAAATAGTAGTATATACATGAGAATGACAAAAATTTCATTTCTGCCGCCCAATTATTGGGCCGCAGCTCCCTACAGCTAACACGTAGACTACCGAAGCCTGGCCACCGTGCGGCAGGTGCCTGTGCCCGACCACTGTGCAGCCGTGCGCCTACCACCAGGCCACCATGCAGTAGGTGGCCTACCGCCCCTCCACCATACGGCAACTAATTAAGCCGGCTTAATTACTTGCCCAAATTAGTATTTTATATATAATAATTGTTCAAATTTTTAAATATAGAAAATCAGCTTAAAATTTACAAAATTTTATGTGCAGTCTTTTGACATAATGTACTTTATTATGTAATATTTGACAATTTTATCCAGTTTGAATATTGCTAAAAAATCCATACGATTATGATAATTGTAGGAGTTATTACATATAGCAAACAAGCTTAAAAAATTACAGAATTTTATGTACACCCTTATGACATAACAACCTAATTGTGTAATTTTAGGGAAATTTTATATGGTCTGAATTTTCCATGTTAATTTAATCATGATATGAGCATCACTTATCACTAATTACAATTGAATTAATATGAATTAACATGATAAATTCAGAGCATATAAAATTCTTAAAAATTGCATAATTAGGTTGACTATGTTAGGAGACTGTACATAAAATTTTATAATTCTTGGAGCTTATTTGCTATATGTAATAACTCCTACAAATATCATAATCGTATGAATTTTTGAGAAACATTCAAAATGGATAAAATTGTCAAAAACTTATACAATGATGTATGTTATGTTAGAAGGCTACATATAAAATTTTGTAATTTCTTGATCTCATTTGTCATATTTAAAAATTAAACAAATATAACATATAAAATACTAATTTAGGTTGGTAATTAAGTTAGCTAATTAGCCGGCTTAATTACCTGCCGTATGGTGGAGGGGTTGCAGGCCACCTGCCGCATGGTGGCCAGGCGGTGGGCACGCAGCCGTACGGTGGCCTGGCAACAGACGTCTACCGCATGATGGCTGGGCTCCGGTAGTCTACATTTCTACTGTAAGGTGCTGCCGTCTGGTGACCAGGCAGAAAAAGTGTCACTTTTGTCATTCTCGTATCTATATGGCTATTTTTGTAAATACGGAGGCAAAACATACAGACTCGCATGCAAGGGCATGTATACAGTATCTCACAAAATGCGTTGGCAAAAATGCTGTTACGAGTTTATACTTAGCTGGCTAGCTAGCTAGGTCTTATACATCTAGAAGCTAGCTAGCACGCATACAGTTCAATTATTGAAGGATCGACGGGCTCGTTTTGTATCTAAATATATATACGTGCGTATATCTGTAAAAGTGTATTGATTTCAATCCTCTAACCTTTTTGGAGATATACCAGTGTCAACAAAAATAGCAGTAACTGTATGCCTTGTTCCATATATGCATGGTTTCCAACATTGTAGGATTTGTATGCAGGCCAGCGCTGCAACAACAGAATCTAGCTAACAGCATTGAAATTTAAAGATAAAATCACACACTGTTGTATGCATGGGATACACGCAAGGCAATGTTCAATTGTGTTTGGACTTTTGGACAAATGTTTGTTGGAACAAAAATGCTATATTCGGACAACCACACACACGTCTTCTTTCGTGCAAGTTGCATTAGTCACTCTCTCATCTGTATATACTTATGATGTTGTTAATAGTGCTTGCAAGTATTGCTGCGCTAGGCGTTACTAGTAAGGATAAGCATCAGAAAGAACATTTGCCCTTGTCTTAGAATAGCAGAACCATGTTCTGACCTTTTTTTTCAGCATCTATGTTCACTTTCTTTCTTTTTTTTTTCATGTATGTGAGGATTTCCTTCTCCCATGGGGTCTTATGTATATGATACGCTTGAGCAACATGCATGGAGTTTAGTTTTACCCTTGCTAATCTGATATCTTCTTCTAGATAAACACACACACACACACACACACACACACAGAGAGAGAGAGAGGTCTCATTTTCTCATAAGAAAATTAAGAAAAGGAAAATACTAATACTAAGACAAGTCCATTTCATACAATGATGCAAGCAAGAGCAAGACAAAAGGTCAGACTCTGCAAGGATATGGGCCTAACGTGAGTATTTGTCAATCTATGCATAGACACAACAAACCTCAACAACAGTCCGAGTTCACGAGATGTTTGTCAAAATTCCATGCAGCCAAACATCACCAGAGGACTCTGCCACTCCCTGCCATCTCTCTCTTGATCGATCAATCAACCCAAATATTACATACAGTGATAACATGGACAAAATATCAATCATAATCACAAATAACTAAAAAAGAAATAACTATTATTAATTATTAGAGTAGCGACGTTATGACCAAACTTACAAATATTAGCCTGAAGGACCTAACAAAAACTAGCAGTGAAGAATAAATATAAACGTAATAGCCATTCAACATGTCCACATATAATCGACTCGGGAGTGAAGTCCTAATCCGTGAAATTATCGAAGAATTCTTCCTTAAGTACCTCTAGGTGATATGGTTCTTCTTCAGCAACTAAACAGTAAAGTATATAATCGTGAGTACATAGAGTACTCAGTAAGTCGTTTGTAACAATATGCAATATATAATTATTCTAGGCTTATGAAAGAACATCTGAGTGGTTATTTTGCATAAAGCAATAATTTAGAGTAAATACAGTAAATAAATTGAAAATATACTTTGAAAATGAGAAGTACGTAAATAATGATAACAAAGGACTTGAATAAGCCATAAGTGAACTAACCATTCACTTCCCAATCAAACCAAGATTTTATGAAAACTCTAAGCCTCGTGTGAAATTACCGAGCTTTGTCCATAGCCGGGGACACAGTTATTTGAATAGTTTTATACTCTGCAGAGATTGTACAACTTTACCTACAAGAGATAATCAACTTATATTGTCCGTTTGACACACTTCCAAGGGCGTGTGACCAAGAGATTATCACAAGGCTTTTATAAGACTCCATCTCAACTCGATTTCATCTGCTACGGTTTCACTGCCGAGTAAACTAACCACCTAGTTGGAAAGTCCCTTTCTTGCGCCTATGTACGCCAATGGTTATAACCACACCCATATCTATCTCAATGGTGAAACCAAAGTTGAAATATCACAAAGTAATTAGCCAGGTTCATTCCATACTAGACATATGGTTACACGATAAGACTTAGATCAATGGCACATAAATTTAAGTCCTTAATTATTACCCAGTCAAGAAATCCACATCCCAATATGCTAACTCACCCACTTTATTGCACAATCACTCGTTGAAATGAAAACTATTTTGTTTAACCAAGACCACTGACACTAGCCTTATCATGGTACATAAATTTTATAACTGTAGCTAACCACCACGATTCAATATCTTATTAAGTCAAAATTAATCAATTGATCGATGTGACGATGATGAGCCCAATGTAACAATAACCATGACTAAGCATACTAGACGTACAACCTAAGTAGATACTAATATTACATCACTAGATAATTAACCATGCTATGGTGACAATGATATCATGGTATTTAAATTATCAGAGGATTTAATCTAAATTGGTTGATAACTACCGAGTACAAAGGCTTGAAATAAATTAGCAATGCATAACAATCTAAAACAAAATAATAATACTTAGATTTTAAATAATATATTCAACATGATCAACGGTCACGACTTGCCTTGGCCTTACTCAGTTACCACTTCTTGATTTTCAAATCCTATTTCTGCTTCTTTGAAGATGTTATCTAGTGAGAGTGAAAGTGAATGAAACACAAATAAAATCTGAGAGACTATGTGGAGGTCATTCCATGTATGTGATGAGTAATTGACATCGGTTTAGGAGAGTCGAGTTTGATTTGGTTGGTTCGGACCTTGTCGTTGTGTGGTGCAATGGACTCGGTCGGACTTGGTCAAACCTGGTCAAAGGGTTTAGATTGCATATTATGTTGACTTGTCAGGTTTGGGCTATTTCTTTAATGCATTTGTGCTTTCATGTATCGAGCGGTGCTATTTGATGTGTTTCTTGTCTGTGTTGGCTGCAGGATGTCGAGGCGGAGTCGTGGCGAGACACGAGGGACCGGACTAGACACGGGAGGTGTCAAGGTCAGAACGGTCGGGATGTGTCGAAGACGGCGGAGACTCGAGGTGGTTGCGAAGCTTGGACGACAAGGAGCGCGGAAGCTTCCTGGAAGGTGCAGGAGGGGCGAAATGGTAATTTCGTGAGGCTGCACAAGCGGGAGCGGGCTCCGTTGGATTTAGCGGGCGTAACGGGGTGGAGACCCGTTAGCCAAGGGTTATAAATAGAAGTGAGGGGCTGCATGCCTCCTCATGGCTTTGGGAGAGAGTTAGGGTTTGTATTGGTCAAAAGAGTCTTTAGGAGGTGGTTTTGCCTTTGCTCTTTAGTGGTTGAGAAGGGCAGAAGGTGTCTCCTTCGTTCATCCTCCCTGTGTGTTGTGTCTCCTCCAAGCATGTAGAGGGTAGATGAGTTCTTGGCTTGGGGAGAGGGAGAGATTGGAGTGATGTGCATGTAATCATTCCTCTTGTTCTAATGTCCATGCGTATCGGGACTCCTCTGTATTCCTTTTGGTTCAATGAATGAAAATCTGAGGTTTGCTTCTCTCTGTTCGTGCTCTCTGTTTTTCGTTTCTCCTCATTTGGTGATTTCTTGACTTTTTGAGTTTCTTGTTGTTTCTTGCTGGGAAGGCCCAAAATGGGTTGCTCTATGTTGGGATGATGCCTTAAGATCATTTGATCAAGTTTCCCAAGAGCAAACTTCGTTTAATTTCAGATTTGGGTTTTTGAGCCTCCCTGTTCTTCATTTCCTCCTTCTAGGGCTTTTTGCAAATCTTGATTCCCTTTGCGAGATGGCTTGAAATTTGGCATGGAGAATCCAGAGGCTATTAAGTAGCTTTCCTCAAAGTTTCATAGCCAAAGGATCAAAGATAAGGGAGTAATTTGAGTTTTGGCTCAGTTTTGCAAAAGTTTCAGATTTTTGCTATAATCTGAAATTTGTGCTCTTGAGTTGTCATCTCTCTGTTTCCTAGGCCCTATCGGTTATTTGAGAGGTAGACACACTGATCTGGGTAGAGAAATCTAGAAGAAATTCTCTATTTTTGTTGATGTTTGGACTTTTGCTTTTGCTGTCTGAAAATCCTGTTTGCTGATTTCTTCGTGCGGTACTACCTCTCCTCGAGAGGTACTACCGCTCAGAGGTACTACCGCTCAGCTCAGCGGTACTACCGCCCAGAGGTACTACCGCTCGGCTCAGCGGTACTACCGCCAAGCGGTACTACCGCTTGCAGTCAGACCTGCTCTGAAATTAATTTTTCTTGACTGTTTCTTTCTGGATCTGGTTTAGCCTTGTTGCTGTGACTTCCAGTAGTGCCTATCTTCTTTCTTCATAGCTTCCATAGCTATTGGAGAAGAAGCATAAGTGTGGATTCTTGAGGGGCGAATTTGATTTTTGAGAGCGCCATTCACCCCGCCTCTGTCGCCATTTCGGTCCAACAAAATCCAAATAAAATCCAAAAATAACAAAACTAGAACCAAAAGGTGGGTTTTAATTTTAGATGAATTTAGGAAGAAGAATTGGGTCAACGAAGTTCGTATAAAGGAAAATGGACTCTCAGAAGATTTAATGGGAAATAAATTCCTAGAAATTGAGGGAGAAAGGAGAATATTCTTTAGAATATTTCCTCAAGATTTATTTTAATAGTAGGCTAGTGTCTAATAGGTGGGCCCTGTAGATTCTCTGAATTTTTAGAATAAAGGAAATTCTGTAAAATGCTCTGGTGCATGACAGGTGGGCCATGACTCCTGGACTGAGTCCACAGGGTTGATCTTGTCCACAGTGGACTTGGTGCACCGGGGCTATGTGGATGCCATGTGGGACCCACATGTCATTAAGAGGGAACAGGGATCTAGGGTTTCAGGTGTGGCCATGTGGGTGCTGATGCGGATGACACGCAGGTGAGGGGAGCTGAGCTGGCTATTGATGGGGTTGCATACCTGGCAAGGCGTTGTGGTGCATTGAGCTGGCGGTTTGCCTGAGGTGGCTGACACCTGGCGTACACGTGGATGACATGTTGGACTCTTGTGCTGATCTGGTTAGCAACATGGACTTCTGAGGTGGATAGATCTATGATGGCGGCGTCTCATCTCTAGCAATGACAAACGGTGATGAATGGCAGGTCGACGAGAACAGCTTTAGCTTCCTCAAGGCACCATGATCCCATCTAACGGCTTGGATCTAGTAGACGAATCAACGGGGATGTCGGCGATGAGGTAAGTGGCGGCACTGACTCAGAGACGACAATTTCAGCGAGAGGAGCTTCGTCGAGGGTCAGCATTGATACAATAAGTCCTACTATTTCTATTTCTGGGATTAATTTTTGTGTACAATCAACTATGTTTGAATTAATTTTAGGAATTGCTAAGAAGAAGAAAAAGGAAGAACCAATGCATGTGCCAGACGCCTCCCCCTATTTGCATGCATGCATGGGCAGTGCGTGGGATCAGGGAGAGGTGAACGGGGTCACATGGAGGGGCGTGTGCTGCTGGATGCATTCAATACAAGGAAACTAATTTAAAGAGAAGATCAATTCAGACGGAAAGCTTGATATGCATGCACATCCGGAATAAAAGAGGAAGCCAGGCTTTATTTTTAGCTGCATGAGCACAAGAGAAAAACAAGGAGAAAGAAAATCTTGAAGATAAAAAGAAACCAAAAGATAAAAAAGAATAAATCTGAGGAATTCTGATTTTGTGGGAGTTGGATGGGAGATCAAGAGGCACATTCTTCCACACCAAGAAAGAACCAGTAAATTTTGTTTTTGTTCTAGCCATGCAAGAAAAAGGATGTGCAGGGAGATCGAGCCGGTGCAAAGTTGCTATTATTTTCCCATCGTTATTTTCTTTCCTTGCGACCTCTCGGATAGGGCCCACTAGCAAACACCATGCATCCAAGGGATCAGTAAATTTCTATCTAGTAAATTTCTATTTTGGATCAAATTGAATCCTAACTTGCCATTATATTCAAAAATCCTGAATAAGCATGATCTATTCATGCATTGTATCTAGTTGAGTTAGTTGTTGTGTGTTAGTTTGGTTTTGGAGAGTCCTTTATTGCGTGAGTTTGTGGCCTTCGGCTGTGCATGAGACCAGCATTAATGCGTGCATCTGTTTGGGTTGGCCGCACCATAGGTGCCAATATACACTACTGCAGAAAAGGTAATCACAAATGGTTCAAAAACATTATTACAGACGGTTTCGTGAGCCGTCTGAGTTTATGGATCAATAATAATATGAGGTCATCACAGACGGTTCAAAAATGTCGTCACAGATGGTTTCGTGTGCCGTCTAAGTTTATAGGTCAGTAATAATATGAGGTCATCGCAGACAACTTTCGAACTGTCTGTGACACAGACTATCACAACGATTTCTACTAAAAACCATTTGTGATAGTTGACAATCACAGATAGTTTTCAGTACAAACTGTCTGTGATATGTAATATATCATAGACGGTTTCAACTACAAACCATTTGTGATATTAAACTATCATAGATGGTTTATAGTTAAAACAGTCTGTGATATATCACATATCATAAACGGTTCGTACTAAAAATTGTCAGTAATTGTCAATTGTCATAGACGGTTATAAGTTAATAACCGTCTGTGATATTATTTTCTACCCCTAAACCTATTTCTATTTGTTGGCTAGCTTCAGGAAATGCTAGCCATGCCCTCTAAAATAAGCAGATCAACACAGTATATATACATCCAATTCACATTCATTCATTTCATAAACAAGAACATCCATTTCACAAATCAATTAACTGAAATGAATTATCCAGCTTTGAACAAATACACACATGAATAATTAAGCTCAATCTTATCCCAATGGAATTCATTTACATTATGGAACTCTCCACCTTCTTTTATGAGTCTAGACATCAAGAAGTATGCGCACTGTCCTTGAATATGTTTGAGGTCAGCCTGTTTCAACGGAGTTGTAGGGATGAACACAACTTATCAGTAGAAAGATCAATATCATGCATACATATATAAATTAATAAGTATAAAATAATTATCGCAACATTGACAAACCTGAGTATCATAGTTCTTCCCAGAATCGATGAGTGGTTGCATGTTGTGGCCAACATAGAATCCACATGTATTACCTGGCGGTTACCGGTGGCACTGCAAAAATAGAATTTGTTAGTTTGAAAGGCATTACTATGAAGTGTTATATAGGATTAATGTGTACTAACGAATACCAAGAAATCTAGATCATATCGCAGGGCATCGATCCCTCCCTTGGATTTCCATACCTATGAAACATATGTGGTGAACGACCTACGTGATTCTAAAAAGTTAGCCTTAGTCATTGAAAAGGAAGGAAAAACTACAATGAAGTTATCTATAGTGGAAATATGTTTACCTGTCGATTAATTGTTGGACAACTATGTAGTCAGTTCTGTTCCTCCTTAGGGAATCAACGTATATTACATTATTCCATTTTTGGTATAATTACAATTAGAATCCAATGGAACCTACATAGGTACGTCATCATGGTTATTAAACCTAAGTTCGTCATTGGGGGGCATCTGCAGCGGGACGACTTTGAAATTGGTATGAACACCACCACATTCACTTTTGCACCTCTTCGGTTGCATAACCTTCCACGATGCTGCCCTCCGGCCGAGATCGATTCTATACATAGGACTTGAGAATTCTCATGAACCTCTTGAATGGGTACATGCTAAATAGGAACACGGGCCTACATATTTTTATATTCCACACAATGTAAACAATGAGATGGACCATGATATTGAAAAACAATGGAGAAAAATACATCTCAAGATGGCATAGAACCATCACCACCTCATCCTGCAGAGCATCTAGTCCTTCAGGACGATGACCTTCTGCGCAATTGTACTAAAGAAATAATACAGCTTCATGATTGTCTCTTGGACCTTGATCAGCAAAATACTTCTAATTGCAATAGGGAGCATCTTTATCATCAGCGCATGACAATCATGAGACTTCATGCCAATTAACTTCAAATCTTCCATCAAAACAAGTTTCATCATGTTGGCAGAGTAACCAAACAGAACTTTCACACCATGCAAGCACTTGCACAGTTCAGTTCTCTCGGCCTTGGATAGAGTGTTATAAGCAAGGGGAAGGTAAGTTTCTCCTTTATCGGTGTTTGTCTGTGCTAACTCAGGCCTCATATCCATATCAACCAAGTCAAGTCGTGCGTTGACATCATCTTTTGTTTTGTCATGAATGTTCAGTAAGAGACTAATCAAGCTGTCACATACATTCTTCTCTACATGCATAATGTCGATGCAGTGGCGAACTTCTAGGTGCTACCAATAAGTTAAGTCCCAAAATATTTATCTCTTCTTCCAGACGTTCTTCTCGTGGGTCGTTGATTTACATCCCTTTTCGAGCACAACATCTAAATCCTTAACCATATCATAGACCTCTTTTCTACTTAAATGCTTTAGAGCTAAATTGTCCTCCTTCTCTCTGTCGAATTGTTTCTTCATCCTGCGGTATGGATGAGCCCTCTGAAGAAACCTACGGTAACACATATATATAGTTTTGCACGAGTGCTTTAGCCATACACTCTCAAATATCTTTACATTCTCGCAATCAATAAATGGATAGTATATATATTCCACCTCCTTATTCAACATATCCTCCTAGCTCTTGTAAAAGCAAAAATGCCATTAATATACTTTTCACTCACACGATTCCCAGCGTACATCCAGCTTTTGTCCTACGTTACGCATATAACAATTTAGTATTACATATAGAATTAATTAATTAGTACACTATATATATACAATCTAAATTAACTAGCTATATGTAGCAAGAATAATTAATTACATTGAATTAAGTAGAAATATACTATGAATTGGCAAAATACTAAACCCTAAAACATGCTAGTTGTAAATAATCGTCTCTCGACATCAAGCTAGCTAGATCTAAATCATCTTCAATTCTCCTATCACCAAAAGCTAGATCTAAATTACAATGCAATTATGAATAAATTACTAACCATAGGTAACCAATAATTTAGTGAATCCACATTCACTCTTGCCAAATAGTCTCCTTTCACCGAATAGCCTCAAAGCCCACCTCCAGCTCAAAGTAGCTGTATATATCTGGCATTTAAGATAGAGGTTGATGGGGTCAATGCGCAATTAATATAGTGGAATTATCATAGACGGTTTTAATACAAACTATCTATGATAATTTAGTTATCACATATGGTTTTTAATATGAATCATCTGTGATACTTTACAGATAGTTTTAACCATGATGTGGTGTCTAATATTAGGCTTTTTGAAATAGTGATAAGGCCAAGAGTATGCATCATGTAAGCAGAGTTGAATTTTGAATTGCCTTTAAGAGAGAATTTGCCAAGATGACTTGTTAGGGTCTAACTCTGTTATTGAGTTTGGTGAGAGCTTGTCAAATATCGCCGAGTTATTGAACATCCTTTAGGGGTTACTTCTTATTGTGTGAGATCAAAAACTTTGTTCTTGGGGTGTGCAATTTATCTAACGAGTCCATCCACTACAGATCGGTTCGCGAGATTGCTTCCTATTCATGTTGTTCCACTGCAAAAAAATTGGGCCAACCTACAGATTTAATCTCATTTCAAGGTTCGATCTACATCAAGCGTCCTATATATGCAGATTACTCCTGGAAAGATTATGACACGATTTGGCTTGGCTCGGGAACTAAAGGTCAATGAAGTGGCCTGACGACGAGAGAGATGATGACAAACTTTGGGTTCACGGCTAGGTCAAGGCTCTAGTGGTTTCGTACCTTGGTGAGATGGGGTAGGGATAGAGTTGCACATGGTGAAGCTTCGAAGATGGTTGGTGAGGGTGGGGACTTACCAGAGGTAGCGCAATTTCTCGGTGGATTATGCGGAGAAGGTAGCTACTGGAGATTCAAATCCTAGCGAGATTTCAACGTCCTTGATGGCGGTGGCTAGGGCAAAGAGGATATGATGGCTCGGCATTCTCGATTCTGTGGCACGATCAAGGCTTTTATGGCACGAGCGAGAGGTGTTTGCATCAGATACAGTGGCGCTACTGTGTTCGAGTCTGTATCATCCCATTTTGGGAGTTTGAAATTGCTTGAATAAGAGTTTCAAACTTAAATTCAAATTCAACCTAATTTGAACCAAACTCAATTTTGGCCGAATTTCAAAACCCTTCAAGCCCACCTCATGCTCTAGCCTAGGCTCGGCCCAACCCTTCAACCTCAGCCCACCTGGCCTCCTGGTCTGGCTTGGAATGGTCCACGCCAAGCCTGCTACTCTGGCCGTGCCCTGCACCATGCTGTGCGTGCTCTGCACCCATCACACGCTAGTCTGGCGCCGCCTCCTCCTGTGCGCCACTGTGTCTTTATAGTAGCCCACCGCCTCGCTGGGACCAACTCCTTCCTTATCTATGTGCCACACCCCACCCGCACCCTGCCGTGCCTCCTCTGTGTCAGCGCTGCAAGCCGGCAATTCATGCACGCCTAGCCATTGCCGTTGAGCCGTCCACTCCGCCATAACTTCTATGTAGCACGCCGGCTCTGCCATCCCTCCCCTACACCATGCCGCACACCGATGTCACCACCCTTGGCCTCCACGCAGATGTTAAAGGTGCCCAATGGCTCCCACCTCCCTCCTCCGCTATAAATCCCCCGAGAGGCCTCCTCTGGTTCCCAATCGCTCCCCCACCACCTCCCTCGCCTCCAAACACCTCTTGTTCTCCCTTCTTCGGCTCCGACGAAGCTCACCTCCACCGATGCCTTCATTACTCAGGGCACCACCGGCCAATTCCAACCACCTAGAGCATTACATGGACCTCTCAAAGTAATCCCGAGCCTCCACGACTATCCTCTCCCTCTTCGGCAAGCCATCCACAACATGACCTACTCTCCACTGCTTTGTCCTCCACCGCCAGTCCACCCTACCCCTCCCCGAGCTTGTCCCCTGCTTCCGGTAAGCTCCTCTCTGCCCCGTGTTGCCCTCGTAGCAAGTAATCAAGCTCTAGTAGCATAGATTGTTGTGGTGTCGTGCTCCCTATTCGCATCGTCTCATAGCTCGCTGCCGACCACTGCAACCTTCAAATCCACCCGTGCCACCTCACCTCTTGGTGCGGCTCAGCGCGAGGGATCCATTTCTGGCCTCGCCTCCAACAATCGTCCACCCTCTCACCGGCGATGAGCTTTGCCTCTCTTTGACGGGAGAGGAAAGACTGTAGCATAGTGGTTAACTATTTAAACACTTCATTAGTTAAGTAATGAAAAGCATTAAAAGCCTTGAAGCCACTAGCAAGTGAGCCTGTTTTACTGTTTGCACAATGCACAGGTCTCACCTATCAGCCTTAGAGCCCTTTCCTTTTAAAAAAAATAATTAATTAATTAATTAAAAATCCCATATGACTGATCTATCAGCCTCAATGCTCTTTTTTAGTAGTAAAATAATGCAAAATTTTAATTAAAAATTGGTAGACCCCACCTATCAGTAAGAGAGACTCTCTCTCCCCTCTGTTATTTTTTATTTAATCCAAATTTAAACTTTGGAGAGTCATTCTCACCCATTTTAACTCTAAATTTAATGAAATTTATTTCTAAATTTGTCTAAATTGAAGATCTATCTAATGATAGTGGAATTGTTCGATTTAGAGTTTATTTGAATTTTCTTTGGTATTTATTTATTTTACTTGCGTGTTTATTTGCTTTCTGATACGATTGTCTGAGTAGAGTACGAGGACACGGAAGAGCCGCAGTGTGAGACAACTCAAGAATTTCAAGACCAACCCACTTATGAGCCAGACAAGTCAATACTTTAATCACATTGAACCTATGTTATATGCAAATTTATATTTGTTTAAACTATCAAATTGCATGCCATTATTTGTTGTGTAAATGTATGTTAAACTTAAGGTTAGAAATATGCCTACCTGCCAATTGTAATCTTATTATACCATCCTTTGGACACTTGAATCACATAATTTTTGTCACCCTAGATACTTAATGGTAACTATACTAGCTATAAGTCATACTTCAGCGTCATGCTAGTCTTACTTAAGTACTAGGGTATTAACTTGCCCTAATCATTATCTTTTAATCATAAAACTTATTTTGGGCAGTTATTGGAGGGAAATAACTAGTATATTTGAGATAACTTAGTTTTGTGCTTCTCAAAACCCTAAAACTTGTTATTACCATATCTAGACGGATGGTATGATGCTTGGTACAGATATAGCACGAGAAATTATGGTTTGTGGTATGTACCATCCAGATAACTTTAAGGACTGAATCCTATGATGGCATCTTAATGTAAAATAATACAACCATAAATCTAAAATGGGTATAATCTAGCTAACTAATTTGCATCCACCAATGCGGGTTGCACCATTGGAGTGACCCACAAGTCATGTCACTAGTTTTAAGCCATCGTGGATATGAATTGTGTCGCTGGTGTAAGCCGTCATGCGGTGCAAGAGGAGGTCTAGGTGTAGTGCATGTAACCTCAATCAGATGAAACCTTAGCGGGTGCAACTTACACTGGAGATGCATTGTAAAGGCCTTGTATTGATCTTCTTGACTCACATGTCCAAGAAAATATGTGAAATATAATAAGTTGATTATCTCTTATGGGTAAAGTGTATAATCTCTGTAGAGTATAAACTGTTCGAATAGTCGTACCCACAGTCAAGGGTGAGAATGGGAATTTACTCGAGTTAGTTTCTATTTTCAAAAACCTTATGGGTCGGATAAAAACTTGTCGGGTGGATGTAACCTTGGTTTTGGCTTTTTACTGGGTGAATGTAACCTAGTGTTGAATATGGGTGGATGTAACCCTAGTAATCAAAAATTAAAATATGGTGGATGGAATCATGTAACAAGTATATGGAACTTGCACCGTTATAAATATTACACATTTTTTAATAAAATGTGGTTTAGTTTAGTTCAAATGCTAAGTCATAGGATTTTCTAATAATGGTAGTTTTGAAATATTGCCTTTAGCAAATAAAAGAATCCGAGCCTACCTTTATTGTTGCTGGTGCTCACCCTCGCTCACAATATCCCTTAGAACCTGTGGACCAAGGATATTACGCGTACTACGACACCCTAGAAGCTGATGGCGAAGAAGATGGAGGAGATTATGTTAGTCTCTAGTAGTCTAGGTCTTGCCCCAGTCATGCTGACTAAGTCAGTGTTTACGTGCACAAATATTATCTAGGCTCTTGGTTAATATTGGTCACTCACAACTTACCCCACTCGCTTGCCTGTGGTGAGATATGTCCTCCCCTTTTGCTTTCACTTTTGCTTTCATATTTTGTGATGTATCTATTTGGCATGATCGGTCCTATTATAAACTTGACCCGATGCTGTCTATTTAAACTCTAATGGATGTAATATTAATGTATAGTATGGTTTATGTCATGTATGAAATGATTCAGTGATTTATTTTATGAGCACTATCTACTAATTCAGGGAATAATGCAGTGGTTTCACAGAGGATTATGAATTAGTTAAATCTAGGTCCGACAGAGCCGGAGATGACTGAGGAAGAAGACCGGGTTGAAGATGACGCACGGGACGCTGACAGGCGAGGCCCACGTGGCTGTGAGAAAGAAAGGCGAGGTGGGCTAAGCGGATTAGGCAAGGGCGAAAAGAGCTTGCACGCGGAAATAGGACTGGGCTAGAAAGGAAAAACAGATGGGCCGAGAGAAAGGATTCGGCCCACTGAGAGAATTCTAGAACTTCAAGAATTTCTGAATTTCAGAAGAAAAAAAAAGAAGAAGATAAATTCAATTGAGCTCCAACAAATAGCAAATAAACTTCAAAAAAATACAAGAAAATACAGAAAAATTCCTTGCATCACAAAGAACCCAAAAAACTAGTTTTGACTTAATTGAAGTTACTTTATTCGCATTAAATCTTTTTTAATTTCAAAAAGTTTAAATTAAGCTTTAATCAATTTAAGAAAAATCTAAATAGTTATTTTTATTTTAGAAACTTTAAAAAGCATCAAAAACCAGGATGTTACACACTCTCGCGCGCGCTAGTTACATTAATATGGTATCACCAATCGCAAGCTTCTCTTTGAGATCGTTATCACCAATAGACTATCATGGTAGGGCTATAAGATAATAAGATATGTCCACACGCTGTCGCTGAAAACAGAACTAAGTTAGTAGATCACAAACTATATACGAAAGCATACAAACCTTAGCATTCTGTTATAATCTAGTTCTGAACATCTTGTTGGTATTATTGTAACTTATGCACGTATTGTGAAGTGATATGGTATATTAATCAATATTTATCCGGATTAATCAGTGACCACTGCATGCATGATCCATTGTTTACTGCATTTAATTTGTAATTAAGTTGATAGTACGAGGCTATGATCTCTTAGAGTGGGGCCAACCGGCCAAGTTTGTACAGCTCAGCAACATATTCCCTGCACCAACATGGGGAGATACGGCTGCCCAATAAAGTAGGGGAACGTGTGGAATGTTGCTGCCGCCATAGACAGATGGAAAAAGGTCATCTCAGTTGATGGATGTGAAAATTTCTGTGCATGAGAGGAGGGAGGGAAGGAGCTATGACATTCTCTCCTACACAAGTTCCCAGCCAATAGGACGATCCTCATTGTCCACTTACGTAATGAGGGCAACGGTCAAATCAGGTAATAGAATTTTCAGTTACGTGTTCTCTTTTACTTGTTAGTCTCTAATGTGTTATTTTGGCTATTATCTTTTCTAATTATATGTTAGATGAAAATATTAAAAGTACAATAATATATAAGTACTTTTGATAATAAATCTATCAATATGATTTTCATATAACAAAAGACCATGCAATGCCAACTAAAGTTGTTAGGGATGACACCTTTCATAATTTTCAGTTAATATTAAATATCATAAAATTGACAGGATGAGGCCTTTTTTAAGAAGTGTGCTAACGAATAATTTCTACACCATGCAATGCCAACTACCAGGTCTGTTGAACCTATAGTCTTGCTCCTCTGGTTGTTTCAAGAGCCACTCAAACCATAGAGAGTGCTTGAGTTCGTTACCTACTTTGTCAAATGGTTACCTGATAACTGACCATCTAGAATACTTCAAGTGTTATAACGGTCCCTGTGCACTTGCAGGTCATCACTCATTCATTGCTCCCGCTGCCCTGTTCTACCTTCGCATCTGCGCCCATGTCCAGGCTCTTATCCACGCGCTGATGCCTCAGATAGTTGTGAGAGGTTGAGGTCATGGGGTCCTAGTCATGCACGTTGCAGGGAGATCAGAGGAGGGAGCGGATTTGGGAATGCGGGGATGTAAGAGAGGAGGGAGTTGGCTCTAGGGCTTGGATTTGGGGAAGTGGGGGAGCGAGAGTTGCTCCATCGGGTGCAGAAACGTCTACGAGTCGTGGGGTAAAGGAAAAGCATGTCCCTAACGGGTCAGGCTTATCTATTGGCACTTACGTTTTAGAGGTCGAAGGACGGTGGATAAACTCTCTCTTTATATTAATAGAGAAATAGATGTCAACATTATGCAGGATAGTGATATGATCTCTGGTTCACATACTTGGCTATTAACTTTTCAAGTAAGGAATGGCCGCAACAATATCTGGTAGCAATCCGACGGCCAGATTATTTTTTGATGACGTGGCTTACTGAGAGGGGTAGAGAAATAGAGATTAATTGCGATTAGTGGGGACTAACTGTATAGATATATAGGATACGTTAATAAAAATTATATAATAATACCTTAATTGTTGTATATTAGTGGTCAAGGATTAATTTTTTTGACCACGCATACATTTTAAAACAATATCTATTAGAATTGTCATCACCATGAACATTGAGGAAGAAAAGCTAACTAAATTAATGGTATGTATATATTGAAACAAATCAAATTTTATAAAAATCTTGAAGTCAAGTGAATTTCCTTGAATTTGATCTGAACTAGAGTCCTAACCCAATTTGGCATCTTCCTCAGCCATTCATGCCGCGAATTCCTTCCTAACCCAGTTTGAAAATATCACCGCCGTCTCGATCTTTTGCTCCTACGCCTTCCTGTTTCTTCTCGTCACTGCAACCGGTCAGAGACCGTACTACCTCACCCTGACACCCTCTCAATAGCACTGGCTGCGCGTCAAAGTAGCCAACGAAACCCCACCGCCGCCTCTGCTATTCCCACCTCTGTGCTCACCCTCTTGGTTGGCCTCTCCTGCACCACAAATTCGCGTGCCTTAGAGCTCCTTGCCACCAGCACAAGATGTCGTACACCCTCCCATTAATGCCACGACCTTCACCTGGCCAAGTGACATACCCATTTCACCCCTACCGCCTCACCGTCCTCTCTACCTTCGCTCTACTCCTAGCTCCCTCACAGCCGACCTGACACACCACGTTACCTTTTGACCGCCGCAATGCTGCATCCGAGGTAACCTGTACCTCCCCTCTGCTAGCTGCGCCGCGCCCTCTCGTACCTTCTCGACCCTTGCCACGCGCCACCGCTGCCTAAGACCTGCCCTTGTGCTGAACCATCATTCTCGCCCTATTTAAACCCACGAGCCCCTCCATTTGGAACCACTGGTGCCCAAGGCAAGCCACATACCCCCAATTGAGCTCTTGACCGGAGCATCGCCGATGATCGTCGGAAGACCTCAAAGTAAGCCAATCTTTAATTCTTTCTATTTAGTCCTTTTTGTTTTGATTGCTTTTGCCTGCAGCTTCCTCATGCCCTTAGTAACACTCTGAAGAAAGACCCAAGCTTCCTGATCCCCTGCTGCACTGGCGACTAGCACCGTCGCTTGACCATAAGAGGTCACCGTGGGCTCGTCTCAGCCATCCCTGACCCAAACCACCACACCCCTAAGCTCCTCTACTCCTAGAGATGCTCTATCGCAAATGTTATTGTCCTCTCAACCTGCTGTTAACCCCTGTGCCATTCAAAAGTCCTGAGAAGAGAATATCTCACCGCCAACGCTTGCCTAACTTCCAACTGCTCCCGAGCCCAAAAATGGAATCCTCGCGGCCCCAGGACCCCACCTATAGTCGTCAATTGTTGTTTCGACTATGGATTCTCCAACCACTCGTAATTGAGAGAAACTTCGATCGCACCGCTTCGAGTCCTGAGCTACAACACTTGTACGTCGTACGATGCTCTTAAGCCACTCGGACGATATTCAATGCTCTTAAGCCACTCGGACACCGTCTAATGCTCCTAAGCCACTCGTACGCTATACAATGCTCCTAAGCTACACATAACACCGTTCGATGATCTCTGTAGCCACTCGAACGCCTGACTTCCAGCTGCTCCTAAGCCCAAAAATGGAATCCTTGCGGCCCTAGGAACCCACTTATGGTCGTCAATTGTTGTTTCGACCATAGATTCTCCAACCATGCCACTGCTTGAAATCTTCGACCACTCCACCACTTGAAAGTCTCCGACCACTCCACTGCTCAAAATCTCCGATCGCTCCACTGCTTCAAATCTCCGACCGCTCCACCGCTCAAAATCTTCGACCGCTCCACCTCTTGAAATCTCCAACCGCCTTGTAATTGAGAGAAACTTCGGCTGCATCGCTTCGAGTCCTAAGCTACACCACTTGTACGCCGTCTGATGCTCTTAAGCCACTCGAACACCATCCAATGCTCTTAAACCATTCGGATGTCGTTCGATACTCCTAAGCCACTCGTACGCCATCCAATGCTCCTAAGCCACTTGTAACACCGTCTGATGATCTCTGTAGCCACTCGGACATCGTTCGATCTCTGTAGCAACTCATACACCGTCCGATCTCTGTCGACTTCACACTCAAAGTCGAATCTCGACCGTCCACCTGACTTCGTAGTCGTACCCGAAACCATCCAAGTACTCGAAACTTCTCTGTTCTCCGAATACGCAGTGACAACCCGATAAGGACTATACCCACTGTGAACAATAAAACCCATGATGAATAGTACCTAAACCCGTTACTGTTCACAAAACCCTGAAACACACACACAGAGAGATCTTAAGTGTGAGTAAACCACTGTAATATATCCATTCAAGAGAGTGTTGTAATGAGTGCATTGTAAGGTACATTTTCTATCCTTGTCTTAAGTGTTGGGGTTCCCAAAAGGGAAAACCATATGTAAGCTATCTTTGTGGAAATAAAGTAGTACTTCTTTGCACACCTTAGTCTTCTTAGTTTAATTGTATGGGATGAGGTTTTATACTAAGGACCCTGTAGGAGAAAACTCTTCAGCGATTCTCCTAGGAGCCGAGTCTGGCTGAGGGGAGAACTTAAAAGCCTTAGAGAAGTGTTCCCTTTGGATGGAACTGCCTGGGGTGACAATAAAAATTTATCCCATATGATTATGACTAAGGAAACTTAGACAAAGATTCGCTACTTCTGAAGCAAATTTAGTAAGAAATATGGTGAGTACCGAGTAGGATTGTCACAACGCTGTTGCACTACCGGTTGTCTTGTTGGTTTCGCCAACCTGCAAGATCCTAGTAAGAGTTACTTTCAATATTTTACAGAAGTTCTGAATAGTATAAGTGAACAGTAATTACTTTTGAATAGTAAATTTGAATTTGTGTTCCTTATTTGAATTTGTGTGTGTGTGTGTGTATTGATCGTCTAGAGCCCATCTACACCATTTCCAACCCTATTTTGCCATTTAGACTCTGATAAAACTCCAAAACACCCAAATGATATTCCGACACTAAACCCAATACCATCCATGCCCACAGCCATCACAGAAATCCATATAACCCCTATATATCTGTTCCAACCGTCTTGAACCTATTAACCTAATTCCAACAACAATCAACCAAAGCAGCCAAGCCACATGCACCACCTAAAACTATTTTATTTCTATCTTTTTTGTTGTTTATTTGTATTTTGTTCCTAGCTTGCATTCTGCAAAGTAGGAACTCATTTGCATTCATTTTATACGTTAGTATTCGTACCACACAAGTTAGTTAATAGAAGAATTACAAGAGCAGTTTAACCAGAAGACTACAGTGAAATAATTAGAGATTATGGATAAAGAGGCAAATAACATGTTTTTGATCATATTGAACCTATATTTTCTTTAATTATTTAATTATCAGTATTTTCATTATGTTAATTATGCACTATTATTTCTTGTACAATAAATGTTTAGAATGACATGATATTAGTCATCTCCTACCACCTGATAAAGCCCAGATTAACTTTGATGGCTATATTTGCCTTGACAAGACTTAGTATTATTAAAGATACTATTTAAATAATCATAATAAATCAAGAACTCAACTGTTTTACAATACTAAGAGACTTAGCACTTTGCCGGTAGAATTTCAAAAGTGATTCTAGGATAAGGCGACATCATGGGAAGCCACGGGATGGTCGCATTCAATGACCTTATCCTAGGGTGGAGGCTTAGACTGGAAATGTGGTAGTGAGGATGGGCACTGAAATAAGGGTTTGTGGATGAAAATTGCCTCCGTAAAAATATAAGGACTAGAACTTGATGCTATGTAAAGAATATAGTGATCGTTCAACCACAAGCGTTGATTCGTCAAACCTGATTTAGTAGCTGCTCAAATTCAATTGAATATCTACAAGGGGTGGAGGGAGACGAGAGAGTTTTGTGATATGGGAGGGGGTATAACCATACTTAGCAACAGTAAATCCGCTTCAAATCGGCCGAGGCAGTGGGCCACCCGAGTTTGTTAGGAAACAATACCTACTGGGTAGAGGCTGTATAAAGAATTGAGTACTAAAAAGCCTTGTTTTCTTAACTCAATCATGAGGGCTAAGGAATTTTGTGGGATAAGCTGGGCAGCTCTGCAGGGTCATTTATAAATGGTATTTGAATACGTCGTGTTTCTGGTAAATAAAGTTGTATTTAATAGGTGATTCCAACAGCAAAGCATAAGTAGTTTTAGAAAAGATTTGGAATGTTGAAGTCTGTTAATCAAGTTTTTGAAACCCCAATTCCTTAATAAGTTCTTACTTTGTTATTTTGTGTTTAAAAATGTTTACAAATAAAACTGCATCCATAAATATCATAATAAAACCACTATATCTCTATTTCTTAAAAATCCTGACAAGTAGTTATATAGCATCTCCCCATTTGACTTGTTGAGTACGCATAGTTGAACTCAGTCTTGCTTTATTTTCCCCCAACATAGAGATCAGGAGAAGAAAGAATGTTGCAAGTATTCGTGTTAGGGTTACGACCGTACTCAAGCATTCCTGTGAGAGTTTTCTGTGGTTTTTCTGATTGTAAGTTAAGTTTTGAGATTTGATGCCCATTAAAATTTCTAAAGTTGACCATTAGATATTTATTTTAATCTAATTATTCCTTTTGAAATGCTCGTGAGTAGGCATGATATTTTTTCCTATTCGTAACTGAACTCCTAGACTGTTGTGAGACGTACGATGACCCTGTTCCCAAAAACAGAGGCGTTACATATATGCAGCCTGCAAGAGATACAAACAGAGAGGGAATTATGATGAACAAATGGAAGCATGTATATTTGTTACCCAAACAAACACTTGTAAGAGATCAGCAATATTCTTCAGCCAGTCATAATTTTTTTCTGGGGAGCCTCTAATTTGAGGTCGACCTCACCGTATAAAACTACCAGACATAATTGCATGCATGTTATTTCATGGAGCTGCTCCCGTACGTACGTGCGTAGCTTGCATTGGCATCTTCTTAGGGGTGATGGACTACTGCTACACTGCTCTGCTTGCAGCTTGCACTACTACAGAAAGGCTAATAGTAGACGGCAAATCACAGACGGTTTTGTGAAACCGTCTGTAATGTAAACTATTACAGACGGTTTTAATTTGAAGGCCGTCTGTGGTATTTGTGGCGGGAAAAAGGAGTATCACAGACGGTTCTTACTTCTGAACCGTCTGTGATGCTGGAATATCACAGACGATTTTTATTAAAAACCGTCTGTGATAATCTGGGATTATCACAGACGGTTTTTTATTAAAAACCGTCTGTGTTGTGTCGACTATCACAGCCGGTTGTTGTTAAGAACCGTCTGGGAATGTTCACAGACGGTTTTTCACAAGAACCGGCTGTGATGTCCCTTTGTCTGTCATATTCTAGATCAGAGGTTAATATATAAGTACACATTGCTTCTAATAACTTAACTACAGAACTACTGAGACAAGAGGTCACAAATTAAAGGCAAATTTATTAATTTCAATTAGAGGCAAATTTATTACAAAAGTCGCACAGGTAAAGAGTTTCCCAGATTGTATTCTTTTGGGCTTCGTAAGCTTCTTCTTCCACTTGGGGACTTGGAGGATCAGCCGCTAAATTCTCGAACGCCGTTAAGATTGCCCTTGTCCTCAGCACTTCCTCGTGCAGCCTGGGCAAATGATCAGCAGCATCTATAATGTCGTACAGGATAGCATGAAAAGATTCCTCAGAATCTGCCGTTTCTGCTTGATTGGCAAGGCTATCCATCAGTCTCTGCAATGCGTGTAGAGCTTCTTCCGCATTGCGCACATTGTGGAGAAGAATCAGGGTGAGGGTTGTTTCCCTTTCTTGAGCGGCAGCGAGACGCCTCGGTCGACGGCGGAGGATCAGGTCAAGCTGACGGATGCAAGAAAGTCGGGGAAGGAGAGCAGGGCGGGTGCGGAGAAGCTGCTCCAGATGCAAATTGCTGGCCGTCTGTGTAAGGTTCCGGCCGAACAATTCGTGATGAATAGATGAGAGGAAGGAGATGATCACAAGAACAGTAGTAGAAGCCATGTTGTATTAATTGTATATATTGTATTGTACGTACGTAGAAGCTAGCTAGAGACCTGGATTAGGAGCGCATATTTAACCTTTAGCACAAACGGTTCGTATACCCAAACATGAATGATATAGACGCTTCGTATAATGATCGAGAGACGTTAATTAGACGATCGAAACACGAAGCGTTCTGGCATCGAAACACGCGCGAAGCGTTCTGGTATGAAGCTTATCACAGACGGTTTTTTATAAAAAACCGTCTGTGATAATTTATCACAGACGGTTTTTAACTAAAAACCGTCTGTGATAATTTATTATCACAGACGGTTTTTAGTTAAAAACCGTCTGTGATAATGACTACGGCATTTATTGCGCTGCTCAGACCGCATCGTCTTCATTTCGATCCAGATCTAGCCACTGCTGCGCACTTTTTCACTCGGGAGGAAGCTAGAGCGATTTCAGGCCAGTTAATTTGGTGGGAAGAGGCAGAGATTGAGCTTTGAATTAAGATTCAGACTTTCCTGTGGTTGCTGTAGATATGGTTAGTAATGAAATTTATTTATTTTTAATTGCATTACAATTTAGGTGTAAGTAATCCATGAGTGGTTATTGAAGATGGTTAATTAATTTGCAAAATTGTTGGTTATATAATAGCTATTGTGTTTGTAATATGAATTGAGCTAGGAAATTAAGTCTCAATATAATAAATGTGGCCGGTATATATGTAGTTATAATTAGTTATTCTAGATTTTAATACTAAGTTGTTATATATGTACGTAACGTAGGACCGAAGTTGGATGTATGCCGCGAGCCGTGTGAGTGAAGAGTACATTAATGGTGTTTCTGCTTTTATAAGAGCCGTCGAGGAGGATATGTTGAATAAGGGGGTGGAATATATGTGCTGTCCATGCACTGACTGCGAGAATTTGAAGATGTTTAAGAACTGAGGGCAAATTGAAGCGCACTTGATTCGGAGGGGTTTCAAAAAGGATTATACGTGTTGGACCAGTCATGGCGAAGTGAATGATCATATGCCGCCGGATGACATCGCCGGTGAAGTGAATGATATGCCCCCGGATGACATCGCAGGTGAAGTGAATGACATGCCACCGGCTGATGTCGATTGTGGCTCGGATTCGGATAGGTTGCACGATGATAATCTGGATCAGATGCTTCGCGATGTAGAAGAGAACTATGATGAGAGAGAGTATGTTAAATTCCGTGGCTTGATGGAGGACTCAGAGAAACCTTTGTACACGGGCTGCAAGTACACGAGGTTGTCGGGCGTGCTTGAACTGTTGAAATTGAAGGCAAGCAACGGTTGGTCCGACAAGAGTTTCACAGCGCTGCTAGGTCTTTTAGCGGACATGCTTCCGGAGGGAAATGAGTTGCCTAAAACCACGTATAAAGCCAAGAAGGTTCTTTGGCCGTTGGGAATGGAAGTAGAAAGAATACATGCATGTCCGAACGACTGTATCCTCTACCGTAAAGAGTATGCAAACATGCATGTATGTCCGGTGTGCAACACATCCCGATACAAACGTAACAATCAATCAGATGATGGCGAGGGAACAGAGGCGAAGAAAGGACCTCCTGCTAAGGTGGCATGGTATTTTCCTATAATTCCCCGTTTGAAAAGGTTTTATGCAAATCCAAAGGAAGCAAAACTGCTACGTTGGCACTCGGAGGAGCGCAAGAAGGATGGAATGCTAAGACACCTTGCTGATTCCGCGCAGTGGAGAAACATCGATAGGAGTTTTGCAGAGTTCGGTGCAGAACCAAGGAATATAAGGTTTGGACTGAGTACAGATGGAATGAATCCATTCAGTAGCATGAGCAGCCGACATAGCACATGGCCCGTGACTCTCTGCATCTATAACCTTCCTCCTTGGTTGTGTATGAAGCGAAAGTACATTTTGCTGTCGATACTTATCCAAGGGCCAAAACAACCTGGGAATGATATCGATGTGTTCCTAGCACCGTTGGTGGAAGATCTAAAAGTACTGTGGAACGAAGGGGTACAGGTATGGGATGCATACAAACGAGAGAACTTCACTCTGCGCTCCTTATTGTTCTGCACCATAAATGATTATCCTGCCCTTGGTAACCTATCGGGCCATAGTATAAAAGGTGCCAAAGCTTGTACTCACTGTTTAGATGGTACCGAGAGTGTGTGGCTGAGACACTCACGCAAAACCGTCTACATGCGTCACCGCCGGTTCCTTCGGAGGGCTCACCCATACCGCAAGATGAAGAAACAATTTGACGGAGAGAAGGAAGACAGTTCAACTCCAAAGCATTTAAGGGGACGCGAGGTTTATGATATGGTTAAGGATTTAGATGTTGTCCTCGGAAAGGGACGTAAATTGAGGGCTCATGAGAAGAACACCTGGAAGAATAGATCAATATTTTGGGACTTACCTTATTGGGAGTACCTAGATGTGCGGCACTGCATCGACGTCATGCACGTAGAAAAGAATGTGTGCGACAGCTTGATTGGTCTCTTACTGAACATCCGTGATAAAACAAAGGACGGCGTCAACGCACGGCTTGACTTGGCTGATATGCACATCAGGCCTGAGTTAGCACCGACATGCACTGATAATGCACGAACGTACCTTCCCCCTGCGTGTTACACTCTGTCCAAGGCTGAGAAAACAGAACTGTGCCAGTGCTTGCATGGTGTCAAAGTTCCGTCTGGTTACTCGGGCAACGTGAAGAAACTTGTTTCGATGCAAGATTTGAAGTTAAATGGCATGAAGTCTCATGATTGTCATGTGCTGATGACACAGATGCTCCCTATTGCAATTAGAAATATTTTGCCGATCAAAGTCCGAGAGACAATCATGAGGCTATGTTATTTCTTTAACACAATTGCTCAGAATGTCATCGATCCCGAAGGACTAGATGCTCTGCAGGACGAGGTGGTGATGACTCTTTGTCACCTTGAAATGTATTTCCCTCCTTCGTTTTTCGATATCATGGTCCATCTCATTGTTCACGTTGTGTGGGAGATAAAAATGTGCGGGCCCGTATTCCTACGTAGCATGTACCCATTTGAGAGGTTCATGGGAATTCTCAAGTCCTACGTACGGAATCGTTCTCGGCCGGAGGGCAGCATCGTCGAAGGTTATGCAAGCGAAGAGGTCATTGAGTTTTGTGTCGATTATATGGCTCAGATTCAGCCGATAGGTGTCCCTCAATCTCGTCATGAGGGGAGGCTGAAGGGTCTCGGAACTATCGGACGGAAAGCAATCACTCCAGATATGAACATGTATACTCAAGCCTATTTCACGGTGTTGCAACACATGACTGAAGTGGCGCCTTATGTGGACCAGCACAAGGGTGTGCTTCGGCAACAGAATCTGGAGCGGCCGGATGTTTGGATCATGAGGCAACACAACCGTCGGTTCAACCAATGGTTGAAGGAGCAAATCGCTAGGAGCTCGCCGAGTGAGACGCTGACATGGTTGGCAAAAGGGCCGACATTTACAGTTGTGACATGGCAAGGATATGACATAAATGGGTACACATTCTATACGCAGTCTCAGGATGTCAAGAGCACTAACCAGAACAGCGGTGTCCGCATAGATGCATTCAGTACCGATGGGTCGAGAAACTCGTACTATGGCTTCATAGAAGAGATTTGAGAGCTCGACTATGTGGTTTTCAAGATCCCCTTATTTCGCTGCCGTTGGGTGCATCTCCCACAGGTGAAGGTTGACAAGTACGGTGTCACGACCGTGGACCTCCAACGTGTCGGGTACAAAGATGAACCATTCGTACTCGCCAATCAAGTTGTTCAAGTTTTCTATGTAACCGACCCGGCAAATAAGAAACGCCATGTAGTTCTTCATGGAAAAAGGAGAATTGTCGGAGTGGAGAATGTAGTGGACGAGGAGGAATACAATCAATTTGACGAGTTACCTCCTTTTGGAAATGGCATAAGGGTCGACGATGAACAACGTGACGAAACTAGTTACGTACGCATTGATCATGATGAAGGGCTAATTTTTAAAGGAAATAAGCAAGTACAATAAGAATGCATATGTGAAAATGTGTGATGTAGTCAATTTTGAGATGTATATGTGAAAATGTGTGATGTAGTCAATTTTGAGATGTATATGTGAAAATGTGTGATGTAGTCAATTTTGAGATGTATATATGAAAATGTGTGATGTAGTCAATTTTGAGATGTATATGTGAAAATGTGGGATGTAGTCAATTTTGAGATGTATATGTGGAAATGTGTGATGTAGTCAATTTTGAGATGTATATGTGGAAATGTGTGATGTAGTCAATTTTGAGATGTATATGTGAAAATGTGTGATGTAGTCAATTTTGAGATGTATATGTGAAAATGTGTGATGTATTTGAGAATGACAAAATGTATCAAGAAATACACTGTGTGAATGCAGCTGGTTGGTGTTGTATATGAATGCAGCTGTTTGGTAGTTGATATGAATGCAGCTGTGTAGTTATTGGTGGTCTTAATTGCAACAGCCGGCAAAGGCTTATCACAGACGGTTCTAAGTTTAGAACCATCTGTGATAGTAAACTATCACAGACGGTTTTTAACTCAAAAACGTCTGTGATATGTTATCACAGACGGTTCTAAGTTTAGAACCGTCTGTGCTAATCTTCCTACATATGCCCTCTCGCTAGGGTTTTCCGTGTGCGCTGCAGTTATTCGATTAGATCTAAATCCCGAGCCCGTCGTCGCCGCCGCCTCCCCGAGCCCTTGCCGGCCGCCTCCCCCAGCCCTCGCCGGCCGCCTCCCCGGACGAAGACGTCGCCGCAGCCTCCTCCTCCTCCGTCGCCGCCGCCTCCTCCTCCTCCGTCGCCTCCCCGAGCCCGTCGCCTCCTCCTCCTCCGTCGTCGTCGCCGCCTCCTCCTCCTCCTCCTGCGTCGCCGCCGCCTCCTCCTCCTCCTCCTGCGTCCCTAAGGTCACCAAAACCGTAAGGTCATCAAATCCCTCCCCGAGCTTCATGCTTACTGTTAGTGTTTAGGGTTGATGCTTGATGCTTCATACTGTTATGGTTAGTTGCTTAGTACATATTTATGGTTGATGCTTCATGCTTACTGTTAGTGTTTAGGGTTGATGCTTGATGCTTCATACTGTTATGGTTAGTTGCTTAGTACATATTTAGGGTTGATGCTTTATGCTTACTGTTAGTGTTTAGGGTTGATGCTTGGTACATATTACATTGGTACATTGTTTACTGCAGTAGCTTAATTAGTTTGCTATTTGGTACATATTACATTGTTACATTGTTTACTGCAGTAGCTTAATTAGTTTGCTATTTGGTACATATTACATTGGTACATTGTTTACTGCAGTTGCTTAGTTTACATTGGTACATATTGCTTGTTGTGTTAGTATATAGTATATAGTATATAGTACATAGTACATAGTACATAGTATATAGTTTGAAATCATTTGGGTCCCCCTTCCCTCTACTCCTCTCCTCCCTTCTCCCCCTTCCCTCTACTCCACTCCTGATCTCTTTCTAGTGTATCTGGATAAAGAAATCTTGCGATTATTGCAAAAGATACATTGACCATTTGGGTGGAAAGAAATACATTGTGTCGTCAGGCTCATGACTGCCAATTTGAAGCATAGCGTAGCATCCGAGGCACATCTAAGGCCTGCAGCTGTGTCTTGAGGAATCCCAAGAGCTGGTCTTCAGATGTGGCATTCCTCAAACTATAAATTATGAATCTTATTCTCATAACCTATCTGAATACCAGCTCTTGGCATTCCTCAAGACACAGCAGCAGGCCTCGGATGTGCCTCGGATGCTATGCTATGCTTCGAATTGGCAGTCATGCGCCTGACGAAACAGTTGATCTTTCCACCCAAATGCTCCATGTATCTAGACAAAAAATAGCAAATGAAATGGATTTTAGCTGATATTTTTTGTAAAATAACGTGGCTGATTTTTTTATCAAATACCAACAATTGATTCAAGTAGATGCATGAATAAGTTGGACAGGCTTAAAATTTACCGGAAAACTACCGGGGGCAACAAAAGAGACTTGTCGCGCAAATTGCTCCACATGCATGCAAAATGGATTCTCCAGTTCAGAAGCATATATAGCTCTGAACCAAAACATGGGAGGCGTCAATTCGATGGAATATGCTGACTGCCCATGCAGATCTCTAATATATAACCTGATGAAATTCACCGTATATTTTGATGCATGTGCAGAAGAGCAGCGCCTCTGGTGGAAGCCCACGAACATCTATCTCCCACAGTCCACTGACTACCAGGCCCATCGGCTATTAATAACGTCAAGATTTATTGGGCTGTAGTCTAAGCCCACATACATCTGCCTGTGTCACAATGTGCACGTGCGACAAGTATTCGTTCTACATCACAGATTGAAACCAAAGTTTATACCTGTTATTAAACCAAAAATTCCTCAATACATGCAAAATGATGTTATTGCGCCTAAGGTTTCATCAGATGTCCTCATCAGTGTAACCAATTTTGATATTTTAATGTTACCTTTCATTTCCCCTGAAAAAAAAAGTATAATTAGACTTCATTTAACTTTCAATTGTAGGTCAACTCAACTAGCTAGATTGGAAACACGTTCCACTAATAGAATCAACCAGCACATCTCTGGGAGATCGAGCAAAAAATAATGTTCAGAAATTGCAAAGTTGCTTATTTATATCCAGATTATACTCCTTCAAAGAAAAAATGAAGCTAAAAAATGCATGCATACTGCGCATCCAGGGAATCGAAGCCCGTCAGTACCGTGGGAGGGTACTATGGTCCCATTCCAAATATCTTTTGGCTTCTAACATTTATCTTTCAGAAGGTAAAAGTTATTTGAAACATATTGACTTCTTAACGTGGCTTTTTTTTCTTTGCGTTATCTGTGGCGATATAATAGTATTTTATTTTTTCTCATATTCTTTTAATTGAATGACTCAGAAAAACTTAGCAGTCACTACAGTGCCATTTCATCCAAAAAAAAGCCATTTCATCAAAAAAAAAACTAAAAACCATCAGAAAAAGCAAATTAAATGAGGACTATGATACCACCACACCAGATGCGTATGATACCACTACACCAGATGCGCTTGATGGCTAGCCTGGCCAAACAAACTTACATGAACATAACTAATTATTAAAAGGCCGCAGTCCCCCACAATGACACAAATATGTGTATTGTAAAATGTAAAGTAACATACTAGGTACATTTCCCTTTCAATTTTCATTTCGAAGATGCAATTTCCCTTTCGATTTCCAAGTACTTAATTTGATGGGAAATATTTGCACTGATTGCTTTTGCATTGGTCTGTGGAAATCCTCACCAGGAGCCCCCCTACGTGTTGCTGTCATTTGTTGGGGGATCTCATCATGGCCTAACATTTGGATTCCATAGAGGCATCGACTCACCGCAAAAAGCGAAGAGCACCATCAACCTATCCCTTGCCGCTGTCAGTGCTGTCAAGCACCAATTCATCAGTGGAAACCTAATACATTTCCACATCGTTACGCATGAAACTGCACGCCAAGCCTGGCTCCATCACACGCACTCGACTGGTATTCTTTTCTTGGAGGACACAGGTTACATCTTAATCAGTGGCCTAGCTAGCTAGGAGAATTTTTTTTTTAAAAAAAGTAAATTGCAGCAACCCCAAATAGTTTGACCCAAGCTGTAGAAAACTCAGATTTGTTGGTAGGTGGCACATAACAGCAGGTCAGGTATTGTAGCTGGTTTGTGCAATGCTTATGCCATAATAATACATAGGATTG
The DNA here is from genome assembly GCA_017311315.1 of Dendrocalamus latiflorus. Lineage (NCBI taxonomy): Eukaryota > Viridiplantae > Streptophyta > Magnoliopsida > Poales > Poaceae > Dendrocalamus > Dendrocalamus latiflorus. Next base: position 37,721,776 of record CM029651.1, on the reverse strand, counting down.
TGTGTCCAATGTACCTTAGATTCTCTTGGACTTGGGCACTAATACCTATTGGAGTTTCTATAATTTGCTCTAATTATGGACTAAACCTGACAGGAAAAAACGATACAATTCTCGCCTCTATCGATCACTAAGCGCGTCGTGCTTGGACTAATTGTCTACACGGTGGTGTCATGGACGGCACAAGCCAATGATCATCCCCGCCAACTCTGCTCCGGCCTCTCGAACTTAGCTCAAGTGGCGTCTAAAAATAAGAAGACGAGAGGAAAAACTAGAAAACTTGGCTCAAGTGCTGCTGATTTGCACTGTCATCTTGCCGGTGACACTGACATGAGTGTTAGGTCTAGCTTGCAAGACAGTATGACATCGTACCACGCTTAATCTGCGTACGTATGTGCTTTAAATTATGGCATTTGGATGTACTGCGTCCACATTCAATGGACTTGGGTTCCATGTAAAGGTGCCAAACAAGATTGGCAGCAGATAGTGTAGCTCTTCTATACTCTTTTGAAAAAGAAATCTGTACATATCGTAAAATATTTATAGTTACTATTATTACTACTTGTGCGTGGCCTAGATAATGGGTCTGTTTGGCAACGGCTACGGTTTATGACTTTTGGTTGAAAATTTTGAATTTTGGCTGTTTACGGTACAGATTACGGAGAGACAAACACTCACTTGCGATTTTGTCTGGTACAGATGTTGGGCTTTTAACGTGTAGATCGTTTAACTTGTAGACCTCGTCTTGAGAAAATACTCCGTTTAAAAGTTAGGTACTGTAGCAAAAGCCAAAAACCGTCAGCTTCGGAGGAAAAGAACATGCCCATTAATACTAGTTCGGCTTCTATTTTGAATTTGGCAGAGCATAGAAGCAGTTCCTGCTTTAAATTAGTACTGATATTTATCTAGGTGGATGTAATGCGTCGCACGGTGCGTTTGTCATGCGAGTGAATGATCAAGTTTGTTGCATGAGCTTAATTAATTATAGGAAGAGATAGCACCACATGAAAGTAGATAGCTTTATCTAGATTGGTATCTTTTAACATAGTTCCACATTTCTAAGTTATATTGAGTTGTTTCATGTTGTCATGAGACAGAATTTTCAGGTAAAGCTACAGACCTACAGTGCTGGCCACTTAGGGCCGTGCCACTTACCGTACAATGATGCAAACTGACGAGTGAGTTGAGGTTTGTGATGTCTTGAGCAAGCCTTGGGGGTTTGTTTTCTTGATCACATCTCATCTTCAGTAGAAAGCTTAAACAAAAGAAAGGTAATCAACTACTCTGCAATCAGATAAAGATCAAGTGTGACTCCATTGTGGATCCAACTAGGAAGCATGCACATACACTACTCCTGCCCTGAACCAACACAATAATGCGCTACTCCTGAGCCAATAATGTTTCCAACTAATTGCTCACAAATTTATTTTCAGAAGAGCGACAAAGGTGTGTTACCAGTAGGGCTGTGCAGATTAAAACCGAACCGAAAAAAACCGTACCAAAAAAACCAAACCGAACCAATCAACTCGGTTTGACCGGTATTCGGTTCGGTTTTTGGAAAAGCAGCATTTCACTAGTTCGGTTTTTTCGGTATAAACCGAGGAAAAACCGATTTTACCGATTAAACCGACCGGCCCAGCTCGGCGTCTCCGTCTCAGCCCACCAGCCGGCCTCACTGTCACGCGACTCACGCCTTCAAGGCTTCAACCCTAGCCGGCAGAGCCGCAGCCCGCAAACGCCACTCGCCTCCATCCGCCTCGGCCGCTGAGCTCCTCCTGCCCCATCGCCTCCGCCCGCAGGCCGCCGCTTTCCTATCCCCCACCGCCCCCTCCCCTGCTCCCCCGCCCACCGCAGCCTCGGATCCCCATCCTCTGCCTCCGCCGTCGCGCCCCCACCCCCCACCCCAATCCTCCGCCATCGTGCCCCCCAAATCCTCCACCGTCGCGCCCCCCACCCCACCTCCCAAGGCCCCACCCCAATCCTCCGCCATTGCCCCCCTGCCCCCTCCCCCGCCGCCGCATTTGGTGGATCCCGCCTCCGCCGTCCACAGGATCCTCCTCTCCGCTGACCATGGCTCCACTTCTTCTTCACCCACGTCGGCGACCGCGTCGCTCCGATGAGCTCCCGTTGAGCCAACTCCTCATTCTGCAATCTGCATGGCTTTAGCTCCTTGTTTTGCCTTACCTTTTTGGCTTTTTCCTATTTGTTTCCTTGTGCGTTATGCTCATGATAATTGGGTCTATTTTATATGCATTATGCAGGTTTTTGCTTCTAGAATGGAGAATTGGAGATGAGATTAAATTGGTAAATTTGGTGATTGATGAGTTTTAGTTGTGCTTGTGCTGTTGTGCCAGCCAGAGCCAGTTTTCTGTTATGAGAACTACTGATTCTCTGTGTTTACGTTAAAATTGGTGGGATGAATGTCTTGCAGGAAGGTGGAAAACTGTATTGTTACTCAAGGCTCTTTGGCAGCTTTACAAGATTCACAAGTCTCAGCATACACAAGACAGATTCTGAGTGCCATATATATACTGACAGTATATGAGAAGTATATGTGATGTACTGATGCAGTGATGTTGTATTGTTGCTGATGCTAGTCTGCTATTGCCTGTTGCTGTCCGACTGCTATAATGCTATTGTTGTTGCTGTATTTCTGAATTTCTGATTTTAGAACGGAGAATTGGAGTCTTGGAGATGAGATTAACGTTTAGCAATTCGCGTAAACTTTAGTAAAATTGGTATTAACCGATACCGTACCGAAATAAAATGGTATTTACCGATACCACACCGTATTTTGAAAAATACCGTATTTCCCGAAATACTAAAACCGTATTTACCGATGCATATAAACCGAAAAAAACCGAACGAACTGTCCTAGTTATCAGGAACCAAAAAAGATTGGTAAGAGCAGGTCCAACAGGTAATGTAAATATCATTCCAATGCTATTTTAGATTATTTAAGGGCTAATTAGTCCTCCAACAGATACTGTACACGTCTGGCTATTTTGCCTGGCTCGCTATTCCTTTGGTTCCGCAGTGTATTCTTGGTGTACGGACTTCGCTCGCCAGTTGCCTCCCTCGCGCGCTCTCCCGGCGAAATCGCCCTCCTCCCGCGTTCCTTCCCGCGCCTCCCCACTGCCCCGCCGCAACCCCTACTCCGACCCACCCCCACACCGCCCGCCCCGCCGCGATTCGGACCTGCAGGCCGGCGATGACGACGTAAGGTGGGTCGCGTACGTCCTCCTCCTCCTCCTCCTCCCCCCTCCCCCCAGCCTGCCGCCCCCAGATTCGGCGAGGAGACCAGGCCCTGTCCGCGGCGTTGCTGCAGTCCGTCGGCTTGGGCAACCGGCTAATCAAAGAACTTCTCTGCAGAGCAGTGCGCCGGCGGAGTGAGAGGTACGGCAAGGGCGTCGGGGCTCCGCAGCAGCGCACAGTGCGGAGATGAGGCCATATGGTTCGTCGCCTTCTGTACATCCATGTTGTCCGACGGCGCGCCGTCGTGTTACGTCCGACGGGGTCCCAACGGCGAGGACGGACGGCGGAATTATGCATGTACGACGCACGACTATGTCGGTCTTCGGGCCTCCTGCTCCGGCGCACGGTTACATCAACTCGACGGCGCCGCATACCTAACCCAACCAGGTGCCCCAGGCGCGATCGTCCACTATGACGCCAGGAGACATCTATCCTCCCCGGGCGAAAGGACCGATCCAATTTGTGGAGGCCGAAGCGTATGAGGTTGAAGACGGTGGCTAGGACCTCGCAGCCGGCGGCGTGGAGGTCTCATCCCAGTACGGATCATCAATTCCTGAATATGGGGATGGGTATGCAATCCTAACCAATTTGGAGGTACAATTTTCATCATTGACCAAACGATTTGTGCTGATTTTTACGTGGTGAATAGAGTATCTATTATGTGTAGAAAGCAATTTATAATCTTTTGTAGTTTTTGCTGTTACCACAAATCAAGAATGTTGCCGCCCATGCTTATTTGGACACATGCTGCTACAATTTTTGCAGATCCTCAACAAGGGAATGGATGTGTTGCAGGCACTGGAACCTCGTCGGCGGAATGTTACAATCAATTTGCAGGTTCATAGTTCAAAACTACAAGCTTGAATTTATGACTGGCCTGTTTTATTTTAATTCTGAATGCTGCTCTATCTATTCAATGAGAATTCTACAATTTGGCAACTACAAATACAACTAGAGTGGTTAATTTGGATTTCAGTTGTTCAGTTGTATTGTTATGCTTAGCCTACCAGTTGGTTAATTTGAATTCTACAATTTGGCAACTACAAATACAACTAGAAAGCTATTAGCCTACCATGTTACTGAGTGCCATGTTCTTGATAAAACTAGAGTGCTGCCCTCTAATAAGTGCCATGTTACTGATGCTCTTGCTGCCTCTTTCAACCTGACATGCACTGATATGTTCTTTTGTTATGTAAAAGCTTGTCATTTTATTGACACATGGCAATGAGTTGTTCACAAGACCTTTAGCATGGTCTCATTTAGCATAGTTAACATTCTACTGCTTTGAAACGTGCTACTGCTCATGCTACTGGTTACATGAAAGGTCTTTAGTAGGAATATAAATGAAAGAGCACAGCAGTCTTCTGGTAATTAGTAGCGGCTTGTGTTTGAGAGCTATCTTCTGCTTGTTGGCAAGCAGTCAAGCAACTATATTTTCTTGAGCTAGAATAAATGACCAATCATACCAGTATTTTTCTATTTGTACTGCCTTCTGAAAGTAACAATGGTATGCCAAACAATGAATATTATTGCTGTGCTGTTTCAGGTAACATGCCAAACAATGGTTATTTTACCTCTGTGTTGAATCCAGCCAACAACGAGACATTCTTAGAGGAGTTGGTGAATCAAAATGAACCTTCATGTGGGGTCAATGATCAGTCGTCGCAACCAATGCCACAAAGTAGCGTAAATCCTGGAAAAGGATCCAACAAAAGGACCCACAATTTCAACCAAGAGGAGGATGAAATGTTATGCATTACATGGGTCAATGTTTGCATCGACCCTATCCACAGCACCGACCAAAGTTTGGCCACATATTGGAATAGAATGCTAGAGTACTACAATGCCCACAAGAAATTTGCTGCTGTCCGCAATGCAAATTCCCTGCAGAATCGATGGTCCGGGATACAGGCTGCTGTGAGCAGATTTTCAGGCTGCTACTCCCAAATTGAGCGGGCTAATCAAAGTGGTGTAGTCATCCAAGACACGGTAAATAAAAATTGCATGTACGAATATTTAAAATTACGCAATATAATATTATATGTTAATGTTATTCTATGTTTTCAATAGGTTCTTGAAGCGAAGGAGCTTTACAAGAGGACTCATCCCAAGAATGAGGCTTTCAAGTTAGAGCATTGCTGGAGATATCTTCGCGATCAACCAAAATGGCAAGACAAGGAGAAAGAGATTTCACAGAATAAAGCACCAAAAAGGAAGAAAATTTCAGTCACAGATGCAACTCCTGTCATCGATCATACAACTGATCTAGACGAGCCTATCACTGAACGGCCAGAGGGCAATGCAACACGGCGCCCCATAGGTAATAAGAGGGCAAAAGAAGCTCTGAAAGGTAGTGCTTCGAAGGACCGTGTCTTGGCTGCGTTTGAGAGTATATGGGAAAAGAAGAAAGAGGCTGATTCAAAGAGGGATGAGAACTTCAGACTTTTATATGAGCTAGAAAAGGAGGAGTTTGAGCACATTGATGTCGTTGTTCGACCCAGGCAGACCAAAGTATGCATGCCATATCCAAAGGTCCTTAGACGCGACAGCTTCTAAAATTATCGTTGGCTCCTTCACATGTCCGGAATACATTCCTTGCCATGCTTTTGGGCAATTTTTCCACCTCCAATGCATACAATCAATGGACCCAAGCATACCAGGAAAGCCTCTATCATTTGCAACAGCAAGTAATCTAGCGGTGTCATTCGCATTGGGTGATCGCAGATACTCCTCGCCAAAAACATCAACAACAGCTGTGACAAACCTCCGTAAGCTCTCAATAGCAGTGCTCTCACCAATCCGTACGTAATCATCCAACGAGTCGGCAGCTACTCCATATGTTATCATCCGGAGAGCGGCTGTAACCTTTTGCAGACTAGTCAGACCAAGTTTGCCTGCAGCATTCCTTTTCTGAACAAAGTAGTCGTCATGCTCTTCTATTGCGCGCAAAATTCGTAAAAACAATGGTCGACGCATACGAAACCTATGAACATCAATAAAGTTCTTATTTATAAAACTGTATTAACCAAAAAACAAACTAATATGTAATATTGGCGAACTAACCTTCGCCTGAAATAATTGGGACCATAAGTAGGATGTTCTGAGAAGTAGTCTTGATATAATCGCATATGTCCTAGTTCTCTTTCACGATTAAGAACCTGATGACCCTGAACTGATCCACCAGGTTGTGATTCTTCCGAATCCTCGCCTTCAATGAGCAATGCTGTAGTCGCCGCTTCAAATAAAAAATCATCATCATAACTATCTAACAGGGCTTGTCGCAAAGCTCGACGCCGTCTCTTGGACGAATCCATTGGGCACGGCAACTCTGTACATGATGAGGTGGAAAGGCGCAAACGGAATTAAGAGATCAAATCATATAGTTAGGGTATGAATTCCATAATTACTACATATGACATAATGGTAGAGGCAAGAAATAAATTATTAGAACAAATCTTGCTTTGCACATATGTACAATGCATGGACTGTCCATCACGGCTGCATGGTGCGGATGCATGTGGGATTGCCTGCATGGTGCGTATGCATGTGGAGTGCGGATGATTACTTTGGATGTCGACCGGACGGAGGCGACGACGCGGCCTCGACAGGACGGGATCGCAGCGCTGCGGCGATGCACAGACTCGATCGCTCTCGACGCCTGCCGCGAGAACGCTTGCCGCGAGGACGCTGCCCAAATGCAACGGCCCGGGCCCGATTTGAAATTGTCATAATCCAAAATAGAAAGGCTGCTGTAGAGGGGGATGCATAGGAAGTATAGATTAGCCTTTTGACTCTCTAAATATGAAGTTTAGCCTACCTATTATGGATTATCTCTTGGAGATGCTCTAAGAGGGACACCGGTTCCCGGGCACCAAGCAATTTCTGCATACCTAATTGGATTATGATTTTTTTGTATTAATTAATGTATTCCATATGTCTCATCACAACCAAACCGTATTTGCTTGATTGTGATCACTATAGGTTGGTCCGTAATCACTGTCAGACCATATTTTGTCTGGTTGCAATCCATCGATTTAATTGTTCAAGGGAATTGCTGCCGTGCCTGTCGATTTGCAAGATTTCTTGCCTGCGACTTTCCTTAATATGGTCGACACGCCACAAGCAGAAGAAACACTCGAGTGACACAAATGACACAGATGTAGATCAGAAAGGAGTGAACAGACATATGAATCTCTTCCGCCAAGGCAAGGATGAAGTAATCTGAATGCAAGCTCTTGCATGTGCGGAGCACTGTCAGATTGGTTAATGACAGCGTCACAGCACCGATCGAACGCGGTGATTGGATTCCATTTTTATCATTTTCAAGAAGCCCGAGAAAAGGAGAGCAAAAGTTTGTCCAAATCAATCAAAGAGGGACAGAGGGAGCAAATATCATCGCTGTGTCACTCGGAAAATAGTTAGCTCGCTTCTGTTTCTCTTTCCATGCATCCATTTACCGTCCTACATGTCCAGATTCAATGAACCAGGGAAGATTTCCTTTCGTTAGGTGCTCACTCAGGTACATTGGTTAAAATTAGACCACCGTCTTTCTATTCTTTCTGATAGCTGGAGCACAAAGCTGATCGCAGAGTTAACCCAAAAAGGAGCAGCTAGCTGGAGCGTTGCGCATATTGCCTAATTTAACAAGTTCTGATCCTCAAAAGGCAAATAAATTCCCAGAAAATTACGACTAATTTCACGCATGAGGTTGAGATAAGATCAAAATCTTCATCAGCTGCCGATACTACTTTGCGCCGTTCCATTGGACGGAGGGACGCAAATATTTCCTTTCCAAAAGAACCAAAAGAAGCGAAATCTTTTGCAAGGTTGCACCACCTTATAAACCCCTGCCTGTCCATCTCCTGATTGCTCCCACACCTGCCAGCCTCCCCTCCTCTCCTAATCCAAGAGAAGTGATTACCTTTGGATGATATAGAGGAGGAGGAGGAGGGGGATATATAGTTTCTTGAATAATTCAGGTAGGTAGATACTACTCGGCGATGATGCAGGGGGCTAGGCTTGTGAGGAGATTCTCTGGGCTAGGCGCGGCGGTGCAGACGGCGGCCGTGCCAAGAATGCCGGCCTTCGACCACGTGCCTCTGCCCTACGACGGGCCGACGACCGCCGAGATCGCCCGGAAGCGTGCTGAGTTCCTCAGCCCGTCCCTGTTCCATTTCTTTTCCAAGCCCGTCAGTTTTCGCTGTTGCTATTCTAGGATCGATTCAGTTGGAATTCTGCTCAACAATGACTGTTTCTTAATTTGTGTTGCTCTGCCACCTCTTGCAGCTGAACATCGTGGAGGGGAAGATGCAGTACCTGTACGACGAGCGCGGCCGGCGCTACCTGGACGCGTTCGCCGGCATCGCCACCGTGTGCTGCGGACACTGCCACCCCGACGTCGTCGACGCGATCACCGCGCAGGCCAAGCGCCTGCAGCACTCCACCGTGCTCTACCTTAACCACGCCATCGCCGACTTCGCCGAGGCGCTGGCCTCCAAGATGCCCGGCGATCTCAAGGCACGTACACGCCAACGAACTGCACACGTCACTTGTAGTTTTGTAGCATTTGTTCCGTAGTTCGTAGTTGTAGGAAGGAAATGACGATAAGAGAAGGTGAGTATGAGCCTATAATACAATTCGTTTTAAAATCATTTTTCAATGAGAAATCAAGACTCTTAACTTCAACACTGAATAAAAACTACATCAAGATGTGGATATAAGAGTCTAAACACCTATAATAAAATCTTTAAGAAAAATCAGGCAAAATAGCTGAAACTTGCCTGAATGGTCTAACCTTCAAATAGTGAGTGGTCTGATCAGCCTTAGGCGGTCTAACCTCTCTCTAATGGGCAGTTCGACTTCTCGACAAAATAAGCACAACAGTAAGAGAGAAACATGCACATCATTCAAATCACAGCTTCAAATGATTTAAAATTTGGACAAAAGCTATATCATAGTATTAGGAATCTAATACAACAAAAGTTCTTGCAAGAACCAAAGAAAGTTGTACCCTTTTGGCTATTAAAACTCTGCTATGCCAAAACCGTTTTCAAATCATAAAATGACCTAAATTTCAAATTAGAGCTCCAAACAAAATGAAACTTGACACACACTAAGATCAAGACCTTAGGGAGCTATTTCAACAAGAGTTTCTCTAAGTGCTTGCCAAAGGTACGACCTTTTCTCACTTGAGCACAAGAGGCACCAAAATATGGCAAAACCGTGAAATGGTGATTGAAAGGAACTCATGGGAGGAATCAAGTCTAAGGTGGCTAAGGATGGTCTCTCACACATCCTAAGATCCTTAAATCACATCAAGAAATAGTGCAAACATCCTCAAGATCAAAACCTCCCAAATCACCCTTTCTTGAGTTAAAATCAGGCAAATACAAGAACTAGCAAAGTAAGGTGACTAGATGGATGAAATCTGGTCTTCAAGAGATATTTCTATAACTTACACATTCTTAGCATAAAACAAGATCAAGAGAGTAGAATATAAAATTATCAATTGACACAATTGGTGAACCAAGAGCACATACCCTAGCTTCCCTCCTGGAAGCATCACTTTACCTTAAAAAGGTTTTTACTCAAACTTTGTCTTCATGGTTCTTATACATCTTGCACCTTGCTTGAGTTTAAACATCTTACTTGACATTCATGACCATTCTGAACCATGGTTCTCATAACCAAGTTCCGATCCTTCTCATTGTTAACTATAGTTGACTCCAAACCATTTACACAACAATAGACCAAATAATTATTTTTGAACACAAGTTTTTCACAACTTGATCCATATTAGTCTAAATATGCATAATACAATACATATTCACTAAACCCAAGCTCCTAGGACTAACTTCCAAATTTCAGCTGAAAATTACAACTCACTGCATCCTAGAACACCATAGTCACCATGCGGGTAGACCATCGCCGGTCAGACCCCCTAACCACTAGCTGGTCTGACCATGCCAACTCCAACCCAAAATGACTCATGACTTCCCTAGTAATAGGACACCGGTCTGACCGCATGTCAACGCCAATCAAACTGCCGGTAATTAGATCACCAACCAAAAACCATCAGACCGCTCGGTCTTAACACCAAACACTCCTCTCTGGTAAAAAGCGATTGCCGACTCCAAGCCAATGTAACCGCTCACACTGATCTGACTTCCCAATCAAAACCAGTTAGACTGGCCTTACTCAGCTAGCAAAAGTAAGCCCTGTAACCTGCACAAAACCAAACTCAAACTCCGACAACTTCAACAAACAGTCATTATGCTTACCACTGACCTTAGAGTGACCTCACAGTAGTAATTGATGTTGCTCTTTTCTTGACGTAATTAATTAATTATAGGTTGTCTTCTTCACCAACTCCGGCACAGAGGCGAACGAGCTTGCCATCATGATGGCACGGCTCTACACCGGCTCCCACGACATCATATCGCTCCGGAACTCATACCACGGCAACGCCGCCGGCACCATGGGCGCCACCGCGCAGAAGAACTGGAAGTTCAATGTTATTCAGGTATACATACATACATGCTCAAATGCCATCACCGGAAGCACTGCGCGTCGATAGTACGATACTGCTACATATAGTATACGTACTAATAAAGAATTGCTGAATTCATTAAAAAAAAGAATTGCTGAACTGTGAACCTTTGTTTGATCATTCGATCTGTGGTGCTGAAGAGTGGCGTGCACCATGCTGTTAACCCGGACCCTTACAGAGGCGCCTTCGGCTCCGACGCCGAGAAGTACGTGCGAGACGTGCAGGAGATCATCGAGTTCGGCACCACTGGCCAGGTCGCTGGCTTCATATCTGAAGCCATACAGGTACTGAGTACTGACTGAATCAACAGTACTAGTACTTCATCTCATGACAAAAGTGCAAGAGGACATGGCGTGAGCAGAGTTAGTGAAGTCTTTCGTTTGCAGGGCGTTGGTGGAATCGTGGAGCTGTCGCCGGGCTACCTGCCGCTGGTGTACGATAGGGTCAGGAAGGCTGGCGGCCTCTGCATCGCCGACGAGGTCCAGGCGGGCTTCGCACGCGTCGGCAGCCACTTCTGGGGGTTTGAGACCCACGGCGTGGTCCCCGACATAGTGACCATGGCAAAGGTATACTGCACGAACAACGAGACATGCACGCGCATACATGGCTTCTTGCCACTCTTCTTGTGCCGTGACGCTCTGTACGACAGAGCACCTTACAGTTCGGCCCTTTTTCCGATCATCGATCGTGCGCAGGGCATCGGCAACGGCATCCCTCTGGGCGCCGTCGTCACCACGCCGGAGATCGCGCAGGTGTTGACCAGGCGCTGCTACTTCAACACGTTCGGCGGCAACCCGTTCTGCACCGCGGGGGGGCTCGCCGTTCTCAAGGTGCTCGAGAAAGAGAGGCTCCAGGAGAACGCCTTCGCCATTGGCTCGTACCTCAAAGACCGGCTCCGCGCTCTCCAGGAGAAGCACGAAAGTTTGTTCATCTAATGACCTGGCTTTGCCATCTAACAGTGAGGTGACTTGATTCGTCTCGTTCTTGCAGTCATTGGCGATGTGAGGGGAACTGGTTTCATGCTCGGCGTTGAGCTTGTGACTGATCGGCAGCTGAAGACCCCGGCGAAAGACGAGATTTGTCAGGCCATGGAGCGCATGAAAGGTACGTACTTGGAGGAATCCATTCTTTTGTTTCCTCCTCCTGAGAGATAACCTGACGAAAACTCGTTTGGAATTTGGGCGCCTGGAAAATACTGCAAATTGATGATCTGATGATGATGGTGACTGTGGATGTGCAGAAATGGGCGTTTTGGTGGGAAAAGGCGGGTTTTACGGGAACGTTTTCAGGATTACTCCCCCTCTGTGCTTCACCAAGGAAGATGCTGGTAGATAAATTAACTCAATTCTTAGTTCTGCATACTAGTTAACCAGTTGTAGCACATGAACTGAACAGTTGTGTTTGTTGATCGATGCAGATTTCTTCGTTGGTGTGATGGATATTGCACTGTCTAAGCTCTGAGCCTGTGGAGTCTGATCCAGCACTCGCAAAGGGTGGTGTACATAGGGGATCGTCGCCCATGTTTGGCAACTGAAATTTACTGCTGTTTACTTCAGTTTATCTTTGAAAGAACGTACTTTATGTAATGATATAGTAGCTACAGGATCTTCTTCCACTGGGTCAGAGGTTTAAATCTAGTGCTGCATTCCTGAAGAAAAAAAGAAATGAAGAATCGAGCAAACGAAATTGGCCTGTTACAACCTTTTTTCTTTTCTGAATATGGCATGTATTTGCCTTTCGAAACATTCAGAGATTCTGAATCCATCCACTTGCTGCCATAAAGTCCATTACTGGACTCAACTCGTACCGAATTCCATCTCAATTTTCACGCCGTTTATGTACATGCCTACAGAATTTTTTGTATGAATAATCTATTTTTTTATTCAAAATTACAAAAATATATCTATAGAATTTTTTTTTACAAAAATAGGTTCTACTCGCCCAATGGATAAGCGACTGGAGCCAATCGTCCAACGGGGGCGCGGGGGGGGGGGGGGGGGGGGGGGGGGGGGGGGGGGGGGGGGGGGGGGGGGGGGGGGGGGTGCGACAGAGACCCTCGGGCGACTGGAACCAGTTGCCCCCCATTGGGCGACTTGCAGTGCACTCAACCTCCGTGAATTTTTAAAATTTTGTAGTTTTTAACTAGGAAAAAATCTGCACTTGTAATAAAAGTTTCTGTTCATTATATGTTGTAGGTGCGTAAAACATTTTGGAAATTTTTTTTAGGAACGATTGATCGTAGAACGATCGGTACGTACGATGGTAAGTGATATTTTGATGTTACTGAGAATTCATGTAAGGGGAAAACCGGTATGTTAATATTGTTAGATGATTTGCTATATGAATCATTGAATGCGAAAAGACGAGATAACAGGCTTGTTTGGATTTAAATAAACTTCATAATACAGTTGGGAGTAACATGCCGCGTACTTTTTGATTACATGCAGAACATATAGCATCATGTGCGACTAACACACTCAACTGCTCGTATGACCTACTGTGTGGACCGGTGTCATTTTCCCTTCCTTGCCCGTTCGCCGTTGAACTCCTCGGGAGCCTCTTTTGCCTTCGTCGCCATTTCCCTCTTTCTCTCGCGCTCCCTCTCGCGAGCCTCCCGCTCCCTACGCGTGCACGCTTCGAGATGAGCTTTCGTCTCGCGTTGTATACACAATGTTTGCTCGTTCTTGCGGCGCTCCTCCTCTCGTATCTTCGATGACTTTGTGACATTCCACTCCTCAAAGTCGAGGGCCTATTGGTTCTCAGGATGAATCTCAAGATCGATCTATTTATGGTAGGCATATAGGGGTCCCAGAGACTGAAAATACAGGGGAGAGATTGTTAGTGCGTGCTGTGAAGGAGAAAAGGTAGGGAAAATGGTGCACCTGGTCCTTACTGGTTGCCGATAGGTTGCGGTGTCTAGACGGTGGTCGGGGGTAGTCAGTAGAGTAGTTTGCACAACCCTAGTAACGCATACCTAGACTGATGCGGTGATTAGACTTTACGAACTTGCAAGTGTCCCCACACCAACAAAGGGGGGTGTCTCCCCCTCGGATGGGAGTTGTGGCGAACACTCGGTGGGAACATTCAGGATGAGGTTGCTACGGGACCCCTTATTGCGGGGAGCTGACCTTGTAGCACGCTGGGCTTGTTCTGCCCGGGCCGCAATAGCCATTATTTTCTCATCACAGGCAGCCGCTGACCGTGGTAGGTCGCGGGTTTCCTCCTATTGCTTCACCATCTTGTCTCATTGCTTCTTCTGCCTTTTCTCTATACTGGTACGGTGAAGGAAGCGCGGTGTAGTGTGGGGTTTGGTCGTGTAGTGTTCCCTACGAAATGGAACGCACCCCAATTTATAGGGTCCGTTTTCCTCTACTCGTACGTGTAAAGCTGGTGCGCGTGGTCCTGGTACTGAATAAAGCTAGTGTGCGTGGTCATGTCACTCCACAAAGCTACCCCCTTTTGTCATGTCACTGCGCAAAGCTGCCCCCTTTTATCATGTCACTGCTCAAAGCTGCCCCCTTTTATCATGTCACAGCGCAAAGATGCCCTCTTATGTCATTTCTCTGTGCAAAGCTGACCTCTTTTGTCATGTCACTGCGCAAGGCTGACCTCTTTTGTCATGTCACTGCGCAGAGCTGCCCCTTTTGTCATGTCACTGTGCAAAGCTGGCCTCTTATATCATGTCTCTGCGCAAAGATGGCCTCTTTTGTCATATCTCTGGAGAAAGCTGCCCTCATATCTCTGGACAAAGCTGCCCGATTTTGTCATGTGGTCATTGCACTAAGTTCTTTCATTCTATATAAAAAGCATGGTTGGGGTCCCATGAAAGTAGGAGTAGAGAACCCTATAAATCGAACCAAGAAGGACCTTCTCCATCACGCAGATACATACCATGGTGGACGCCGAGGGGCCAGTTGGAGCAGGGTCACCAAAGGAAGACCTTCCCATGGAAATGAGGGAGGACTTCAGTCCTAACTAACGTTTGATACCCAGCAGGCGTGCTCAACCAGTGTGGCCAAAATGTAGACACAATGAGGACGTGGTCGTGCAGGTCGTCGAAGGCCATTTCAATGGCGGGCGACGTTTCTTCCAATGCCCACACTCCAGGGTACAAATTGCTAATAGTACATTTTTTGTTACTACTTATAGAGCTCTATGTTTATCGTCCTTTCCCGCAGATGACAAAATGCGACTTCGCCCGCTGGATCGACCCTCCTCATGAACCGTATATTGTCAGGTGCGTGGATACATTATCGGATCGAATCTTTGAGTTGGAGGAGTGACTCGACACTCTTAATGAGGAGAACAACGACATCTGCCAACAGATACAACGCAAGAGGGGTAACAAGGAGGTTGTCAACATAGGAAGCTCCTACAATCCGACATGTTGTTGTGCAAACCCTAGCTGCATATGTGCGTGCCACTACAATGACGACCAGCCCCGTCCGAGGCGGCCCTCTCAGCAATACTCCATGTGGGTGCCACGAGGCTCGTTTGACATATAGGCAACGAGGTGTATGGTTGTATTGTAGTATGTAGGAGTGTTGTTTGAAATAATGTGCAATGTTGTTAAGCATGTAATGGATTGGTTGTTATCTTCGTGCGGTTGCCATCATTGAAGTTCACTATTCGTTTGGAGCGCACATCGAGTAGGTAAGGATAAGTACAAGTAAGCACGTCACAGTACTAAAAAGTCCACATCATAAATAACAAATGTAAACAGTACATGAACAAATGGTGTACAGTCAGCACTACCTTCAGTCGCCACCCTGGCCTACCCCGTCTCCGCGCCCGCGTCCTCTCGTATGGCCCCACTTGGCCATCCTCCACTGCAACGGGTGACGACGCCCTAACAATGTAAGATGATCAGGAGACCGTTGCGGACGCCCCTGAGCTGCTGGAGTCGGCTGCACCACTGCCTGTGTGCCCTCTGGTGCACCGGTGAGGGCACTCTCGGAGAGAACTTCTAGTGGTGTGCCGCAAGCTGCAGACCCAGACACCTACCCGACCCACTCGGAGAAGTACTGGTCCAGATCGTCCGGGCTCGCGGAGGGGCCGAACCCCTGCTCGGGTGGGAAAAGACCTGCAAAAGTAATATCGTTAGTTTCTGATGTAAAGCATTGCGATAAAACCGAGATCGTACGATACGTACCCTCAGTTAGCGCCATCACACCTGGAGGAGGGGCGTACGACGTCGAGTACACCCCCTGTGTGGGGAAGCAGGGATATACGGAGGACGCGAGAACATTTTCCCTGGCGGTGTACAAGGCCATCCCAGGCAGATCCTCTAGCCTCGTCCGGGTGAGGTGTTGTAGGACATGCCCACGTAGAACCTTCGGAGTAGTGCCACGCCGGTCGGGGCCACCGGTGGCCGAACCATCTGTGTGCTGGGCGTGGCCGTGGTGGCCACTGGTAGCCTCGTGCAGGACAGCAGGGTGACAACACATCTACCCCAGTCTGTGATATGATGCCACGCGCTGAAGTTGTCCTCGTGGCTCACCTCAGCACCTGCAGTGAGCCTATTCAGCATACTCTAGCCCTCCATGAAGATCGAAACACCGACATCAGCCTGAAGGAAAAGACATAAAATGGTTAATCATCGAAGCTAGCATTGCCATTAGCGAATGTTTGAAAATACGTGTAACGTACCGCGATGTGCACGTCCCGCGCGAGGTGCGCGGGATACGTGTCTGTCAGAGCGGCAAGGTGTGCAGGGGGCAGGTCAACGACATGTACAACCTCGTACGTGTCCGGCCCTGGTACCAGCCCAGGTACTCCATGTACTCCGTGCTGTCGTAGGGGCAGTCCTCCTCAATCCGGTCGTCAAGCGCGTCGTCCCACTACGCAGTCCACCCCTGCATCTTCGTCGTCTAGTTTGTGCCGCATTTCACTCCCTTTCTAGAGTGCCTGCTTGTAGGACAACTTGTTAGTAATTGCCAACGGAATAGTAAGTATGTACAAATTTATGAGACGCAGGCAGTCACGCGTGCACAGCCTACGACACTGGTGGTGCGACTGGTACCAGAACAGCCTGACGTAGACCAAACTGCCACATCACTCGCTGCGGCGAGTAGTCCTCTACGAAGATGTCATAGACAAGCTTCCGGCGTGTCAGCCAGAAAGCCCGATCGCGCTAGCACAGTGTCGACAACCCATCGGGAGCACGGTCCAGCAGTGCTGCATGTGAGTACGGCTCCCAACGCACGACATCCTGCAGCCTGCAAACAAAGTGAAGGTTAGCACGGAACGTTCTTACGGCAGCACTAAAACGCTGGCGGAGTGCAAACCTGACTATCCAACGGGGGTCAAGTCTCCAGGCCACGCGAGATGTGCGTGTCCGGACCACTCCCAGCTCAGCTGGCTTGTTCGCGCTCTCCGATGGCGGCACACGACGGGAAGCGCGATGCAGGCGGTCCACGTGCTCGTCCAACAGGGGGTACCGCCAGTCCGAGTCACGACCATCATGAGCCATACCTGCAAAAAGAGTTCAAGTTAGCACTTATAGGGAACCAAAAATATCGCATATAAACTAATAGTAAATAGAACTTGTAAGTAAGTAAACAGAGCAATACTAAGCTACCAGCACAACACCAACTATACTGCAGAAAAAGGGATGTATCATAGCAGTTGTACAAATAGTACATGAAATACACGATACATTTAGTACAACATTTCGCACGTCATAAGTGCGTATTAAATAAACACAGTTTACAATGTAAATTTAGTTCTAGTCTCCAACAACTATTTGTACACGCCATACCTCTCTGCCTACTGGTCAGCTCATGCATTGCATCATCTAGCTGTGGGCCCCTCCTGACCGCATGGCCCGCAACGTGCACCAGATGCTCCGGCTTGCGATTCGTCCATATCATTTCTAATACGTCGGCTCTGTCACCGACCCTTCCCACACTTCAGCATATTAACATCTGAAATCTACATCCTCTCTGCAATGTCCAAGGTGGCGAAGTTTCTGACCACCCTGAACCCTTGGAGCTCCCCACACCACGCATGCAGTACCCTCTCCTTAAAGAAGTACTCCGACATGAAGTTCGAAGGATTCAGGCCCACGGCCCCGCATGCAGTGAGGACATGAGAGCATGGCTTGTGTAACAGTTTCAGCTTGTTGCACGTGTAGCTAGGTTCGTTTGTATGATCTCCAAGGCATACCTTGTGGGTAACAAGGGAACGAGCCGTCCCAAATCCAGCTCTGTCATGGAGTACCACGTCGAAACGATGCTCCCTGTTGCCCATGACCTGCACTGTGTGCAATTGACCCTTCTATGCCTTCGTCTCCATGTATGTTGTAATTTTTGATGAATACAATGCTCGGGGATTTGCCGCATGAAGTGCCGCATTCGCGTGCCTCTCTCTGAAGTATCTGATTGTGCTGTGAAGAACACCTTCCACGATGGCGATAAGGGGTTGTGAACGGAGGCCCCTGAGAACCCAATTTACATCTCTGCAAGGTTCGTCGTCATTATGCCGTACCTTGCACTGTCCATGTCATGCAACAGCGACCACTTTTTCAATGGTTCTCCCATGATTCACTGCGAGAAGCACTTGATGTTTCGTGAGCTCCGCCTTCTTGGACCAGCTGGGTTAGGCTCATCGAGCGCCGCTAAGCATTCCGGTTGTACCGCCCCAGGCATGACCGGCCCCTTGCTCCTGTCATCGACGTGCTTCTTGGTGTGCTCATCCAACAACGTCCACAAAGTATCAAATTTCTTCCGCTAGTTCTGCATAGCCAGTGAATAGCTTCATCAAAGGTTGTTTTGGGAACTACTTGAAAAAGTTTGCCCCTAAGTGACGAATGCGCCACCTATTTCTCATGTCCGGCCAAGAAAAGAGCTCTGTGGGGTCTTCCTAAAGTTTTCTTATAGTCTTTATAATCCGACGTGACGATCATGGATTACGCACACACCAGGATGAGTGCTGACAACTCCAACCCTGATATGTCTGAGAAACCACAACCAGCTTTCATAATTCTTACTTTCCACTAATGCGATGGCCAGCGGCAATATTTGATTGTTGCCGTCGACGCCTATGGCCGTCAGGATCTGCGCCTTGTATTTGTCTGTCAAAAAAGTCCCATCAACTGAGATCACCAGCAACATGTGCTTGAATGCCTCGATGCAAGCACCAAATGCTAACAAGACCCTCTGCAACACCGCATATCCTGGTGGACTTGTGGACGGCTTGTTTTGCACAGCGATATAGTGCCCGGGTTCCTGTCCTGCAATACCTTAAGCATACAAGGAAGATTGTTGTATGCCGCCTCGAAAGACCCGAAACGTTTTTCCAATGCCTTCTGCTTGGCACGCCATGCCTTCGCGTAGCTAATCTTGTACTTGAATTTCTTCTCGATAGCTACCACAATATGCGTGGCCTCCATATCTTTCTTCTCCACTATCTCTCCGTACATCAAATTGGGTATAAAGGCGGACGTTAGGTTACGATGCCTCGTCAAAACACTGTTGAGAATGCAAGAGTGCGGCTCCACCTTTGACATAATCTAGTGAGTCTCATACTTGGGTCTACGTGCGTGCACCCTCCAAGGACAACCAGCCTGCTCGCACTTCACGATGTATTGCTCCTGGCTTGATTTTACGACACAAAATATCCACTGCATTGAAAGGGCCCACAGCTTGATGGCATCCTGCAGTGCTGCCTTGTCAGCAAACATAAAATGCATCTGAACCTCTATTTTATGATATTCCCACACTGATTCATGCTCATCATGTGTGGAAACACCCTCAAACCAGTTCTATTCCTTCGGGATAGGAACTTCATCCT
Organism: Dendrocalamus latiflorus; assembly: GCA_017311315.1. NCBI lineage: Eukaryota > Viridiplantae > Streptophyta > Magnoliopsida > Poales > Poaceae > Dendrocalamus > Dendrocalamus latiflorus. The sequence goes on along the minus strand of CM029651.1, from coordinate 37,702,182 downwards.
CATCCGAACTATCCTCCTCGTAGTCCTATATAGCTTTCTCTTCAGCCCATGCCCTCTGGTCATCACAGTCCATCTGCTGCACGATGTACTCAATATGCTCCCCTTCATCGGCTTGTCCAGTTCCTTCTCTATGGATTGACCGTTGTAACTCTCCTCCATGTACTGCATCGGCTTCATCACGAGCAACTTGATCATCTTCGCCAACATTCGGTCCGTCCGAGCTGCTTGCACCTCCCGGAGCAAGGGCGGACGCATGACCTTGCACGCTTCTAAAACTATGTTCCCTCAATTATACATAACTACACACTTCTACGGCTGTTAATTTTGTAAAACTACATGTTTAATAAATTTAGTATAACAAATATTTAACTATTTCTATCTAGATCTACACCTACGGTTGCTTCCTCGTCTCCTCTCTGTTTCTACACCTGCTAATTTCCTATAACTACGTTAACTAAATTTTCTATACTAAAAATGTTCCATACTAAAAAATGTATACTAAAAATTTTCTATACTAAAAATTTTACTAAAATTTCTATACTAAATTTTCTACAGTTATAATTTTTACTAACACTAACATTTGATAAAAAAATATACTCCAAATACAATATACTAAAAAAAATATCTGGATCTGAGGATCTAAATGGATGGAATAGCTCCCAGTCCTTCCTCCCTCTCCTCTCCTCCTCTCCCTCTCCTCTTCTCCCCATCCTTCTCTTCTTCCCCTCCTTCCTCTCCTCTCCTCTTCTCCCTCTCCTTTCTCTTCTCTTCTCCTCTCCTTTCTTCTCTCGGCACCGAGCGATTGGTAAAAAATGAGGCAGGACGGCGGCAGCTGAGCGCACTGTCTTTTTAGCCCCCTATCACCACGGCGTTGGGCGACTGGAGCTCACCTGTTGCCCAGCTGTTGCCATATTGCCCACGTGTCGCCTCCCGGTTAGGCGATTGGCGCCAGTCGCCCCCCCTTTGGGCCACTGGAGCCTATTTTTGTAAAAAAAAATTCTCCTGTGTATATTTCTGTAATTTCAAATAAAAAATAGATTATTCGTACAAAAAATTCTAGGTGATGATGGGAGACATATTCATGTCTCACCTGCACCAAGTGACAGATGGAGTAATTGAGTGAGCAGTATATAATACTTCATGCATTGTTCAATGTTCAGAGTAAACATCTCTTTCAATTACTACAACAACCAGGGAAAACAATTTCAGTTCAAAAAAAATTCGAGACCCTTCGATAAATCCAAAATTCGGAAATTTCAGAATCTTTCAAAAAAATTCAGTCGAAATATTCAATAACAATTTGAATTCAAGAAAAATTTACCAAATACGATGAAGACAATGTCGACCTTGCGCCTCGCTTGGGTTCATGTGCTTCAGCTCCGTCTCCAGCCACTTGTAACGCGGCGTGTACTTGCCAATCGCCGAGTAGGACGACAGAATGATGAAATCGCGACGGCGGCCGCATCCACCGCAAAAGTGACGCCGGCACGGGAGAAGAGGGGGAGGCAGCCGCAGCGGCAGGTGGCATCCGCCACGACGGCGTGGCAGAACGGGCAGGTGGCATGCGACTGAAACCACTAGTCGACGCATTCGGCGTGGAATCGGTGCTCGCACCTCGGTAGGAATCGGCCGGTATCGCAGTCCCTGAGCTCGCTTAAGCGCATAGTGCACTCCACCTTGCCGTCAACGCTGACGCCCTCCTCCACCGACGTGTCGTGAACATACGCTGGCAGCGCCACAAGGTCCTCTTTCCTCAGCCCGATGGCCCAAGGCGACGTGCATGGCGCGCTCGCGCCTTTGTATTGAAGGCGTTGATAGAGCCATCTACTTTGACGTGTTTTGTGGGCCTTCTCAATCCAGGGCACCCCTCTTTTCCCCTCCTCTGTCGAACGCACGAAGATTTCTTTTTTCCTCGCCTTGCTCTCCGCAGCGCGTTCAAATCCCCAACCCATTTGCTCACCCACTCAAATCCATCCATGTCCTCCCCCTCCAAACCCTCTCTTGTTGCTGCTGGCTGTGCCTTGCCGGCGTTGCTGCTGCTGGGTGGAATCGAGGACGCCTCGCGGACGAAAGTGTGTTGTTGTATTGCCGCCGACACTAGGATCACAACCAAGCACCTCTATGGAGCACGGGAGCGCCAATGCTAGAGTTTGGTGAGATGGTGCATTCACCGGTAGCTCTGCCACCTACTCACCTCATGTGGTCCACACGAACAAGCGGTCGGATCATGCGGCGGCGGCGGCTGAGTCCTCGTCCCCGACCTCAAATCCATAGAACTAGTATGATGTGCTCATCCCAATTTCCATTATCTACAGTAGCAAGGATTTGTTGTTGAGGAATTCGGTTCTTTGAGCTATTGTGATTGCAATTGTATGAGTTGTGCAACTTGATTGCATTTGCGCTTCATTTTTACTAATATGGATGTCAGCTATGCTGCTTTGTGGTGTTTAGTAGGAGCTTTCGGGCTTCATTTCTGGGTTGAATAGTGCTCCTTTCAGGGTTCAGGAGTGCTCTGTAGGTTTTTAGTAGTAGCTTTTAGCCCTGTTCTAAACGGTTTCTGTTTCTGGAATGTTCCAGTTTCTTAATTTTGGTTTTTTTTTGCTTTTCGACTTTTTTACCTTTTTTGCTTTCCCCTTATTCCTTTGCATTGTTCATAAAGATATAATATTGTTTTTCTTTTTTTCCGACAACAACCACTACAATACATTTTTAGCCACTATAGTTCATTTTAAACCAGAAGCCAACAATTAGAAGCTAGTTGGAGCACTACCTTTGAGAAGCTTGCCAAAATGTTGGTATTTCTGTCAAACCACAGCTCATGGCTAGCTTTCGAAGCGCAAGATAGAGAGTAGAATAAACCCAACGGCCTATGTCATCCAACCACGGGGCGACTAGTGCCTAGTAGCTCAATTTGGTTGAGCGACTTAGTCTTAGTCGTCCAACGATTGGATGATTTAAAACAATAATATTTTTATTTTATTAAGCTAATGAAAATAATTATGGGGGAGTAAATGGCAATGTTTGTAGGTAATAGTAGCGGATGATTGGATCAGAGACATCGAAAGGAAATTGAATACTGTGCAGTGTATGGAAAAATAAAAGACTTTGTATGCTTCTCATCAATTTCAAGGTCAAGCCGCTGCCTGGTGGATGAACTATCAAACCATGCGTGAAAACCAAGAGATATCATGGTAAGAATTTGAAGAGTCATTCCGCCAAGCCCACACTCACATTGGAGCAGTAGAAGCAAAGCGACGAGAATTCCTCGCACTCAAACAAAAAGGATGAACAATAATGGAATATCTTCACCAATTTAACCAACTTGCTCGTTATGCCCCAGACGATGTCAAGAATGAAGCAAGGAAGATGGAACGATTCAGGGAGGGATTGCAAAGATCCCTAAAGTATCACATCTCAGCAATGGAATTCAAAGATTTATCTAGTATGGTTAATAAGTTAATTACGTCCGAAGAAGTAAGGAATGAGTTAAGAAATGCCAAAAAAAGAAAGTTAGCGCAAGAAACATTATCATCAAATATACCCAAAAGGAGAATGGTACTATCACCACAAATCAAACAACAACAAAATTGACAAGTGACATCCGCACCAAGATCTCAATACATCGCTATACCAAAATCACAATACAATGCTCCCCAACTCACAACAACACGGTGCCATGTTTGTGGAAAAAGTCATTATCAGCGAAATTGCCCATGCAAGGCAGACGCGTGTCATCACTGTGGACTACTAGGTCATTTTAGAGGTCAATGTCCAAAGAAAGGATTGCCCTCTAAAGTGGCAAAAGCTCAGGTTAAGATTCAAACTCAATCGACTAATCTTCAGTAAACTGCACCTACACCATTACTGACCGGAGCATCAAAAGGATACTTAGCAAAAAGACCAAGGACACTTCAAGGAAAAATAAATCACATCTCGAACACAGGAGAAGCAGGAGCCACCAATGTCATCATGGGTATGTTCACTTGAGGCACTCACCAGTTTTAATTGATCTTGGAGTTATGCATTTGTTTCGTTAGCCTTTATTGGGAAAAGAGGTGCCATCCAGAAAGTCCTAGACCTGAAAATGGTAAGAAGATCGTCTTGCGTATATCAACCTTGGGCATGACAGAGAAATAGGATTGCCAAGACTTTCATAGAATCCAATGGCAAAATAACTCAAGTGGATAAAACAGCTTGGAAAAAAGAATTGGATATGCAGCGAAATTTTCCAACCCTTTCCCCGAATCTCGAGGACGAGATTCATTTTTAAGGGGGTAGGTTGAAACAAACCTAATTTTCAAGAAAAATTTTCAATTTCGTTTTGAATTTGCTTCCTTTTGATCCCAAGCCTAATCTGCACAAATCTTGACCATCTCAGCCTTCCAATCCACCTCAGCCCGAGAAAATTGATATTATGCCACTTCTTTGGAGTGGCTTCGATAAAATGCCACTCTCTAGATGGTAATTGTTAAAATGTCATCCAATACATGATTAGCTCTATGATTTGCCATTTTTCGGGGTTTTAGCCATTTCTTTTTCATTTTTTATTTTTCCCCCCCAAAATTGCATAGCAAATGTCCATAATACCCTCTTGTAGCCATTTCTTTGAACAACCTCCGTTTGATTCATTCCAAGCCGAACGAGAGCTTCGCTGTCGCCGCAGGCACGGGCCGCCGGCGCCGCGCCCGCGCGCACGGAAGCAGTAGTGCCTTAGTATTGTTTTGCCTTTTTAAGCACTGACAACTTCGGTTTATTTTTGCGGCCTCACGGGGTGTTTGGATGAGAGGGATTTGTTTCGAGAATGATGAACTTGCGGCTCCCGCTCCCAATGTCCATTCTCATAATTCGATTCATTACCTCTGCGTTGTCTTGGATTCTCCGTTTGCAGATTTAATCGAGACGTTTCCATTATCAGGCAACAATGGTGATCACAATTATGTCCACTCATTGCCGATGCTACTCACTGTAAGTGCAAACCGACCAAAATCGACCTCCCCTCCGTCCCGCAGTCACGCGGGCCGCGGCAGCTGCAAGACAACAAACCTACGTGCCGTCGTGGTGCAGGCACGGGCGCGCGGCAGGAAAAAGCGCACGCTGCCACGCGACTCGGCCACCACCTCCCTCCCAACTCCCCTCGTGGTCTTCTCAGTGAGTCGGATCGGATCGGCGGAGGCGAGCGCGAGATGTGGGGGTCGGTGGCGCTCGCGCTGGCCGGCGCCGCCGGCAACAGCATCGGCAAGGTCCTCCAGAAATACAATCATCGGCACAAATCCAAACTTCTCTTTTCTTTTTATTTTTGTAAGCACTAATTAACTGTGCTCTTTTTGGTAAATGTTAGCACAAAAAATACAATCATAGAAAGTTTCCAAATGTTGTATGCAGTGCCAATCACCAAGCCCTCGTTCGGCGTCTCCAAAGAAAGACTCCAAAGAAATGGCTACAAGAGGGTATTATGGACATTTGCTATGTAATTTTGGGGGAAAAATAAAAAATGAAAAAGAAATGGTTAAAACCCCCAAAAATGGCAAATCATAGAGCTAATCATGTATTGGATGGCATTTTAACAATTGCCATCTAGAGAGTGGTATTTTATCGAAGCCACTCTAAAGGAGTGGCATAATATCAATTTTCTCCCTCAGCCCTGCTTCAACGAAGGAGAGACCGCGCGTACTATTCACTGTCCAGATTTTTCACCGCCGTCCTGACCTTTTGTCGTCGCCCGAACTCTCGCGTTCCCCTTCCCTTGCTAGCTCCCAGAGGTGTGTCAGGCATCGTACGCCCTAGCCTAGCAGCCCTTAACCCTCTCCCTCTACCGTGCATCACCCGCCAGCCAAAAGATCAGCCGCCACCGCCTGTGATATTCAGTTGCCGCCCCCTATATTACCTCTCGGCCGACCAGCCGCACCCTTTGACTGCCGCAACTCATCACCCGAGGCACCAGCTCACCCTACCGACCTGCCTGCCACCCAAGTCGAGGCTCCCCGAAACCTCCCGAGCCAGCTCGAATATGCGACGTCCCTGTCAACCGCCCTAACTCGCCTATAAAAAGCCCCGAGCCCCTCCGTGAAGATGCACAGAAGCCCAGTAAAGCTCCCCATGCCCTCAATTGATCCCTCATCACTCCCATCACCGGCGACCACTAAAATTTCCCACGGTGAGCCCTAAACCAATTTCTTCAATATACCCAATAGAATTCTAATTGCTCTCGCCCACAGCTTCCTCAAGTCCCTAGAAACTTACCCAAACTGTCGCCCTAGCTCGCTGAGCCTTCCCCTTCCCTGCCGCCGAAGACCATCGCCAGCCGCAACCACCTCGCCGTGGCCAACTCACTGTGAGCTTTCCCAGCGTGAGTCACCGCTACTAGGACCTTCCTAAGTGCCCCTAGATGGTTAAACACCCGCCGATTTTAGAAATAGCCGTCCCTAAAGCTCCCAAGCCATCAAAAGCCGTCCCGAGCTTTTGAGCTCGCCGCCGGCGAACGCCGCCTCTCCGGTCGCCGCCAACCCCAAAAATGGGTTCCCAGCATCCCCCTGAATCCGTCCATAGCCTTGGTTTGTGTCGCAAAGCCCTGTAGAACCGCCGGTCGCCGCCGCTTCCTTCCCCTGCTTTCTGTGCGCTGCGCGCAAGCAAACGGAGAAGAAGAACAGTGACGGGACGATCACTGTTCCTCCCGACCCGTTAACGCAGAAAACCTGAAAACCATGATACCTGCAAGCAACAGTAATCACCTGATAGCATTTAAACCCGCCCGCTGTGAATAGTAACCCGCCCGGTTAGAACAGTAAATACCCACGATGAATAGTAACCAGACCCGTTAAGCCTTTTTGAAGCCCAAAAATACAAAAATATACTCGTTTTTGAACCGTTTCGAGCCCGCCGACCCATTTCTTAGCTCCGTTTCACCTTTTAGCCCCTCCAAAAAGCCCAAAACGTATTTTATTTGGATTTCTCAAATTTGATTTCTTTATTTCATTTCTTTATTCCTAGCTCATTTTATTGAAGCGTGGAATTAAATTATTTCTTTGCTTTGCGCTAACACACGACGTCGCGAGTCAACCAAGTCAAGAAGGAGAAACTCAGGATCAAGCTCAAAATCAAGAAATTGAATAATACGAAATTGTCGAAATCATAAATCCGCAAGGCAAGTCACATGTCATTGATCATATTGAACCTAAATTCCTTTTAATTATTTATTTATCAGTATTTTTATTATGTTATTTGCGCAATGTTATTTTATGTGCAATGAATGTTTAGAATGACATGATACTAGTTATGTCCTACCACCCGAAAAAGCCCAGTTTAATTTGATGGCCATATTCACCTTGACAAACCCTAGTAAAACTAAGTATGCTATTTAATTAATCGAAGTAGATTGGATGTTCAGATATCTTATACTGCAAGATGATTCGGCTTTGCTGAAAAGTTGTTGGTTGTGGTTGAAAAGTAGTTTCAATAAAAAGCAAGGACTAAAATATTATGCCAAGTAAAGAACATAGTGATCGCCCAACCACGAGCGTTGATTCGTCAAACCTGATTTAGTAGCTGCTCAAATTGATTGAATATCTATAGATCATTGAGGATTCCGAAAAAGGAACATCCCGCGTGTACAAAAGTGGTATGGAAACAGTAAAACCATACTTAACAATGGTAGGATTACACGGGAGTCGGGGTGCGCTTTCTGCATTGGCCAGCGGAATGTCGACTGCTTGTGTTGCCCAGTCCCTATCGGGTAGAGACTACATAAAGAGATGAGCAGTGAAAGGCCTTATTTTCTTAACTGTGTCGCGGGAGTTAAGGGATCTTGTGGGTAAAGCAGAGCAGCTCTGCAGAGTCATGACTAATGGTATTCGAATATGCCGTGATTTCGATAAATGAAGCTGTGTTTAATGCGTGATTCCAACAACGAAGCATAAGTAGGTTTGGAATGGTTTTGGAAAAGTGAAAGTGTGTTAATCAAGTTTGGAACCCCCCCCAATACCTTAAGATTATGATTTGATATTTTATGTTTAAAAGCACAGTGTTGACAAACAAAATTGCACCCACATAAAATAATGAACTGCTATACCCCGTTCCATGGCAATCACTTGCATCTAGTTAAATAGCATTTCCCATGTGACTTGTTGAGTACGGTTGGTTGTACTCACACTTGCTAAAATCATAAATAGAGAATGCTTGTCAAGAAGGTGAAGGAGCCTATGAAGACGATGCAGAATTCTACGATGTAGATGACGCTGAGCGTTAGGGTTTAATTCTACACTCAGGCCTGCCTATGGATTTTCTTTTGGTAATGTACCTTTGGGTTGTACGCCCCTTATATAAAACTTGGCTGCTAAGCCTTACTTCTGCAATAAAGTTTGGTTTTTATGCTTAAGCTTGCTTTGGCAATGGTTTACACTCATCTACAGTACGCGCAGCTGAATAGTCCTAGGCAGTTGCGAGGATAACCTAACGCTCCCAGAAATGGGGGTGTTACACAAGCACCTCTATGGAGCACGGGAGCGCCAATGCTGGAGTTTGGTGAGACGGTGCATTCACCGGTAGCTCCGCCACCTACTCACCTCATGTGGTCCACACGAACAAGCGGTCAGATCATGCGGCGGCGGTGGCTGAGTCCTCGTCCCCGACCTCAAATCCATAGAACTAGTATGATGTGCTCATCCCGATTTCCATTATCTATAGTAGCAAGAGATTTGTTGTGGTGGAATTCGATTCTTTGAGCTAATGTGATTGCAATTGTGTGAGTTGTGCAACTTGATTGGATTTGTGCTTCATTTTTACTAATATGGATGTCAGCTATTCTGCTCTGTGGTGTTTAGTAGGAGCTTTCGGGCTTCATTTCTAGGTTGAATAGTGCTCCTTTCAGGGTTCAGTAGTGCTCTGTAAGTTTTTAGCAGTAGCATTTGGCCCTGTTCTAAAAGGCTTCTGTTTCTGGAATGTTCCAATTTCTTAATTTTGGTTTTTTTTTGCTTTTCAGCTTTTTTACCTTTTGCTTTTCCCCTTATTCCTTTGCATTGTTCGTGAAGATATAATAGTGATTTTCTTTTTTTCTCGATAACAACCACTGCAGTACATTTTTTAGCCGCTATAGTTCGTTTTAAACCAGAAGCCAACAATTAGAAGCTAGTTGGGGCGCTACCTTTGAGTAGCTTGCCAAAATGTTGTTATTTCTGTCAAACCACAGCTCATGGCTAGCTTTGGAGGTGCAAGATAGAGAATAGAATAAACCCAACGGCCTATGTCGCCCAACTACGGGGCGACTAATGCCTAGTAGCTCAATTTGGTTGAGTGACTTAGCCTTAGTCGACCAACGGTTCGGCGATTTAAAACAATAATATTTTTATTTTATTTTATTAAGCTAATGAAAATAATTATGGGGAGTAAATGGCAATGTTTGTCGGTAATACATTAGCAAATCTTGTTTGTAGGTTATTTTTTACAATAAAAGGGCAGACAAAGTCGGCTGGTCTATTTGTGATTTTCGTAGATTCCCAAGAGTATGAAATTTGTTAGACTCACAATTACATTTTATGATTGTCGTATGTTGTTGTATTGCGATAAATTCCTGAAGAATTTTATGAGGATGATTGAGATAGTAATGATTAATAAGTAGGAAGGTTAATGATATTATGATACAAAAGGGAATTCATACACGAAGGGGAACTTCGGAAAAATGGCGTAAGGAAAATAACACGTTGGTTGATCCGACAAGGGGGTTACATGGCACGTAAGCTAACAAACCAAGGATGGTGCACGTATGCCTTTAAGGAATTAAAAATATATGGGACATATGGACGAAGAGGGCCGAACTACTGCGTGGAACATGGCCATTTGCCCTTCCTCTAGAGGTCGGCATTGTAGTCCTCACCGGCAGCCCAGCCCTTTGCCACCAGTTCGCAATTTCTCTTGCGCTCCTCCTCACGATCCTCTCACTCCCTGCGCCTACATGCCTCTAGGTGAGCTTGCGTCTCCTGTCGAATACGTTCGCTTCGATCTTCGCTGCGCCGCCGCTCCTCCATCCTCTCGTGTGCCATCTGGGCATCTCACTCCTCACAGTCCAGAGTCCACTGGTCGTGCAAGTGGATATCCTGGTCATCTATTTGCGGTAGGCGCATAGCGGATCCGGAGACTACGGGAAGAGGAGAGTGCTTGTTAGTGTATGCCATATAAGAGAACTGGTAGGGGAATATACTGTAACCCATTCTTACCGACTGCCGGTAGTGAGCCGTGTCCTAACGCCGGTCGGGATAGTCCCATGCGTAGTTACCATAGGCCTAGTAACGTATGCCCAAGCTCAACCACTCCTTGAACTTGAAGAACTTGCATGTGTCCCCTATACTAGCAGAGAAGGGCGTCTCCCCAACGAGCAGGTCTTGCAGCGAATTCTCTGTGGGAACGTTGAGGTATGAGTTGGGGTTAGAGGTACGGGGGGCTTTACATTAGGGAGGTGGCCTTCTGGCATGCTCCGCTTGTTCATCCCGGGCTGCAGCAGCCCTTGTGAGTCGGGTGATCTCCTCCATTGATTCTCTATACTAACGATGTAGTGTTGCAGCCGTGATGCAAAAAAATACACTACATAAAGGATAGTACTTATATGGTAAGCCGACGCGGCGTACGCTTGATAGGTCCAATTCGGTTTGGGAAATTCGTGTCCATGAGACAGTGGCACGCCAGATGATTTGTGGACTAGCGTAGCATTACGTCACTGCACAAATTTGCCCTGCTTGGTTTTATCGCTGTGTAAGACTATCTCATTTGGTCTTGTCATTACGTAAGGTTGTCTCATTTGGTCTTGTCACTGTGCAAGGCTGTCTCATTTGTTCTTGTCACTGCGTAAGGCTGTCTTGTTCGGTCTTGTCATTGTACGAGGCTGGCAAATAAAATTAAAGTTTGCAAATGATGTTACAACCTGATAGCATTTTTACCCTTAATACCACTACACACACAACAAGAAGTGGTGCTGCACTTTACGGATTGACAGTACAAATGAAGTTAAAAGTTTGCAAATAAAGTTACAATATGATAGCATTTGTACTATTAATACCACTACACACACAACAAGTTGTGCTGCTACTCGTCTGTAGGCGCCTTGCATCTTCACACATTGTGTCCTTCGTGGCCACAACAACCACAATGTCTACCTGCCACTGCAGCTTCCCCCTTCGTCCATATTGTTTCTAATATGATGACTTTGCTGATGATCCTTCCCACCCTTCAAAAGGTCCAGATTTGGAATCCAAACCCGTTGTGCAATATCCGACGTGGCAAAGTCACCCACAACCCTAAAGCCTCTTAGCTCACCACACCACGCCTGCAACACCCTCTCCTTAATGAAATATTTCAACATGAAGTTTGATAGCTCCATGTTGATAGTCCCACATGCGGTGAGAACATGAGAGCATAGCTTGTGAAGGAGCTTTGATTTATTGTATGTGCAGTTAGGTTCATTCACATGATCTCTAAGGCACACTTCGTGGATGACAAGAGAGTGAGCAGTCCTAAATCCAGCTTTGTCCTGAATGAGCACATCAAAACGATGCTCCATATTGCAACCATGTGCATCAATCTCCTCAACTTCCACCGAATATCTGTAGCAAACCGACTCCAAAGCCCATGCAGGATGACACTGCACACCTCGGGGTCCAAGGAGAAGCTATGTGTGAGCCAGTACAGGATATCTCCGATTCAAGCATTCTCCTCGTCCGGGAGTACCATACTGACTAGCAGGAAACTGCTCAGGTTAATACTGTATGGACCTTTGTGAATGGTACCAACACTGTAATGCACTTTCAATGTTGTGGGTTCTGACATGCTTGATTTCTCACTGCAAATATTACTATTTGTCAACATGCATTCACTAAATACGTAGCTACATGTTGCCTACATTCGGATAAGAACAAGAACAGATGAGGCTATTACCGTCACGTGAAGACCTTTTCTTCTTATCATGAGCTTCCTTCGTCTTCCTCTCTAACCTCACGAGCTCCTGTCCTCTTCTTCTCTCCTCCCGAGCTGCTCTCCTGAGCTCCTTTCCTCTCTTTCACTGCCTCTCGCTAGCTCCTCTACTTCTCCCCCTCTCCTTCTGTTCCTCTCCCGAGCTTCTTTGCAACCTTCTCCCCCTCTTCACCCCCTCCTCTCCCTCATTTTTTATTCTCTTTCGAGCTCCTCTCGTTTTCTTGCGACAGAAATGGTGAGAGAGCCCACGAGATTATTTAAAAAATTCATATCTCTTTTTAAACACTCATATAACAGTATCTCATATTGTACATGTCCCTTATGTACTGTCCACTAAACCTGAAAGTCGTACTATTTTCTAATAACTTGGCAGGCTCATCTTATGCAAGTTCTCTGTTTTGTTTCGTCTTCCTGCACGCCAGCCGGTCAACCTGTCCACTCCATTAGTACACTATCTAAGGTATTTGTTTGAGGCTTTAAGTTTGCCATTCAAATGTAGAACTAAAATGAAAATTTACTTGTAATAGTTGGCACGAATGGACGTGCCAGCATTACTCTATTTGCTATCAACGCATACTATCATTATTGGATTAAAAAAGTACATTACCTATTGTACTACCAGTGGTAGAGATGGAGCCGTCGCTAATCATGGAATTAAAATTGTTCAGTTGTTGATTAATTCAGTTGTTGATTAATTTAGTGTTAAACGACAAACACGATGACATGGAGCCCCTCTCTTAGGAGCGGCAATCTCTCCTATGGAGCGGAGCTCCGTGGAGAATTTTCCTCATCACAGGCAAGGGTGATCTCTCCCTATAGGGAAACGGGGACGGCCCTCACCACGCTAGTACGGCAGGGATAGCGTCGTTATTCTAGCGGAGACATGAAAAAAATGAAAAATATATAATAGATTCTAGTTCTTTTAATATGAGAGATTGTTTTTTTAATATTTGGACTAAAACTTAAATCTATATATTAGAATATATTTTTGAAGCTATATTTTTTTTAAAAAAAAGTATGCTTCAATAATTATAAATTATTAAACAAAGTCACATTATTTTTTAAAAAATAATTTATCCTATTTTTAATCCATATAGGGTTGAGTCTCCGCGGGGCAAGAACAAGGACAATCTCCCTCGTAAGCCTAACGGGCTAGGATGGGGCCAGGATAATGGGGATTGAGGCGGGGCGCAAGGGCCTTCCTGGGACTCGGCACCTTGCCACCCCTACTCTCTTTCTCCCCTGGAAACACAATGCCTTTTAATTAGGCAATCTTGATGGCTTCACAATACAAACATAAGCAATTTGTCGTCACTACAAAACGAAGAAAAATATTTAGACCTTACTCCAAACAGTTTTTAAGCCTTCGGCTTATAGTTTTAACTTAGAACACGTTGGCTTTGTAATTTCTGTTTTTTTTCCTTTTCGCTTTTCTTTTTTTTGCCCTTATTGCTTTGCATTGTCTCAAAAGATATAACAGTGTTTTCAACTTTCTCTCTTTTTCACTATTTTTTTCTCATTTGATTCAGAAAAGGCTAACAGCCGCTACAGTGCACTTGGAGCGGCACCTTATGCAAGGAAATAAAAAACTTCACTAGCAACAAATAATCTTTTTCTTTTCTAAGACCAAGGATAGGACTTCTACCATTTATTTCAAAGAGAAGAGAAATGCACTACGTCTGAAAGGGAAATACGAAAGGCACTGACCCTAAGATGTAGCACAACACTGGGAAGGATCCAAAACAACACCTTCAACCAAAACACCAACTACACCCATAAGGCCGGAACTTGTGGAGCAACAACAAGAAACACCACCCCTACAAATACCGAAAACACCAATTGCACCCACACGTAGGAACTTGTGGAGCAACAACAAGAAACACCACCTCTACAAATACCAAAGCCTAGAGCTAGCTAACCACAAGAAAAAGGACAAAACTGGAGAGGCACAGCTCTTGCCATCAATACCAGAGTGCACACCATGACAACAACCACATCGTGGTTCACCAAGTGAACCACATGACACACCACATCATTCACTGCACCAGCACCAAACTCAACACCTGACGACAACTAGCAAGACAAGACACAATAACTAAAGCACAAGGGATCACAGCTAGCACAATGAGCCACACGACAGCCAGTAAAACAACTTCAGTCAAAGAAAAGGGTGGTTCCTCCGCTCACACCACGACGACGACAACGTATAGACCCTGGCCGATGACAAACTACTCATGCACCTAGGCACCGCAAGCCACACCATGACGCAGAAGTGCTAGCAACGTGACGCCTGAATGCACACCAACCGCACCTCAGGTCGCCAAATTGCTGTGAAACAGTGCCTAGCAACGGCGGCCTGCCTCAATCAAAGATCCAGACCAACTGCATTTGTGGGGGCTCCACCACGATCGGCCTGCTCCATGACATGATCAAGTAAACAAGCACCCGCTCCTCGAGCCTCCTCAACTGCTGGCATGCTCCTTAGGACAACCGCATACAATGAGCACCCTTAACAATGACAGATTGATCAGCCCTTCCCTTGATGCACACCACCACAAGTTATGCTACTTCCACTTAGTGTCGTCCGCAACACACCACCACCACTCGTCGCCCACCAAGTAGCTATCGGGGTGCATAGGACACCGGGTCTAATTTTATTTTTCTATTATATAGCTTATGTAAATTTAGGTACAAAGGGCCTGTTTAGTAGAGCTCCACCAGCTCCAGATCCACCCAGATTCACCAGATCCACCCAAATCCACCGTGGAGCAGCTCCACCGTGGATCTGGGTTTCATCCAAGTGTTTGGTACAGCTCCAACTCTGAGTTTGCTCTCCTCTATCTCACTGGACACCTGGGCCCACACGTCAGGTTCCCGGCATCGGACGGATTCGTCCGGCAGTGGGTGCTCCCGGCCGTGGCTCATCCCGGCCGCGAGGGTGACGGGGCCAGCCGGCGGCGGAATGGCCATGGAAGCGCGACGGAACCGACCAAAACGGATTCCAGGGCATCGGCCGCTCCTTGGGGAGAGAGGAATCGGACGGATTCGTCCGGCAGTGACCGGCGGCGAACCAAGCGGCGGCCGAGACAGGGGAGCAAGGGCGCCGGCGGCTCGGGCCATTGGAGTTCGATTCCTTGACAGAGAAGCATCTACGGGCCTTCTTGAACTCACCTAGAGCGCTAGCTGTGGCCGAGGTGGGGCAGGGCGGGTCGGCG
The DNA here is from genome assembly GCA_017311315.1 of Dendrocalamus latiflorus. Taxonomy (NCBI): domain Eukaryota; kingdom Viridiplantae; phylum Streptophyta; class Magnoliopsida; order Poales; family Poaceae; genus Dendrocalamus; species Dendrocalamus latiflorus. The sequence continues at coordinate 37,687,015 of CM029651.1, read as the reverse complement.
GCGAGAGGGGGCTTGGCAGCGAGGGTGAAGACGGCGGCGGCTCGCTGGGGAGAGCGGCGGGGTCCGGCGAGGTTGGGGACGTGCTCAGGGTGCCCTGGTGGTGCTCCGAGTGCGCCTAATTGGATTGAGGTGCGGCGGTTCTCCGGGAGTCCCCAATGCCGGTGTTGGGGAAGAAACAGCCTCGCCGGCGGCCTGCAGAGGAAGAGGGGTCGATTAGCCGAGGAGGAAGGAAGAGGGAGGGAAGGTGAGTGCGACGGTGGGTGGAGGGGGTCCTGAAGTCCACCAGTGGCGCTTGGCGGCGGGGATTGCCGACGGAGCGCTCACGGCAGAGGAGGCGGCGGTGAGAGTTTCTCTGGTGAGCTTCAGTGGAGAATGCGGTGCTTCGGTGCTTCGGTGAGCTCCCGTGGCGGCGCGGCGGCTGGGGGGCGGTGAGGCGGCTGGCCGGAGGCGACGGCGGCCGGCCAAGGGGCGGGCGCGGCCGGCCAGGGGCGGTGCGGCGGCTGGCCGAGCGCGTGCAGCGACGGGAAGAGGACGGGAAAGAACGAACCGTTTTTTTTGTGTAATCAGTGGCATGGTGGGTAATTTTCCCCAACTCCACCAACTGGAGTTTGGTGGAGCACCCCTTGAGGTGCTCCACCAATTTGGTGGATCTGGAGCCAGATCCATGGTTTTGGTGGAGCAGATCCACGGTGGAGCTGCTGGAGCTAGAACTGTTTGGCTAGCAAAATTGAATCTGGATCTGTTTTTCGTGGATCTGGAGCTGGTGGAGCTCTCCCAAACAGGCCCAAAGCCTCAACAAAAAATTTGAAGAACACCTGACCAGCCTAAAGATTAAAGCTCTTAGTCTCCTGCCTCCCATTGCTCCACTTGGCGCTCTTGCAGTTGGACCCAAAATGACACCAATCAAAACTCAGGGCATGCAGCCTCACATATGCAAGTGCAATCCAGTTCACACCGCCACCGCGCGCTTGCGCTTATTGTCGCCGCTGTCAGCCATGCAGAACCCCATGAAGCCCGTCGTCGCCTCCTTGGAGATGATCTTGGCGCACTCCGCCACCTCGTCCTGCAGTACCGGCGACACGCACGTCCATCAGTTGTGCACATATATACGCACTCGATGATCACAACAATCACGACGAAGAGTAATTTGATCATCGTACAACAACAAAACAAGCAATAACTGTGCCAACCACTACTGACCTTGGGGGCGTTGATGAGCAACAGGAGCTCGCCGTCGCCGCCGAAGCCGGCCGTCGCGAGCAGTACTGTGGCGGCCCACGCCCACGCCGATCGGTTGAGGAGATCGGACACGCGGCGGCAGCACAGGCGGTGTCGCACGAGCTGCGTAGTGCGGCACCGCTGCATAGAATTTTTTTCCCGCTAGTACTGCACGTCGTTAAAGAGCTCCTAGTTTGCATCTCTGGCTAAGCTAGCTTGTCTTGAGATCGATGGACAGCGGTGGCATTGCTCCCGCGCCGTCGCCGGGCCCGGGCGGGCACATCCCCAGCCCCAGCCGCGCCTCGTCGGCGCTCGCTGCCGTCAGCATCGCCCTCGCCCTGCTCTACCTCTTATGGCGCTTCATCTGGTAGTACAAGAAACACGTGCCGAGAAATAACGACGGCATCGGCGCCGCCGCCGCCAACTCCTCGTCCTCCTTAGCTCAACGGCCGTCCTGCCCGTCGCGGACGGCTTGCATAGCGGGAGAGGCAGCGGTCTGTACACGTGAGACGTCGCCGCTCCCGGTGTTCGTCCACGTGGCCGGTGCGGAGAAGGCGGAGTGCGCGGTGTGCCTGGTGCAGTTCGGGGACGGCGAGGCCGGGCGGCTTGTGCCGGGCTGCGGGCACGGCTTCCACGCGGAGTGCATCGAGACGTGGTTCCGGGTGAACTCGACGTGCCCGCTCTGCCGCGGCGCCGGGGGAGCTCCAAGAATGTAGCGGTTCATCATTTGCACGTGCGGCAGTGACTCGTCGCGTACGTCGGTAAAAAAGGGCGGCAATGATGTACTAGTACAGATCGACTATCATGCATTGTGTATTTGTGCTCTCATTTAGCGACTTGTTAAATGAGGCAGAACACAAGGCAGCCTGTTACTGTTAGTTACAAGTGTTTTTTTATGGAAACAATTCATTGTATGCCACAGAGAGTTCCACTAAAAAAGTCTGTTTCTATGTGCTATCAAGTTTCTTCTTTACACCGCTCCGCACCACCTCCAACAGTTTGCTATAAGAGTAAGTACAATAATGCTGACTAGGTCGCCTCTAGCGAAATCCACGGTAACACAATCCTAAGTGGAAGAGAGAGAAAAGAGGAGAGAGAGGCAAGCTGCCCCTCATGCAAGAGGTGACCTCTAGCACATCATACGAGGAGAAAGAGGCAAGCTACCCCTCATGCAAGAGGTGACCCCTGATATATTTATGCAAGTATTAAATGTTTGAGTGCTTTAGTAGAGGTAACCTCTACTCAACTTATTGTATTAGCTACCTCCACATGAGCCACTTGTACTCTTTTTGCTTATGTGACTAGTCCTAGAAGTGGCAGCCACCTCTTCTATTAAACTTGCTCTAAGTTTCTTGTTAACTTGGATGGGAAAAGACATACTTACCCTTCTCCTTCTGCCTCCTCTTCCTCCTCATTTCTCTTCCTCTTCCTCTTCCTCTTATCTTCCCACCACTACTTGCCATTGGCTGCCCCCAACCTCCCCCTACCAACCGTCATCCCCCACCGACCTCCTCCCCTCCTCCCGTCAACGCTGCCGCATTCCTATCTCCCCTCAGCCTCCTCCCATCAACGCTGCTGCATTCCTATCTCCCCTCGTCTCTCTTCTCCATTTCCTCACTCAACCACCGATCTCACCATCGTCATTCAGCTTCCCTTCCACGTCCCTATGTGAACCTCTCCTCTCCCTTCCCTTCCTCTTCGCGCTCACTGTTGCGCTATCTCTAGATTTGGCTAGATCCGCCTCACTGGAAACAAGACTCGGGCGGATCTGCCTCACCTCAAAGTAGCCGACGACCCCCTTGCCGGCCACCACATGCTTCTACTAGTGTTGCCAGAGCATTCGAATACAAAGAGAATCTAGTGGCCCCCTTGAAAGCATCTAGGCCCCTAAAAATATTAGTTTTGGTAATTAATGACATTATGTAATCATGGGACTAATTTGTGTATTGAGTGTTTGCAAAGAATTAGTCTCAAGGGCAAAGAAGAAGGTACATAAAAAGATGTTGAAGATTCAAAGATCTCAAGGGCGACAAGGTAAATAGTTTATGGAGCTATTTTATTTTTACCGGTCTTGGGGATAGGTTGGAAGATCGGATTATAGGATAGACGCCGTACTATTAAGAGAGATCATGATGATTTGCTTGATCATATGCTAATATGCCCTATGGATCAATCTAGGATCATGCATGCACTTAGAAATTAAAATTCAATCAAAACTGTGCTTTGTCAGAAAATCCGGTAGTATCGGAGTTCTACGGGCGGAACTACCGCATGGCCGGAAGTACCGGGCCTCTGAGCGGATCGTTTATTCCAGGAGAGCGCCCGTAGGTTGAGTTAGTCTCTCGGAAATCAGAAGTACCGCAAGTTCAACTGCGGAACTACCACGTGTGCGGAAGTTCCGGAGTCCCGAGCGGAACTTCAATTCCAGAGAGCACCCCGGAGTTAAACTTAGCCTCTCGAAAAACGGAAGTATCGCGGTTTGAACTGCGGAACTACCCGCAGACTGGTAGTTCCGGACTTGCGAGCGGAACTTCATTTCCAGAGAGCGCCCTGAGTTGGAGTTAACCGCGCTGAAATCGGAAGTACCGGGGCAATGAGCGGAACTTCCGGATTTCCGGAAGTACCGCGATTTTAATGGCGGTAGTACCGCATTCATTGTTCAACGGTTACTTCTGACCGCCTGAAATAGCCGTTCTGTTGCGACGGCGGAAATCCGGAAGTACCGCCCATATAACGGTGGTAGTTCCGGTTTTCCTGAAAATTCAGAATTGTTTATTGCAACGGCTATTTGAGGTTGGTGGGGGTATAAATACACTCCCACCAGAATTTGTAGAAGAAGTTGAACCCATATTGAACATCTTTGAGCCTAGAACAACTTCTCACACCTCTCTTTCACTCTTGTGCATTCAATAGAGGTAGTTGAGCCCAATTTAAGTGCATTGCATTCTAGATTGATCCAATTGGCACTTGTGTGTGATCAAGCCACTGTGGTTCATTTCTCTGGTGCTTGCCGGCACCTAGACGGCTTGGCGGAGGTTCCGGTGATCTTCTCAAGAAGATTGTGAGAAGGCCCGGAGGATTGTGAAGGCTCGGAGCTCGCCTACCCGGAGAGGGAAAGGGCTACCGCTAGTGATCGAGGTGATTAGGCTCAATTCGTGGAGCCGGTCCGATTTGTTCGGGCTTACCTCAACGTGGACTAGGGAGACCGGCAAGTCTCCGATCACCACGGTAAAAAGTAATTGTGTCAAATTGTGGTTTGCTCTCTTGTATTTACTTTCATTCAAGCAACGTTCTTAATTCATATTAATTGATTGTTTGTCTAGTTAGAGTAGCAACCTTAGACCTAGATTACTTGTTTTTGCTATTGGTCAATTACTTGTGCTAGCATTATCTTGAGCCTTTCTAGGTTGTTTAGGTGTACTATTGTCGACTTGCTCTAATCAATTTATTAAGTTTAAAATTGTCAATTGAAATTAGACGAAAATTTTAAAACCGCCTATTCACCCCCCCTCTAGTCGGCCTCCTCGATCTTACAAGTGGTATCAGAGCTTGGTCTCTCATTTTTAGACTTAACCGTCTAGAGAGAAAAGGATGGCTCGTGAGGGTATAGCAATAGGAAAGGCACCTTTCTTTGATGGCTCAAACTATGCTTATTGGAAAATTAGAATGTCTATTTATTTGAAGGCCATGAGTCCTCAAATTTGGAAAGTCGTAAATGAGGGTTATGTCATGGCTCTTGATCCGGATCACCCAACGGAACAAGACGGGCGTAACGCTCATTTAGACGCCCAAGCTATGAATGCTTTATTTGGAGCCTTGAACGCGGATGAGTTCAATAGAGTGAGCAATCTTGAGACGGCTCACGCTATTTGGACTACCCTTTCGAAAATACACGAAGGGACATCCACGGTCAAGGAGGCCAAATTGCATCGGCTTAGGATCAAATATGAGACATTCACAATGTTGCCCCATGAAGACATCAATGAGATGTACTCAAGGCTCAACAACATTGTGAATGAGCTAAAGGGTCTTGGAACTAACCTTTCCGATCTTGATATTGTTCGAAAGATGCTTAGGGCTTTGCCGGAGAAATATGAAGTGTTGGTGACACTCTTCCTCAACTCACCGGAGTTGGCAAGAATGACGCTAACTCAATTGTTGGGCAACCTCATCACCAACGAGCTCTACAAAAAGGACAAGGAAGAGCTCTTAGAGCAATCCTCCTCCAAGAACAAGAAAATCACCGCCTTCAAGGCCAAAGCGGTGATAAGTGAAGAATCCGAAGATGATGAGGAGGACTCCGAAGAAGAATTGGCACTTCTAGTGAGAAGAATGAAGAAGTTCATGAGGAGACGGCCAAACCGAGGTACAAGCTATGAGAAGAACAAAAAGGGACATTCCTCCTCCAACAAGAGGTATAGCAACATTCGGTGCTATGAGTGTGATGAAAAGGGGCATATCGCCTCTCAATGCCCTACAAAGAAAGATGACAAGGAGAAGTCATCAAAGAAGAAGAATTACAACGGCAAGAAGAAGCTCTTCAAGAAGCTTCACAAGGATGGCAAGAACGAAGCTCATATTGGTGAGTGGGACTCCGAGGAGGAGTATTCCGACTCCGACTCAAGTGAGGACGAATCTCCCAAGAAGAAGGGGCTTGTGGGCATCGCCATCAAGGAGGCTCTATCACTATTCTCCACTCCTACATGCCTTATGGCTAAAGGAGAAAAGGTAAAATCACTTGAGAA